>CM032448.1:22488004-22766864 GCA_019049505.1 Pachyrhynchus sulphureomaculatus
ACGTTGGTTTAATAAAGGACGTCAGAATATTCATGAAGAAGAAGGTAGAGGAAGGTCAATAGAAACAGTAATTTTGAATGGGAAATTTTCGATTACTCTCCTTATAGCCTTGATCTTGCGCCATCTGATTATTACTTGTTTATGCATTTTAAAAAAATGGAATACTTTGGGGTTTCGTCGGGCTGTTGTTGCGCCTTTTACTTGGCTGTCATAAATAGCTGATTTTGAACCAAATTATTTCCGATGCTGACTGGCCAGCGCGAAGCCTTCGATGATTGCGATTCTTACTCCGCAGTTGTTTTCGACATAGTGACAGTTCGAAACAATATTGGAATCTGGCTGAAACAAATGTATCGAGTTCACTAGAGATTATGTTTCGCAAAAAAAAAATGCTATTTATCTTGTTTGTACAAGGCTTTTCAAATCACCCTCGTAATTATATAAGGCTAGATAGATAACCTTATAAAAAACACCATTGTACATGGCAAT
This sequence comes from Pachyrhynchus sulphureomaculatus, assembly GCA_019049505.1. NCBI lineage: Eukaryota > Metazoa > Arthropoda > Insecta > Coleoptera > Curculionidae > Pachyrhynchus > Pachyrhynchus sulphureomaculatus. The sequence continues at coordinate 22,488,494 of CM032448.1, forward strand.
CGAGAAAATAAAAACAAATAATTTACTTGTAAACTTGAAAAATTTACTTGTTACAAGTCTACAATTGTGTTGAACATGTGTAACCCCATATTTTGCCAAACTTGTTAAAAATTTCTTATTACTTGGACATTTTGGTTTTACTAAATACACCCCACCAAGAGAAATTCGTTACTTAACTTAGGTTTTTAAATCGTTACGACAGCAGCTCGTGCATGGAAGTAACAATTCCTGTTGGTCGTGAAACTTTCCAGATTGTACTCAGTGTGAAACCCAGTTCTGGCCCTTTCTTTCCAGAGAATAGATTTCCAATGCTAAGATAGATTTGCTTCTAAGTTAATATCTAGCAAGTTGAGTAGCAGTGCTAGTGGAATGGAGTATCCCGACATTGTTTCTGAAAACAAAGCGGTCGATCTGGGCGTCCCACAGGGATCTGTCTTGGGACCCTTGTTATTTATACTATATATAAATGACCCGCCATTAAATATTAGAACAGGGCAAGTGATTATGTATGCAGACGATACCACCATTATGACAGCCTCGGACACTGTAGATAGTCTTTATGATGATGTTTCATGTGTGTGCAGTGATATGGAATCATGTTGCAGAAGACTAAATGTTGAGAAACTATCTATATGAATATATTTAATAAAAAACCATTAGCGTCGATGTTTGCCAATTCCCTTGATGCAAACTTTGAGGAGACAGTCAAGTTCCTCGGTACGTTCGTGGATCATAAGTTTTCTTTTAGGTGCCATATAGATCACATATGTGCTAAATTAAACTCAGCTTACTTTGCAATTTTAACCTTAAAAAGAACCCATGATAGTGACGGTCTTTTGGCTGTATATTATTCATTAGCTTTTTTAGTCACATGTCTAACAATGTCGTATCCTGGGGTACTGCTGATGTGACAAGTAAACGTATATTTGTGAACCAAAAGAAAATAATCCGTTTGATTTTAAGCTAAATTTTTGTGAAAGCTGCAGAGATACGTTTTTTTTTGTTTTTTTTTTTATGGGTCTAGCACACGTGCTACAGGGAAGTCCCTAAAGCGCTACAGGAGCGATACGTGTGCGGAGAAAGCGATTCACGTTGTTCTTAAATCGCTGTAAATTGTACTCGGTGGGAAACACAGTCCTGGGCAAATTATTCCAAAGAGATGATGTTCTCCATATAAATGACTGTTTGAAAAGCGTTGTACGAGGAGTAACAAGCTGAACCTCATACGGATGTGAAGTATTAGCGTGACGTGTACTTTTAACATGCACCGCTCTGGCAGGAATTAAGCGGGCCACATCCTTCGAACAATTTCCATGAAAATACTTGTAGAATAGGCTCAAGTCGCCAACCGTTCTTCGATGTTCCAGCGAATCAAGGCCACCTGTCAGTTCCGGGTCTCCAATCAGACGAACAGCTCTTCTCTGAATAGAATCCAACAAATGCAGTGTATGTTTGGGAGCGGAGCCCCAAACATGGGAGCAGTAGTCCCTAGTTGGTCGAATTTGAGCTTTGTAAAGAATTAACAGTTGTTGTGAAGTGTAAAGTCTGGTTCGAAATAATATTCCCAACTTCTGAGAAGCTCTCCTTGCTATGCCTGCAACATGTTCATGCCAGGACATATTTGCTCCCAAATTTACGCCCAACAATTTGAGTGACGATGTTAGGGAAATGGAGTGCCCCGACATAACTATATCGGGTTCAGCAACGTTAACTTTTTTAGAAAAAACTGCCGCCTGGGTTTTTGCAGCGTTAAATTCCACTTGGTTACTGTCACCCCAAGATAGAATTTCTTCCAGGTCTTTGTTAAGTTGAATGACTTCCTGCTGTCTGCGGATATTTGTATTATTTATAAAACAACGAATCCTAACTTTTCCATGTCTTTACATATTAAGGTGCTTAACTCTTGTAAACAATAATAGACACCTTTTTGAGATGCTGGGAGCAACAAATACATATAACACCAGGAATAATAGTGTATTAAAGGTCCCCATTCATAGATCGACTTTCTTCAAAGGCTCTTCCCTCTATAGTTGCATCAGCCTTCATAATGGAATGCCTGAAGAACTGCGAAATATGCGTGGTCCAAGATTTATATTTCGGCTAAAGTCCTTCTTACTGGAAAATTCCTTCTATTCGATAGGAGATTTCTACGGGGTCTGATGATCTCTAAGAGTGTGCTGGTTATGAGATTTCTTTCTAGGTATTGCTGTCATGAACCTGAACCTACCTACATTATCTTGTCTTAAACCAAGGTACACCTAAATTCCAATTTTAATTATTTTTGTATTTTTACTGCGTTTAAATATTAAGCTTAACATTGTTTTGTCCGACTTTGTACAATTTCTTTGTATGTCCATATATTTATGGTGTATATGATTTATGGTAATTCTATACAATTTTTATTTTTATTATATTTATAATTATAATTATTATACTATATTTGACGAACCAATGTACACTTTGTTGTATTTAATGGTAATATATATATATATATATATATATATATATATATATATATATATATATATATATATATATATATATATATATATATATATATATATATATATATATATATATATATATATATATATATATACGAGGTATATCCACAAAGTAAGTTCCGTTTGGTTATATAAAAAAAAACGTGTACAGATACAGAAAAAATATTTATTGTACAAAACTGTTAAACTAATTTTCTACATAGCTTCCGAAATTTTGTAGGCACTTGTCATAGCGTGGCACAAGTTTTTGTATGCCGTCTTCATAGAAGGTTGCCGCCTGTGTTTTTAACCATGTGGTAACATGTGTTCTTTCAGCTCGTCATCATCGTTGAAGTGTCGACCACCAAGGAAAGATTTTAGTTGTAAGAAGAGATGAAAGTCGCTAGGAGCGAGGTCCGGGCTGTACGGATGATGATCAAACACGTCCCAGTCGAATTCCTGTAGGAGTTCTTTTGTCACGTTCGCAGTGTTAGGTCGGGTATTATCGTGGAAAAAAACAACACCTTTCGACAGTAATCCTCGGCGCTTGTTCTGTATTGCGCGGCGCAATTTTAATGCTCTCGCAGTAAACATGTTCATTGATTGTTTGGCCTCGTGGTAAGAAATCAATCAGCAAAATGCCTTTTCTGTCCCAAAAAATGGTGCACATGAGTTTTCGAGGTGTCAAGATTTGCTTAGGCTTAACTTTCGTTGGGGACGAAGTGTGCCTCCATTCCATTGATTGCCGTTTAGTTTCTGGGGTGTCGTAAGATACCCAAGTTTCATCCCCCGTGACTATCCGAGAAAGAAAATCATCACCGTCTTCATTGTAGCGTGTCAAAAACTGAAGTGCACTGCCCATCCGTTGTTTTTTGTGTTGTTCAGTAAGAATTTTGGGTACCCAACGTGAGCAAAGTTTTCGAAATTTCAGTTTTTCATTAACAATTTCATGAATTAGTGATCGTGAGATTTGCGGAAATTCCATAGCAAGAGCACTAATTGTAAACTTACGGTTTTGCTTAAGCTTCTCTTCAATTGCGTGAACCAGTTCATCAGTAACCAAAGACGGGCGTCCACATCGTTCTTCATCGTGCACTTGATCACGTCCTTCATTGAACTGTCTGACCCATCTTCTAACCATCACTTATAGCAGTTTGTCCGTAAACCTCGCAGATTTGCCGATAAATTTCACTTGGTTTAACTTTTTTTGCATTTAGAAAACGAATCACAGATCTGATTTCACAAGCGGCGGCATTTTCAATTAAGGCTGACATCATAAAGAAGCATTACAAAGAACACGTCGGCAGCAGCGATCTGAAAATGACGTACATTTCTTCTGCTTGAGTCAGAGTAACTGCCACGCATGCTCGGAACTGCGATCGCAGCGCTGCCGCGGATAGAAATAGAAACGGAACTTACTTTGTGGATATACCTCGTATATATATGTATTATATTATATTATATTATTATTATATATAACTACACCGGATTCCGTGACAGTTATTTTTTCAAAAAGGATTGCTACCTGGGCTTTTGTAGGGTTTAGTCTTACTTAGTTTTTTCACTGCATAATTTCTTCTAGATCTTTGGTAAGTTGGGTAACTTTCTGCTTCGAGCGTTGCAGATAAATTAAAAAACAAAGTCACTGTCACCAGTAAAGCTATAGATTAAACATTTAGTCTTTTCTGGAAAGTGTCAAAAACAATTAAAATAAGTACAACAAAAGACAACTATCTTCAACCAGTTGTCCGGTTGCTATATTCTTAAGACAATTCCAAACCAGTAAACATAGTATCAACTTCATATGGCTAAAATTCATATTTATATTTAATTTTCACACGAATAACCGAAGGTAGGAAATTAAGGAAGTGATTGTCAGATATTATCAGTATATTACGGTGATTAATCGTTATCTAGAAGATTCATTAAAATTGTTCATTATTAATTGTATTGCAGACCAACTTTGGAATCATATTACTTGGAATTACATAGATAGGTAGGTAGCCGTTAACATTTTTATGCATATTATTTTAAGTTAATAATCCACACTGAAAAAAAAAAAAATAAGAAGAGAAAATTATTTACCAAGCACTTCATAAATATAAGATGTAAACTACACATATATACTAAAGTAGACCTTATCTCATCAAACAGAACCTCAATCTTCAATTTAAACTTACAAATAAGGAAAAATTACTTTGATTTTCGAATGCCTCTACATTATATATATATATATATATATTATATATATATATATATATATATATATATATATATATATATATATATATATATATTATACAATATATTCCTAAATGCAACTCTTCTCTTACCCACGATAATATACGAGGCTGGTTTGAAAAGTCCGTGCAAAGTCCGAGAGATGGCACCACCGGCGCGTATCGAGGTCATGTTTAGTTAGTAGCATCTCTTGAATGAACGCACACCAAGTTTCAGCCATATTGGTCTATTTCTTTGTGTTTGGCATTCGTGTGAATCAAGGAAGTCGAGTGATTTTCAAGAAATGGACGAAAAAGAATTTCGTGTGGTGATTAAACATCACTTTATGAAAGGCAAAACGCCCTCAGGAGACTAAAGAGAAGCTTGATAAACATTATGGTGACTCTGCACCTTCGATTAGAACAGTTTATAAGTGGTTTCAAAATTTTTCGGACTGGCCATATGGGCACAAGTGACGCTGAACGTTCTGGACGGCCTGTGGAGGTTACGACTCCAGAAATCATTGATCAAATCCATGATATGGTGATGGATGACAGAAGAGTTAAGGTGCGTGAGATTTCTAGTGCTGTGGCATCTCGACTGAACGGGTACATAATATTTTGCATAAACATTTGGACATGAGAAAGCTATCCGCAAGATGGGGTGCCGCGATTGCTCACGCTTGACCAAAAACGGAATCGTGTGAAGTGTTGCAAGGATGGTTTGCAGCTGTTCCAGAAGAATCCGGAGGACTTTAAGCGTCGTTTCGTCACTGTGGATGAAACATGGATACATTACTGTACTCCTGAGACCAAACAACAATCTAAACAATGGGTTGCCAAGGGGGAATCTGCACCAAAAAAGGCGAAGACCGTTCCTTCGGCCGGAAAGGTTATGGCGACTGTCTTTTGGGATTCGCAAGGGATAATCCTCATCGACTATCTGGAAAAGGGTAAAACTATTACAGGTGAATATTATTCATCGTTATTGGACCGTTTTAAAACCGAGCTGCAAGAAAAACGCTCGCGATTGGCCCACAAGAAAGTCCTTTTCCATCACGACAACGCACCAGCACCCACCTCAGCAGTTGTGGTCGCAAAATTAATGGAAATAGGATTCCAACTCGTTTCACATCCCCCTATTCTCCAGACTTGGCTCCCTCGGACTACTATTTGTTCCCCAATTTGAAGAAAGTGGCTGGCGGGACAAAGATTTTATTCAAACGAGGAGGTGATTGCAGACACTAATGGATATTTTGCAGACTTGAACAAATCCTATTATTCGTAAGGGATCAACAAACTAGAACATCGTTGGACGAAGTATCTAAGCCTAAAAGGAGATTATGTCGAAAAATAAAAAAGGTTTACCCCAAACACATAAGTAGTTTTTATTTTTGCACGGACTTTTCAAAACCAGCCTCGTATATATATATTTATATATATATATTATATATATATATATATATATATATATATATATATATATATATGGTGATGCACGCACATTCTTCTTCAAGAAAATTGTGCATCGCTTAAAATGTATTATTGCCTTGTAATTTGGTTTTTACTGCTAGGAAATTGTCTTTTCCTGTATTGGTTCTCGTAGTAATAAGTTTAAGTTTAATGTGTAACAACTATGATTTGTTTGCAGGAATAAATATATTTTTATTTTATTTTTTTATTATTATATATATATATATATATATATATATATATATATATATATATATATATATATATATATAATACAATATATTCCTAAATGCAACTTTTCTCTTACCTACGATAATATGTTATATACACACTTGAGTTTCTAGTTAAAAAAAAAATTTTATTTGACGTTTCGCCCTTGGTTTGGAGCATTTTCAAAAAATTTCTTGGGTGTAATTTTTATTTCTCGAAAATAAGCGAACCGGACCAATACATGTTGGTCTGTGACCAAAGATGAATCTGGCGCCAGTAATTTGAGAAGCAGTTAAGCATCGATTTCCTTTATACATCACTGTAATGAACTTATCCTCAAATTCAGTTCTTGCTTTAGGCTGACGAGATGTTTTTGTATATTCATTTGTTTCTTTTACATATTTTGTGTGAATACTGTTTTTTTTTAGGATTCGTCGCTCACTATTGGCTTTCTTATGTATAGATGGCACTTCGCTGTTCGATACTCAACTGCCTTCTTGCGCAAAGTTCGAAATGAAGTTCTCCACGGACACTTTGAAGTAGAATATATTCTCAAATCGTAACTATCGTCTTTGAATAATTAATTACAACTACTAAATGTGAATTAACTCTATTTTGAATCGGATTGAAGTTGCCGAAAATAAAATTTTAAGAAATTAACGTAAAAACTTATGGTAATTAAAGCAAGTAGCTAAGGTAATTAATAAAGGTTCATTATGTGCAAAAAAATTAATTGCACGTGCAAGCTGGTGGTGGAAGATAAACCAATAGAACAGGTGATAGGGGTCGATTACCTGAGCATCAAAATATCTAGTATCGGAAAAATCGAGGAAGAAGTAAAAAGTCAAGTCGACAAGACTAATAGGATAGCGGGATGCTTTAATAATACCATATTTAGAAATAAATTCCTCATCGTTAAGATCAAAACAAGAATGTACAAAAGCGTAATATGGGCAGTAATGAGTTACATATCTGAAACAAGACCCGATACAAGTGTAACACAGAGGATGCTGGAACCAACTGAAATGAGAATACTAAGGAGATGTACGAACAAGACAATAAGGAATAGAAAAAGCAGTGACAACATAAGACGCACATGTAAAATAGAAAATATCAACCAGTGGATAAGTGTGTGGAATGATATCAACAAATAGGAAGAATGGCAAACAACATGATAGCCTGGGGCGGCTGTAGGTGGATTGAGTAGCTTACAGTTGTCACTGCCGGTCCTAAGCCCGGACAAAGGAGGAGGGTTGTAGCGGTAGGCCAGCTCCCTACCCTATGTAAAAAAAGCCTCTGCTAAAAAACCTAATCCAAAGCCTCGGAATCGAACGGATATATGAAGACGAAAACAGCAAAGAAGAAGGACAACGATATGTGGTACATGGAACATACAAGGTCTCTCCAGGAAAGTAAATGAAGTTGTAAATGAATTAGAAAATCTTCGAGTCGAAATTTCAGTACTGACGGAAACAAAGAAGAAAGGAAAAGGCTCCGAAAGTTGGGGGCCTTATGATCACTTTTATAGTGGAGTGCCCAAAGAAGATAGAGCAAAACAAGGCGTATCCATACTAATACACAGAAAACTGAGGAAATTGATAACCACCTGGGAACCGATTAGTGAAAGAATCATAAAGATGAATCTCAAAATACTAGGTAATAGCACAACCTTACTGGGGTATACGCTGTCAACGACGACGATCTGGCTAATAACAAGGATTCATTTTTTGAACAACTAAATGAGGAAATACGCAAAATTGGAACATCAAGAGAGATATTACTTTTGGGTGATCTAAATGGAAGAATAGGAAGGAAAGAACACGATAAAGTGGTAGGAAAATATGGCGAAGAAGTTACTAACGACAACGGAAGAAGAATTATAGAGATATGTGAACAAAACAACCTTACAATATTAAACGGACACTATCAGCATAGGGATATTCATAAATATACGTGGAGACAAACAACAAGAGATTTAAAAAGTATTATCGACTATATGATAATACGACAGAGATCTAGATTAAACTTCCTAGATGTAAGAGTCCAAAGAGGGGCTTCATGTGGCAGCGACCACTACCTTGTGAAAGGAAAGATAACCTCACGAAAGCAAACTGGAAGATACAAGTACACAGCACACAACAAGTGAAAACAACAATAAGATATAATACAGACAGCTTACAAAATGAAAGTATCAGAAATCTATACAAGAGTAGACTGGACCAAAAGATACAACGGACGGGATTTGTTAATATAGAAGAAGAATATAAGTATATAAAGGAATGCCTACACGCAGCCGCACTGGATGCATTAGGGTACCAAGAGAAAAGGGGAAAACAGCAAAAACCATATTGGTGGGATGAAGAAATTAAACACGAAATTGAAGAAAAACGGAAAAGCTATCACAAATACTTAAGTTCAAAGAGCACAAACGACAAAATAAAATACAAAGAATCCCAAGCTAGAGTACGCAAAATGATTAGTGACAAAAAGAACATGCTCAAGACTCAACACTTACATAGGAGGAAGAAAAAGCACAGAAAGCAGGAGACTTCTTAAAAATATGAGAACAGAACGGAAAAGAGAAATCTTCTCACCAATAACACCAGAAAAATGGAACCAAAATTTTACAAATATGCTAACAGAAGATATACCAGAGTTCAAAAGTACCCAACATGGAAACCCAAATATAGTTATACGAGGATCCCCAATAAGGATAACAACATCAGAAGTTAAACAAGTATGTAAAACGCTAAAAAATGGGTAGAGCTCCAGGACCAGGAAACATCCCAGGAGAGATAGTAAAATATGAAACTGAAAAGCTATTTAGCGCTTTGAGGAATTTATTCCAAAGATGCATTAACACATCAGAAGTACCTGAGGAATGGAAAATATCATACATATCAACAATTCATAAGAAAGGAGATAAAAATAATTACGATAACTATAGGGGAATAACGGTTACAGGATCTATTAGCAGAATATACGGAAAAATACTTAAAAATAGAATAGAAACGGAATACGCGGTCGTAGAAGCTGAAGAACAGGCAGGCTTTAGAGCAGGAAGATTCACAATAGACCATCTCTTCTCACTGACACAAATCCTAGAAAGATCCTAGAAAAAAAAGAAAACCGCATTTGATCAGGAAGTCCATCTCTTGTTTGTTGATTTAAAAAAGGCCTACGACAGCGTGCCCCTAATGAGATTGTGGGAAACACTACAACAAGCACCGAAATAATTAAAGCCGTAAAATCCTTATACCAAGACGCAAGAAGTAGTGTGAAAACCAAATATGGTATAACAACAGGATTCCAGGTCACAAAGGGTCTCAAACAGGGCTGCTGTATATCTCCAACGCTATTTAAAATCTATTTGGAGAGTACACTGAAGAACTGGAAAAGGAAATGCAGCAGTATGGGATTACCACTCGATGACGATACTACATTGTACACGCTGTCATTCGCAGATGACCAGGTAGTAGTCGCTCAGGACATCGATGATATGGAATACATGACACGAAAACTTATGGAGGAATATGAAAAATGGGGCCTAGAAGTCAATATTAAAAAGACCGAGTATATGTGCGTCGGAGGACAACAGCAGGACTTGAAACTGGCCACAGGACACACCATCAAACACTGTGCCAGTTATAAGTATTTGGGAACGAGAATATCTAGGGACGGAACACTGGAAGAAGCAATATTCGAGAGGAATATCCAAGGAAGAAAAGCGATTGCAATGCTTAATAGTATACCATGGGACAAAAACATAATCATTGAAAATAAGAAGAGAATTTACAACTCAGTAGTGAAAAGTATAATAACTTACAGCTCCCAGGTGTGGCCATTGAAGGAAAGAACAGAAAAAAAAATACTAAAAGCTACAGAAACGGATTTCTGGAGACGAGCAGCCGGGAAATCCAGAAAAGATCGCATACCAAATGACACGATAAGACGAGCTTTAGAAATGTAGCACGATATAGTGGACGAAATCAGAACCCAACAGTTGGTATGGTACGGACATGTACAGAGAATTTCACAAGACCGACTACCTAAAAAGATTTTAAATTGGAACCCTCATGGAAAAAGAAAGCGAGGAAGACCACGCCAAAGCTGGAGAGCAGGAATCAACAAGGAAGTACTAGAGAGAGATCTGGAGGAGGAGGGGTGGAGAAACCGGGAGGAGTGGAAATTAGGCATCGGAAGACGGAAGACGTTATAAAACCGATTGATATATATATATATATATATATATATATATATATATATATATATATATATATATATATATATATATATATATATATATATAAACAACATTATAGTACGGATAGCAAGAGACAAGTCACAGAATGGAAGAAGATCAATGGGACGTCCAAGAAAGAGATAGAGTGACGATATATAGAGCAGGGAACAAAGAAAACAGGCAATGGTGCCTAGCTATAAGTCGAACGAAGAAGAAAAAAAAATAAATAAATTTTATTCAAACATTTAACAACAGTTAAATTCCAGTGCTAAAATTAGACATTTTTTTCACTGTAGTCTTTGTAGATAGACTTAATTACATCAAGAAAGTAAATAATTCTAGTTAGGTGGATAAATAAATTTTATCAGGAATTTCTAGATTTATTATAGGCGCTTTTTAATTTAGATGGAAGATACAATGTAGTATTTATTCAAAATGAGAATAGACAGGGCAGATTAAATAACAAAGTAATTAAAAATATAATAAATTTTAAAAATTTCAACCCTTTCTAGTAGATGCAGCCACCTGAAAAAGAGGCCAATGAGCCGCTTATGATATTATCGTCTGTTAGTTTCATGTACAAAAAGTCATTGTCCGACTTTGTAACGTTCTACGCCTTCAGTTTCCCAATCGTCAGCCGCTTCTATTTTCTCAATCTCTTGGTGTTAAATTTTCTTTTAATACGTTTAGTAGAATACGATGCTTTTAAGATTCTTATTATAAATGTGACACTTTTTTCCAATTAATAGGTTCTGTGACCAGAAGATGAAATTGAATTTTTGTATGACGGCTTTTCCTTTGGCGTATTTTACCCCCTATTTCTTTTTCTGTTCTGTCGCCTCTATAGGTTTTTGTTCCCAGGTAAATGTATTCATTTCAACGTTCAATTACTCACCTCGGTGAAGGTAAGGTTCCCCGACTCGCCTCCTATACACATATAATTAGTTTTTCTGTAGTTTACTGTTTATTATATTATAAGCCTAGTTCTACCGAATGCTGGATGTAGGCCTTCCCCTTGAATTTGCATCTCAAAGTACTTGCAGCTGTTGTCATTCATCCAATGCCCGCAACTCTCTGTATATCATCCCACCATCTTATTTTGGGACATCCTACGCTCCTTTTCTGTTCTCGTGGTCTCCATTCTAATGTTCGCTGGGTCCATCGATCATCGCTCGCGCGTGCTACATGTCCAACCCATTTCCACTTTCTTTCTGTTACGTACTCTATAATATCCTTTAATTTCGTTGGTTCACGTATCCACTTGTTTCTTTTTCTATCTTTAAGTTTTATCCCGATCATCTGTCTTTCGTGTGCTCTCTAGGTCTAAGCTAGTTTTTGTATAGCGGTTTTATTCAGTGTTCAAGTTTCAGCATCATATGTAATTACGGGTAAGATGCACTAATCGTAAAATATGGCCTTTAACTTATTTGGGATGGTTTTATCTTTAAATATATAACTGAATTTCCCTAATGCGCACCAAGCATATTTATTCTTGAAATTTCATCCAAGAGACTATCTCTCGTCGTAATAATTTTTGCCGCAGATAATACATAATTCTTGACAATCTCCAGAGCTGTTCCTTCCAAATTTATAACTATATTGTTATTAGTTTTTTTTTTTTTTTTTTTTTTTTTTTATTGGTCTAGCACACGTGCTGCAGGGAAGTCCCTAAAGCGCTCCAGGAGCGGCACGAGTGCGGAAAAAAGCGATTCACGTTGTTCTTGAATCGCTATAAATTGTACTCGGTGGGAAACACAGCGCTGGGCAAATTATTCCAAAAGGATGACGTTCTCCATATAAAAAATTGCTTGAAAAGCGTCGTACGCGGAGTAACAAGCTGAACCTCATACGGATGCGAAGCACCAGCGCGACGTGTATTTCTAACATGCACCGCTTTGGGAGGAATTAAGCGGGCTACATCCTTCGAACACTTTCCATGAAAATACTTGTAGAACAGACTCAAGTCGCCAACCGTTCTTCGATGTTCCAGCGAATCAAGGCCGCCGGTCAATTCCGGGTCCCCAATCAGACGGACCGCTCTTCTCTGAACAGAATCCAACAAATGCAGTGTATGTTTGGGAGCGGAGCCCCAAACGTGGGAGCAGTATTCCATAGTTGGTCGAATTTGGGCTTTGTAAAGAATTAACAGTTGCTGTGGGGTGTAAAGTTTTCTGGTTCTAAATAATATTCCCAATTTTTGAGAAGCTCTCCTTGCTATGCCTGCAACATGTTCATGCCAAGACATATTTGCTCCCAAACCAACGCCCAACAAATTGAGCGACGATGCTAGGGGAATGGAGTGCCCCGACATAACTATGTCGGGTTCAGCAACGTTAACTTTTTTAGAAAAAAAAACTGCCGCTTGGGTTTTTGTAGCGTTAAATTCCACTTGGTTACTGTCACCCCAAGATAGAACCTCTTCCAGGTCTTTGTTAAGTTGAACGACCTTCTGCTGTCTGCGGATATTCGCCTGAGCAGCCGATGTCCGAGCGTTCAAGGTGAATGAAGAGACAAGCGTACTGTCATCTGCAAAGCTATAGATTGGATTCCCGGTCTTTTCCAGCAGATCGTTAATGTAAATGAGAAAGAGAGTAGGAGACAGTATGGAGCCCTGGGGCACACCGGCGTTGATAGTGAGGGTGTTAGAAAGAAATCCGTCGACCGCCACTCGTAAAGAACGCTCTCTGAGGAAACATGAGAGCCACAAACAGAACCTTTCAGACATACCATAAGAGCGCAACTTAGCCAACAGTCCATCGTGCCAAACACGGTCGAATGCCTTGGATATGTCAAGAGCAACCGCTCGAGATTCTCCAAAGTGTTCAATTGCGTTGTTCCAAACATGTGTTACATAAGTCAGAAGATCTCCTGTTGATCTATGTTTACGAAAACCATATTGGTGATCGCTAATAATATTGAATCGTTCAAGATATTTTAGAAGATGCTCATTGATAACCTTTTCCATGACTTTCGATATTATTGAAAGCAGTGCAACTGGTCGGTAGTTATTTGGCAAGGTCTTCTTACCTTTTTTAGGTATCGGCTGAACCGTGGCACATTTCCAGCAGGACGGAAATATTCCCTTTCTGTAGGATAGGTTAAAAAGTCTACAGAAAACTGGCGTTAGTTCCCTTGCACAGTTTTTGAGAACTATGGCAGGTATTCCGTCAGCGCCAGAAGCCTTCTTGGTGTCTAGCTTCATTAAAATACGCTTTATGATGCGCTGTCTGAAGACAACATCGGGCATCCTTGACTGCAATATGGGAATAGTAGGTGGTGTTTTTCCTTGGAAATCGACAGTAGAATGTGAAGCAAAGAGTTCAGCCAACAAGTTCGCTCTCTCAACAGGTGTGGTTGCAATGGAATTATCTGACCGTGTGAGTGGTGGTATGGTGGATTTGGTAAAGTTTTGACTAACTGCCGCCGTGTTGGTTAATATTTTTGTCTTCCTTTTTTTCATCTTAATACCAATTATCTTTGAGTGGTAGTTTGACTCATTTATCATTTCTTGTAACTCATGCAGATTATTAGTGATGACTGTAATATCGCGTGCGAACCTTAAATATTTCAGATACACACCATCTGTTTTTAGGCCTTTCTTTGTCCAATCCAGTTGGCGAAATATGTCTTCTAGAGATGTAGTAAATAGCTTAAGAGAGAATGTATCTCCCTGTCTTACACCTCTTACTATACATATTTGTTCTGTACTAGGTTTTATGTACATCTTTGCATTTTCATATATCTATCTTTGAGTAAGGTAGTGTATCTAGAATCAATTCTACAGTGTTCATGCCGTTGATGATAGCCCACATTTCGACAGAATCAAAAGCCTTCTCATAGTCTATGGAGGCTATGTAGGGTTCGAAATTATATTCATTGCTCTTTTCTAGGATATTTCTCACTCTCTGTAAGTGGTCGCATGTGCTAGAGCCGGATCTAAAACCAAACTGTTCCCATAGCTGGTCATCACCAGTTAGTTTTCAAACAGTTTTCTTGTCATACATTCCAGATCCTCTTTCTCTTGGACAATTTCTCTTTGGTCGTCTGCAAAGTAAAGAGTATAAGACACTGTTTCATCATTTAAGTGTATTCTCATTCGACTCCATGCCCTTCTGTATCTCTTTAAGATCTCATTAATATAATGCAAAAGAGGAGGACGGCAAAGAGCAACCCTGCCTAAGTCATTTTGTTACGGAGAATACGTCTGATAATGCGTTTCTTAGTTTTAATTTAGAGTATCGTACAGTGGTTTTATTACAGTAATTGCTATCTTATTTACAGGCTATAGTTCTAGCATTTGCTACAGTTTTTAAATTGAAATTATATCTTAAGCTTTTGTTAAAGGACTTCGCACTAATCTTATGGAAATTAGATCCCGGTCAAATCGACTGAAAATGTAGTATATTATGCTTCAAGCCCTTTCGATGAAAAGTCTCCGTGGATATAAAGTCCAAAAATGGATAGATTAAGAATTATCAGTTGAGAAAATTCTATTTTTGCGTTTTTTAAGAATTTATTTTGACTAGAACATGATTTTACAAAAAATTTCAATGTTTTTTGGGTTGCTAATTATGAACATAATAATTATTTTGACCAATTTCGCTCCTACTTTCAAATATTGGTCATTTTGGCCATTTCTGGAGTCTTTTTCTGATTTAATTCATCCACAACATATTCTTGCTAAAAATTCTAACGGAATTTTAAGTTTTTGAGTTATATAATAATTATTTTGAACCAATTTGTTCCTATTTTTCAAAAGCGATTATTTTTGGCCAACTTTTGTCCCTTTCCTGGATTTAATTAGACTTGAACATATAAAAGTTATACTTTATTTTCAACAACTCTAAGGAAATTGTTAAGAAAGAATAGTGAAAGGTATATGGCCAAAAATAAACGGGATTCAAATTTTTATATTCGTAATTATTAACTCAAAAACATAAAATTCCGTTAGAAATTATTGCAAAAATATGTTCTAGAAAAATTAAATCAAAAAAAGACTCAAGAAATAGCCAAAATGGCCAATATTCGAAAGCAAGAGCGAAATGAATCAAGATAATTATTATATTCATAACTAACAATCCAAAAAAACATACCCCGTTGCGATTTTTCGTAAAATCATGTTCTAGTGAAAATAAGTCCTCAAAAAACTCAAAAACTGCATTTTCTCAGCAATATTTTACTAATTCCAAGCCCGATTATTGCTAATCTATCCATTTTTGGACTTTGTATCCATGGAGACTGTTGATCAGTATGGCTTGAAGCACAACATATTACATTTTCAGCCGATTTGACCGGAATCCAATTTCCATAAGATTAGTGCCGGGTTCTACAAATAAGTGAACTTCTCTGTATGTTGCTGTTTTTTTTCACGTTGTGGCGAATTATATTGAATATATTATCCAGGCATGACCTTCCAGCTCTAAAATATGATTTTTGAAATGTCCCGAGACTGTTGAAGAAAAAACAACAGTTTTTTATTCCTTATCATAGTTTCCTTCACGGGCGAAACCCATATTCAAAGGATCTTCTAGCATTTGCACACTTTTCATGCAGTGGAGCTCTTTAAAATAATTATCAGTTTCCCATTCGAATCCTTCATGTGAGCCAAATCTCTTCTTCTAGAGCCACCATGTTTTTTGATATTTGACATTGCGACATGCGACATGCTCTCCTAATAAATGATTTACTATTTTCTGGAAGTGTACTAATGGAACTTTCAATGTGAGCAGCTATTTCTGATAAATTATCTCTAGTAGGGGGTACTGAAAAGTTAAGACCTTTTTCACACGCGAAGAAAATAAGATCAAGTATGTCTCCATATCATATAATCCAAAATATAGCAGAGGACTCAATTAGGTATTTACTAAGGTAGGCTTCACCTTAGTCTATGAGTCATCAGACAATCTGAGGGATGTCTTAGAAAATCCCAAAAACAAGATTCCTAATTGTGAGAAAAGTGGAATTTATGAAATTAGTTGTAATGATTGCGACAAAAAGTATGTTAGGCAAACTAAATTGTCAGTTGGAACACGATTTTAAAGAACATTTAGCACATTTAAAATACAGTAGAACAGAAAAGTCTAGCATTGCCGAACATGCCCTTGAAGCTGATCATACTGTAACTTTAGATAATTTAAGATTAATTAAAAACGTATCTGATAGGAGATTGGTAAACGCAGGCGAAAGTATGAAAATGTAAAAGTTGTTTAAATAAAGACAGAGGGTCTATTCGTTATAGTCCCCTCTACTGGTTACTTCACCTGAACTGATCGCCTCGCCTATGCCATTAGTTCCGCTCGAATAATTCAAATGTTAGGTTAAGTATAAATAGGGTAGATTTGTGGTTTAGCTTTAGTCAATCATCGCTCCTGATGAAGCTAATTTGTTTAGCGAAACGCGCGTCTAGTGCAAAAATAAAGTGTTTGGTGTAGTATTGATATATACTAAGAAGTGTCTTTGTTCCAAAGATTCCACATTCCCAAAGTAGAGGAAATCTTCACTTCTTGGGCCCTAGTATAAACAAAATCGCTGTGGAGGTAATCTCTTGGTTTGGTGTAGTGGTAATATATATTGAGTAATAGCAGTGAAAGCTTTTTGGAGAGTATACTTTGATGAAAAATATATTTTAATATATAAAAAAACAGTATATTGGGAAAAAAAATATGTTGACTTGACACGACACTTGAGAGTATTGTGGCGAAAAGGGAGTTGGATTCTGCCAAATAACTTTCTTGTTTGACCCACAAGTTTTCTGTAGTAGAAGAAAGCAACTTTGAAAAATGTTGCTGTCAATTCCATCTTCTTCTTGCATTTTTTGCTTAAATTGAGCTTGTTGCCATCCATCACATTCCCATTTCGAAATGAGTATCAATGATTGACGCTCTTCTAGATTTAATTCTTTTAGTATATCCTCCAAATATGTGGCTAAACGTTTAGCCGTGTGATCTAATAAGTGTTCTAAATTAATTTCAACACAGGTTTCAGTTACACGATAAGCCTCTTTCGCTGGATAACAAATCCTTTTTTCTTGTTGTAACACGGTGTAGCTCGGATAATACTTCTTGTTACTATTCCTTATTATTTTATACTGTCTCCTTGAGAGGTTAGCATTGGGAAGGTGTCTATTGGATTTAGTTGTAACTGATTTTCATGCTGCTTGGACATCTTGTATGTTTCGGCTGTATGGGGAGAGTTAGTTATGTCTTTTAAAATATTGGATGCAATTCTTTCTTTAGAACTTTGAAGGGAAGTTTGAGCAGCACTTATTATTACTTCTGTACCTACAGCGATTGCATACTTCCTCGGTTTTTTTTACGTTTGCACCTCTCACTTGATACTTCACATGACTGTTGGTCGACCAGAAGAACGGCGTTTTACCCTAGGTATTTCAAATGTTCCTTGTAACCATTCGTTATTCTTTTTAAGAAAAACTTCTGCTTTTTTATGCACTTCTGTTCACTTTTTCTTGCATTGTGACTTCAAATAGGAGAACTTATGCTTCACTTTCTTTCTTTGCTCATCACAATCTTGCGATAAAATATAACTCTCAAGATATATCAATTTTGTATTTAAACTTTGGTAAGTTTTGTTCCTGCATTTTATCAAAAAGTAACCTACGCGTTACTGCTCGAGCACCTGAAGTATCCTCGGATGCTAGAACAAAATAAAAACTGTTTAAATTAAAAAAATAAATAAATACAAAATACTATGTGGTTTTCACCGTCTAATTTAAAGACCATGAAAATCTCGATTTTACAGGCAAATCACGGCTAATATTAAGATATTTGATTAGTATAAATACTCTTTTTTTTCTATTAAAACTAATAAAATTACTAGGACGCACCGTGAAGTATAACAAATATCTTTTCAAATACCGAAAAATGGGTTTTCGTACAATAATTTCGAGTAAGTAAACATTTTCCATCTTTAAAACTACCAATTATTAAAAAAAAATACATAACACGTAACATTTTCTACGATCAAAATATTACTAATTATTTTGAAAAAATACATAGAAATGATCAATATGTATGCGCTTTTACCTGTAATATTCAAATCCATCACAATTTTAGTCAAGATAAACTTCAGAAAAGAAAAATCTCTTTTTTAAATAACTATTTTATAACGAATGCCGAGAAGAGAAACGAACACTCACACACGATCAAATTCCGACTGAGACTCCAGCTCGTGCGCTGTTAAATGATTAACGGGTGGAGTCATCTATTGTTCTATGTCTACTCAACATTGTTAAGTAACAAATTTTTTCTATCTGGAACAAGTTTTAGAAAATCGATTTATGGCCGCCAAAAATGTTGAAATACACCTATGTGCATTGTTACGAATCGACGCAAAAACTTCTTTAAATTACGCCGAAATAGTGACAAACAACGGTCTGAATCTTCGACACGTTGTTGTTTTTGATTTATCGTGAGAGAGCGTGGCACCAATCAGGCACATAGCCTTTTCATATGCAAATATTCATGCAAAATATGCCTCACGCCTTCTGTTTATATCTTCACGATGTCAGCTATCTCTCTCACATTGACCTTGCGGTCATTCAAAACAATATGGTGGGTTTTCTTGTGTTTCGTGGAATGACCTCATTTGGACGTCTAAACCGGGGTGCATCCTTGATGCTTGTACGACCTCAATTAAGGTCACTAAAGAACTGATGTGCCATACTTCGGTTCTGGCTGTATTTTCACCCATCAAAAAGCAATGTTTAATTACCACACGAAATTTATTTTATTCAATCGTTTTGCAAAACTCAAAAGTAGCGTCACTCAAACAACTGTAACTCCAAAACTAATACAGAAAATGTCATGAAAATTTTATACGAATCTTCTGAGGATTGACACTACTGTTTTTTTTTTGTTTATGCTGCCGTCTCTCGAAAAGTCTCGAGACTTTTCATCCCATTAGCTGGAAAAAAGATGAACATTTAGTAACATTGTTGAAACAGATGTTATAAAAATTCCTGTAAATGTGATTTTACCAAATTTTATAAATGTTCGAATTTAAGTAGGGAATGGTCATTTACTTGACCCAAGGATCCCTGTACATATAATTTAAGTTCGTGTCATTCTGTACATATGAGAATAAGTAACGGAAGCTAACAGAGCTAACCAAAACTAATAACAGGCTATAAAGATCCGCAGGCACATAAACATCGGGTAAATTCGGCAAAGTCTGTAAATCAAAAGAAAAACAACAAAGAAAATATGGAACACATTATTTCTGGACACATTGGCAGAAGCGCGGTGTCCGTAATGCAGTATTGGCCGTCATATTTTCTGCTTGTTCAGAGGGGTAAGAATAAATTGTCCTTATCCATATCGTAGTAGTAGTAAAAAATGTTAAAAATTGACTGAGTAATATTGTAGACAGTGTTTGAAAACATAGAAAAACGCGTTTAAAGTTTCAGGTAGATAAAAAGTGAACTTACAGCTAGTCTCCCATTCTAGCATTAACTTGTAACTTGGTAAACTCTACTAACAGTTGACAAAAGAAATCTCAAAACACAGCTGCCGAGAGGCGCAGCATTGAGACAGGTAGCGGTCCCAATCCGACGCCAGGTCACATTTAATGTTATAACTTTGTAATAGAATGGAATTGTCTTAATTTATTTTTTTTTTGATTAATTCTTGGAAGTATAGAGAATAAAAATTCATAACAAAAATCGAATTTTTGAAAATGCAAGGTATATGTAACACTTAAAAATAATGCTGCACTCTTGATCATAGAGCCTCACTTCATGCTCTAAACTATCTAGTACAAAATTTTATTTCAGTCTAAAGAAACTCAACAGAGAAACTACGTACACCAGGTTCAGAAACGATGTTATGAAAAAAAATCCGAAATAAACTTTGTTTTTATCCTGAATCAACCGACACTTATTGGAAATTCATAACTAATCTGAGGTGAACGAAGTAAAATAAAACTGCTTTTACTCGAAATTTCCACGATATTCAATTAAAATGCCTACGACATGTTTCATTACACTGTAATTTTTTCAGAAGGTAAATAGAAAAATTTTTCAAATGAGCTTCAAACCATTGCGACACATATTTTAACTTCCTCATCGCTGTGCCACTTACACAGCCCCACAAAAAAAAAGTGGGGTATACTTTTGATACGATATATCAGATCCGTAGTATTTTTGCCCGCTGATCACGAATCTGATGTCAGAATATCGCCATCACATCTCCATTTTTTTCTAACCTCAAAAAATAGGTAAAAATTAGTAAAAATTAAGAAAAATATACTCCTAAAAAATTGATTCAAGCTTTTTCATGAATCCAAAGATGTATTAATATGTATTCGGACACGCTAAGCTAATATTCATGGGTTGGATTGAGCCATACAGTTCTGTTTTCTTTCTAACCTCAATAAATCAGATAGATATAGTGCTTCTCGAATGCAAAAAAAACGAATTCAAATTAAAATTCAACCGATCCTTACCAAATTTGGTACACGGGGATTTTTTGGGTTGCTGATCATGAATCTGAGGTCGGATTTGCAAAATTCAAGATGGCAGATGTTTTCGCGCCATTTTGAACGCCGAGAAAATTCATCGGTCGATTTTTATTCTTCTACCTGCATCCAGGGCACCTCCACGTGGTGACGGTGGGCAACGGTGTTACTCCACTAGCCGACAGAGTCCCTGGATAACGGCTTAGATGCCGTCATGGCAGGTAGACGAAAGAGAATTACGATGCAGGGACTCGGAAACCCAGTATCGGCGGTTGGTCAGGGTGGGAAAGCGGGCCCGCAGCCGTTGTCATCCAGCGACTGTAGCTCTTCATGTGTGGGTGACTTGGCTCATGTAGAGTATAATGCTACAAGAAAACGGTCTCACGGTATAAGGACTTTTCATAAGTGCGATAAAAACATTGATTCATTTTGTTATATTTGCTGTCAACACGTATTGAGTAAAATGGGGTCACCGATAACGGATAAGATTAAAACCTTATATAAGGATTGTTTTAACATTGAAATACAGCACCAGGATACAGATTGGATTCCCCACATCATTTGCAGTTCTTGCAAAATAATGTTGTACATCAATAAGAAGGCGAATAAATATTCCAGACCAGCAATACGGAATAGACCATACAGTGAAAATGATTGCTACTTTTGTATGAATGTTGTACCTAGGCATAACCGAAAAAATAAAAGCACTATTACTTATAACGATGTTTCGACAGTAACAAGACCAACTAAACTAATTCCGCCTCCTGAACCACTTGATGCTGATGTTATGGAAACAAATGATTTCACTTTATCAGTTCATGCCGAAAACATTGAGACTGTCGAAAAAGATTCAAACACTGTTACTAATGAATGTTCTAGTGATAATCTATCATATACTAGTGACACAGATAAAGAATTCTACCATACAACCGTAAACTAGAACCAATACTCGTATCAGTCAGAACTTAGTGATCTAGTCAGAGATTTAGGCTTATCCAAAGATGGTTCAGAGCATCTTGCTTCCTTTTTAAAGAAAATACATTTACTTAAGCCAGAAGCTACGATTTCTTATTATAGAAACAGAGATGAAGAATTTCGAAAATATTTCACAATGGACGAGGAATTGTCACTTTCATATTGTACCGAAGTAAAAGGTCTAATGGATGAATTTCAAAATAACTCCTACGATCCTGAAGAATGGAGACTGTTCATTGATTCTTCTAAACGGAGCATTAATACCAACGTTTACGCTCCCATTCCGATTGCTCATTCCACAGTTATGGAAGAGCGATATGAAAAAAACGAAGCAGCTTTTGATAAAAATAAAATATGCTGATCATAACTGGAAAATTTGTGGAGATCTGAAAATTGTAACAATATTGCTTGGCCAACAGTCAGGGTTTACACTTTATCCCTGTTATAAATGTCTGTGGAATAGCAGAGACAGGGAACGTCATTATAAGAAAAAAATTTGGCCAACAAGAGAATCGTTCACTCCTGGTGAAAATAATGTATTGTTTCCACCATTGGTAGATCCAGGAAAAGTTCTTATTACCCCGCTTCACATTAAGCTTGGACTTATGAAGCAACTCACGAGAGCATTAGATACAAACGGCCCATGTTTCAAATATTTGCATAAAAAATTTCTGAAATTTTCTGAAGCTAAAATTAAGGCAGGCGTATTTGACGGGCCACAAATAAGAAAATTGTTTCAAGATTCATTATTTGTTACTAAAATGAATAAAGTTGAAAAAGCTGCTTGGCTTAGTTTTAAAGAAGTCGCAACAAACTTTTTGGGAAATAATAAAAGTCCTAAGTACAAAGAAATAGTCGAGAAAATGATAAAAAATTTTCAAACATTAGGTTGCTTAATGAATCTAAAATTACATTTCCTGGACTCCCACATCGATGATTTCCCAGATAATCTTGGTGACTAGAGTGAAGAGCAAGGGGAACGTTTTCACCAAGATCTGAAAATCATAGAAAATCGGTATCAAGGACGATAGGATGACCATATGCTAGGGGACTATTGCTGGTCGCTAAAAAGAGAAACAAGTCCTCAAAAGCGTTTGGGCAGAAAGCCTTTGAATAGGTCATTCGCGGAAAAAAGAACAAGATACAGCCAAAAAAAGGAAAGTTAGGCGCGGGTCTAACCTTTGCAATTCTAGGGCTTAAGGGTTTACTATTTGAGAGTATATGGTTTAAAAGTCCTGGTTTTGAGTTTATTGGGTCTCATTTTTAAAGTTACAGGGTTATTGAGGTCTATTTTTTGAGGTTACAGGGTGTGGGAGTCTAAGGTTTCAGGGTTTAAGAGTATCAGGTTTGAGGATTCCCCAACTGTATACCAAATTTGGTAGGAATCGGTTGGTTTTCAAAAATTTTGTCCGCCATCTTGGATCCGCCATTTTGAATTTTGCAAATCCGACCTCAGATTCATGATCAGCAACCCAAAAAAACCCCGTGTACCAAATTTGGTAAGAATCGGTTGAATTTTAATTTGAATTCGTTTTTGCATTCGAGAAGCACTATATCTGTCTGATTTATTGAGGTTAGAAAGAAAACAGAACTGTAGGGCTTAATCCAACCGATGAATATTAGCTTAGCGTGTCCGAATACATATTAATACATCTTTGGATTCATGAAAAAGCTTGAATCAATTTTTTAGGAGTATATTTTTCTTAATTTTTACTAATTTTTACCTATTTTTTGAGGTTAGAAAAAAATTGAGATGTGATGGCGATATTCTGACGTCAGATTCGTAATCAGCGGGCAAAAATACTACGGATCTGATATATCGCATCAAAAGTATACCCCACTTTTTTTTTGTGGGGCTGTGTTATGGTTCATCGTTATGCCCAAGTATTAACTTCATTACTAAGCATAATCTTAAAAAAGTCTTTAAAGTCTGTTTCTATATTTTAAAATCCTCAACCCATATTCCTTTGTTGGAAATTAATTCAAGAGAAACGGAAATTAGAAAACTTTTGTTTTTATGAGAGCTTAAAATTAGACATAAAAATTCAATTTCTTTTAATTTTGTCCACCAGGTCAGTTTTCATTCTGTTTTCTTTTGTGGGTACTGGGGTCAAAAAATTGAAAACGGTCTATTTTTTGAGAAATTGTTCAGTTAATACGAATAATGTTTGGGACTTTTTAGAAAGATATAAGTCTTTACCTAAATAAAAATATTTATCATTTACTGAGTTAGCCGTTACTTGATGGAAATTCATGGTAAGTTACCAAAGTTAAACGCTAATATGTTTCACAATTTCTACTTTATTATTTTTTCCTTTCAATTGTTTCAACACGACTCTAAACTCAGTTTAGAATATTTTCCGTCTGATGAAGACAATATCGTGTTGAAACAATTGTAACGAAAACAATAATAAAGTGGAAATTGCTAAACATATTAGTGTTTAATTTTGTTAACTAAAAATATTCATTACAACAATTTCCCAATGAATCTCCAATTACATTGCTGGCCTGACAGAACGGCAATATGTCTTAGTAACTCAGTCGACGTGGAGTAGATTCAAACTCAAAGGAAATTTTAAGGAATCGCATCCTATTACCAAAAAAATCAGCCAATAAGAAATTACCTCTACTGCGATTTCGTTTATAATAGGGCCCAAGAAGTGAAGATTTCCTCTGTGTTGAGAATGTGGAATGTTTGGCACAATGACATCTTAGTATATATATATCACCATTACACCAGTCACTTTATTTTTGCACGCGACGCGTGTTTCGCAAACAATGTTAGCTTCATCAGGAGCGATGATTGACTAAAGCTAAACTACAAATCTACTCTATTTATATTTAGCCTAACATCTGAATTACTCAAGAGGAACTAATTACATGGACGAGGCCATCAGTTCTGGTCAAGTAACTGGTGGAGGGCACTATAAAGAATAAGCCCTCTGTCTTTATTTAAACTACTTTTACATTTTATAATTTCCATGCTTTCGTATACGTTTTACAATTTCCTATCAAATACATCTTTAATTAATCTTAGATTATCTAATGTTACAGAATGATCAGCGTCAAGAGCATCTTCGGCAATGCTAGACTTTGCTGTTCTATTGTATTTAAAATGGCCTAAATCTTCTTTAAATCATGTTTTAACTAACCTAATAGGAGATATACTTAGGCTTACTTGCTTCACGAGTAAAAAAGGTGGAATTCTGAATATTTAACCCGAACTTATGTATGTTTATTAACTTGTTTGTTAAGTCATCGACATAAGCACTAACTCTAATTATATTCATAATGGCCGAAGTTTACTTCATTAAGAGGAAAAGTGACTACAAGATGAACTTAAAAATATAATGCGACTAATTTATGTTGTTTGCAATGAAATGAATTATTAGGAATATATCTATCTGTTACTATGCTTTTTCTATAGATATCAAATTCTTATTATTATTTTTAATAATTAAAATATCTAGAAATGGTAATTGTTCTTTGTTCCCAATATCATAAACAAATTTTATGAAATCATATCGGCTATTTAATTTGGAAATAAATTAATCTATATTTGTTTTTTTGTTTTTATCAAATTCTTGACTGGCTTCAATTTCAAACTCACTCATGAATAATTTGGCTATAAAAGGTGATAAACAATTACCCACCGCTGATCCTTCTTTCTGAACATTGACTGTTATATTGAAAATAATTCTGTTCCAATCAAAGTTTAGATAATGTTAAGTATTCATGAATAATTTAGTCCTCAAAATCATTCATCCTAAGTAATACTTGGAGATACTGCAAAGTTTGTGGCATTGACACAGTTGGAAATAAAGAACTGACATCAAACGAAGTTAAGATTTCACCTTCGTTGAGAACTAGATCTGTTGTTTTGTTAATGTATTCTAAAGAATTTTTCACTGCGAAAGTATTTATTGGTAAATTCTCAAATTCTTTTGATAACCATTTGGATATCAAATATGTGGATAATCCGATCGATGAAACAAAGGGTCGCATTGCTTTTCCAGGTTTGTGAATTTGGGAAAGTATACAAGTTTGCTGTAGTCGGATTGCTCATATTTAATTTAAATTTTAGCGAATCCGAGATAAGGTTCTTACATTTCTTCAAAAACTTTTTAACTTCTGTTATCATTCTT
The DNA here is from genome assembly GCA_019049505.1 of Pachyrhynchus sulphureomaculatus. Lineage (NCBI taxonomy): Eukaryota > Metazoa > Arthropoda > Insecta > Coleoptera > Curculionidae > Pachyrhynchus > Pachyrhynchus sulphureomaculatus. Next base: position 22,514,715 of record CM032448.1, read on the forward strand.
GGTAATCGATTTCTTATTACCTTTTCATAAGGGCCGGAGTCAATAATATTATCAACACGTTCAAAGTCTTCTTTCTTATCCAATATAACAAACTTACTTCCTTTATCTGCTTTTAAATAGAAGGCATCTTTCTTTCTCATTCCTTTAACTACTTTTATGTTGAGTGTGAATTATTATCCAAGTTAATGTACTCATGATAATTTTCATTCAATCTAACCTTATGGAGAAGAGTCCAGAATTTTTTCGAAATTTTTTGGTTAGTACTCTTACAGAACAGCGATTTTTTTGGCAATTTTTTATAATAATCTAAAGAAAAGTTTGTACAACAAGTTTTCATTTGACACCCCGCTCAATGACCTTGAATTTTTTTTTAACTTCCAATTTCACCCCCCAAAACTAACCATTTAGGTCAAAATTTAACTTTCAAAATCACACGGCTGTGATTAAGTCATCAATTCCTATATCTGTAATAAATTTCAACTTTCTATGTCAAATAGTTTCGGAATTGAATTATTTTATGAACAATTATATACCTTACAAGATAAAAGAACAGAAATGAACACACTAAAAGTACTAAATTATGGGTCGGAGGATATCTCAGACATCACAGTAGAAGAAATCACATCAGCCTTGAAGGACATGAAAAATAACAAAGCTCCGGGTGTAGACAATATTGTAGTAGAAGTAATTAGACAAGGAGTACAACAAATTATTAAATCGTTTAATCACATCGCAATGGAATAATGTAACTATTGTCATCACGCATAAAAAAGGAGATACTTTAGACCTTACAAACTATCGACCCATTACCCTTCTGAGCCATGTATACAAGTTATTCACGAAAATATTTACCAAACTTCTAGCAAACAAGTTCTAGTTTTTCTTTTCAAAAGGACAGGCAGGTTTCCGCTCAGGGTATGGAACAAACGACCATCTGCTTACAGTTAAAATCCTCATTGAAAAATGTATAGAATATAATAAGCCTCTTGTACTCATATTTGTGGACTTCGAAAAGACCTTTGATTATGTTTAATCTGCAGAGACTTTTGGAAGCGCTTGCTGAGTGTCGTATTGATCATCGATATTCCAATCGGCTCCGCTAGCGTAAACTTGATTCACTACTATCGTCACTACTTATTCCTTATGTTACCTAACGTAATAAAATATCTGCCATTATTTCCCCTTATCTCCCATTATCTCTACAAAATTTCCATTATCTAGGCTTATCTCTGCTCATCTCCCATTATTTCTCCTTATCTCCCATTATCTCACCTTATCTCCCATTATCTAGGCTATCTATCATCGAATTATATAGAACATAGGTATAAATTTATAAAAACACGTAAATCGGATAAGTGGTTCTCAAGTGATAAGCGCACTAACTGACACACAGACAGACAGAGAGACGTTGCATTTTATATATTATATTCTTTGCAACATGATATTGTTCCATATTCAATGGTTTAGGCAGTGTATAGCAAGAGAACGCGCTAACGGTAACCTTTTTTCCGACTTGATTCACTATTATCGACACTGCTTATTAGCAAGAGAACGCGCTAGCGACAAACTTTGTCCGACTTCATTTACTATTATTGTCACTGCTCATTCCTTATGCTAACTATCGTAATAAAATATAGCCTATAACCTGGCGGAGAACATATATATGTTTTAAAAAAAAAAGTACGAAAATCGGATAAGTGGTTCTCGCGTGATAAACGCACTAATGGACAGACAGACAGTCATTACATTTTATATATATTATAGATTATAGATATTCTCTGCTACATAATATTGTTCCATATGTAATGATTTAGGCTGTGTATTGCAAGAGAACGCGATAGCGGCAAACTTTTTTCCGACTTCTTTCACTGTTATCGTCACTGCTCATTCCTTATGCTACCTATCGTAATAAAATATAGCCTATAAACCTGGCCAGAGAACATATGTATATTTAAAAAAAAAAAAGTACCTTAATCGGATGACTGGTTCTCCAGTGATAAGCGCACTAACGGACAGATAGACAGACAGAGTTACGTTGCATTTTATATATATTATATATGTAATAAAATATATATCTATAACCTGGTCAGAGAACATATGTATGAATTTAAAAAATCACGTAAATCGGATGAGTGGTTCTCGAGGGATAAGCGCACTAACGGACAGACAGACAGACAGAGAGACGTTGCATTTTATATATATATTATAGATATAGATTGTTATTATATAACCTGGCCAAAGAACATATATATGAATTTAAAAACGACACGTAAATCGGATAAGTGATTCTCGCGTGATAAAACGCACTAATGGACAGACAGACAGAGAGACATTGCATTTTATATATCTTATAGATTATAGATTATAGATTATAGATTATAGATATTCTTTGCTACATAATATTGTTCCATATTTAATTGTTTTGGCTGTGTATTGCAAGGGAACGCGCTCGCGGCAAGCTTTTTTCCGACTTCATTCACTATTATCATCACTGTTCATTCCTTATGCTACCTATCGTAATAAAATATAGCCTATAACCTGGCCAGAGAACTTATGTATGTTTTAAAAAAAAGTACGTATATCTGATAAGTGGTTCTCCAGTGATAAGCGCACTAACGGACAGACAGACAGACAGAGAGACGTTGCATTTTATATATATTATAGATTATAGATGCCACCACTCATGTTAAAACACAAACTAATCAATCCACCAGCAAATTTCAAATCGAAAGAAGCGTGTGGCAAGGTGATACGCTCTCTACCAAGCTTTTCGTAATACTTCTAGAAAGTATTCTAAAATCAATAAACTGGGAAAGAATGGGACTTAACATTGACAGCGAAAAGTTAAATAACCTCTGTTTCGCCGACGACATTGTCTTAATAATAGACAAAATACAAGAAGCACAAACTATGGTACACATGCTTCAGGAAGTTTCAGGATAGGTTGGTCTAAAAATCAATCTATCCAAGACTCAGTTTATGACAAAAGCAAGTGCACCAACCTGGGACATGAAATCAGCATAGGACGAGATAACCAAACACATGAAATTCAGCGGCGAATAGGTCTCTCCTCGGCTACATATGGCAAACTGGCTTATGTATTGAAATCTAACTTTCGTATGTGCTCAAAAAGAAAAGTATGTGACAGATGCATACTCCCGTTCTTAGGTACGAAGTCGATACTCTCACAATGACCCAGAAATATATAAAATCCCGCTATTCCGCGTGGGAACAAAGGGCCTCCACAAAACCTCTCCACCTGACTCTGTTTCTTTTATTTCTCCCCATGACTTGCCAGCTTGCTTGGCATCTTCCAAAATTGTGCGTCTCCATGTCTGTCTCGGTCTGCCCCTGCCACGACTGCCCTGTGGGTTCCAATCGAGAGCTTATTTTGCAATATCGCCTGCACGTTTGCGGAGGGTATGGCCCAGCCACCCCCACTTTCTGCGTTTGATATTGTACTCTATCCGTATTTGCTTCGCTCATTCCCATAACTCGGTGTTTGGTATCTGGTCTGGCCAGTATATTCGTAAAATTTTGCGTAAGCACTTGTTTGTAAACACTTGTAATTGATTGAAAATACTTTAAGTCACTTTCCAGGTTTCACAGCCGTACAGAAGCACCGATTTGATATTTGTGTTGAAAAGGCGTATTTTCATGTTTGGCAACAGTATGCGGGACTCCAGATGTTGTTGAGAATCCCCAATGTTTACTGTGCTTTGAGTATTCTTTGTTTGACGTCAGCTTCTCTCCCTCCATTCGTATCTATCACACTGCCAAGGTACGTGAACCTTTGTACCCTTGCGATTGGGCGATTATTTAGAGTTAAGGTTGTATTTTCATCGTTCATTATTCTCATCTCTTTTGTTTTGGAGTTGTTAATCCGCAGCCCCACTTTTTTTGCCTCCTCTGCTAATAGAGTCAGTTTGACTTTTGCGTCCTTTAATGAGTGAGATAAAAGGCAGATATCGTCCGCATAGTCTAGGTTTTCCAGACGTGACGTCAGGACCCATCTTATGCCTCTTTGAGTGTTGTTAGTTTTAGTCAAGACTTCGTCTAGAACGATATTAAATAAAAGCGGGGATAGTACGCATCCTTGCTTAACTACGTTTCTGACAGGTATTGCCTCGCTAGTCATGTTACTGTGTATCACTTTACAGCTACTTCCATGATAAAGTTCTTTAATAATCCTTATTATTTTTTCCGGCACACCTCGTTCCCTTAAAGCTGCCCATATAGCCGTGTGCTTTAATGACCCAGAAAAACATCAATAAAATATATATCATGCAACGAAAGATTGAGATGTCAATGTTAGGTGTTACTCTTAGAGATCATATCTCAAATCACATTATCAGGAAGAGAGCGGGGGTACAAAAAGCAGTCAAATTCATTCTATATCTTAAATGGAACTGGGCTGGGCATATTACTGGGTGGCGAATAAGATCCGAAGCTTATCGGAGTAGAGGTAAACCATCAAATAGGTAGACTGACGATTTGAAAATAGTGGCTGAAAATTGGGTACAAGCGGCCCAGAACAGAAGTGGCAAGACTTCAGGGAGGCTTTCGTCCAGCAGTGGACAGTATAAGTTGATGATGATAATGATGAGTTTCGGAGAAAATCGGCTGTGACAGGCAAACAGATATCGAAGTGATTTTATAAATGTTCCGTTTTTCAATTTTGTTACGGAACACTAAAAATTATGGCATATACAGTACAGTAGATAGAATAATATTTAGAAAATTGAATAAATGATATTTGAAGCAGCTCTGCTAAAAAACCTAATCCAAAGCCTCGGAATCGAACGGTTATACGAAGACGAAAACAGCAAAAAAGAAGGACAACGATATGTGGTACATGGAACATACAAGGTCTCTCCAGGAAAGTAAATGAAGTTGTAAATGAATTAGAAAATCTTCGAGTCGAAATTGCAGTACTGACGCACACAAAGAAGAAAGGAGAAGGCTCCGAAAGTTGGGGGCATTACGATCATTTTTATAGTGGAGTGCCCAAAGAAGATAGAGCAAAACAAGGCGTATCCATACTAATACACAGAAAACTGAGGAAATTCATAACCACCTGGGAACCGATTAGTGAAAGAATCATAAAGATGAATCTCAAAATACTACGTAATAACACAACCTTACTGGGGGTATACGCTGTCAACGACGACGATCTGGCTAATAACAAGGATTCATTTTTTGAACAACTAAATGAGGAAATATGCAAAATTGGAACATCAAGAGAGATATTACTTTTGGGTGATTTAAATGGAAGAATAGGAAGGAAAGAACACGATAAAGTGGTAGGAAAATATGGCGAAGAAGTTACTAACGACAACGGAAGAAGAATTATAGAGATATGTGAACAAAACAACCTTACAATATTAAACGGACACTACCAGCATAGGGATATTCATAAATATACGTGGAGACAAACAACAAGAGATTTAAAAAGTATTATCGACTATATGATAATACGTCAAAGATCTAGACTAAACTTCCTAGATGTAAGAGTCCAAAGAGGGGCTTCATGTGGCAGCGACCACTACCTCGTGAAAGGAAAGATAACCTCACGAACAACACGGGAAAGCAAACTGGAAGATACAAGTACACAGCACACAACAAGTGAAACAACAATAAGATATAATACAGATAGCTTACAAAATGAAAGTATCAGAAATCTATACAATAGTAGACTGGACCAAAAGATACAACGGACGGGATTTGTTGATATAGAAGAAGAATATAAGTATATAAAGGAATGCCTACACGCAGCCGCACTGGAAGCATTAGGGTACCAAGAGAAAAGGGAAAAACAGCAAAAACCATATTGGTGGGATGAAGAAATTAAATACGAAATTGAAGAAAAACGGAAAAGCTATCACAAATACTTAAGTTCAAAGAGCACAAACGACAAAGGAAAATACAAGGAATCCCAAGCTAGAGTACGCAAAATGATTAGTGACAAAAAGAACAACCAATGGGAAAAGACATGCTCAAGACTCAACACTTACATAGGAGGAAGAAAAAGCACAGAAAGCTGGAGACTTCTTAAAAATATGAGAACAGAACGGAAAAGAGAAATCTTCTCACCAATAACACCAGAAAAATGGAATCAATATTTTACAAATATGCTAACAGAAGATAGACCAGAGTTCAAAAGTACCCAACATGAAAACCCAAATATAGTTATACGAGGATCCCCAATAAGGATAACAACATCAGAAGTTAAAGAAGTATGTAAAACGCTAAAAAATGGTAGAGCTCCAGGACCAGGAAACATCCCAGGAGAGATAGTAAAATACGGAACTGAAAAGCTATTTAGCGCTTTGAGGAACTTATTCCAAAGATGCATTAACACATCAGAAGTACCTGAGGAATGGAAAATATCATACATATCAACAATTCATAAGAAAGGAGACAAAAATAATTGCGATAACTATAGGGGAATAACGGTTACAGGATCTATTAGCAGAATATACGGAAAAATACTTAAAAATAGAATAGAAACGAAATACGCGGACGTAGAAGCTGAAGAACAGGCAGGCTTTAGAGCAGGAAGATCCACAATAGACCATCTCTTCTCACTGACACAAATCCTAGAAAGGAAACCGCATTTGATCAGGAAGTCCATGTCTTGTTTGTTGATTTAAAAAAGGCCTACGACAGTGTGCCCCTAATGAGATTGTGGGAAACACTACAACAGAGTAATGTAAGCACCGAAATAATTAAAGCCGTAAAATCCTTATACCAAGACGCAAGAAGTAGTGTGAAAACCAAATATGGTATAACAACAGGGTTCCCGGTCACAAAGGGTCTCAAACAGGGCTGCTGTATATCCCCAACGCTATTTAAAATCTATTTTGGAGAGTGCACTGAAGAACTGGAAAAGGAAATGCAGCAGAATGGGATTACCCCTGGATGACGATACTACATTGTACACGCTATCATTCGCAGATGACCAGGTAGTAGTCGCTCAGGACATCGATGATATGGAATACATGACACGAAAACTTATGGAGGAATATGAAAAATGGGGCCTAGAAGTTAATATTAAAAAGACCGAGTACATGTGCGTCGGAGGACAACAGCAGGACTTGAAACTGGCCACAGGACACACCATCAAACACTGTGCCAGTTATAAGTATTTGGGAACGAGAATATCTAGGGACGGAACATTGGAAGAAGCAATATTCGAGAGGAATATCCAAGGAAGAAAAGCGATTGCAATGCTTAATAGTATACTATGGGACAAAAACATAACCATTGAAAATAAGAAGAGAATTTACAACTCAATAGTGAAAAGTATTATAACTTACAGCTCCCAGGTGTGGCCATTAAAGGAAAGAACAGAAAAAATACTAAAAGCTACAGAAATGGATTTCTAGAGACGAGCAGCCAGAAAATCCAGAAAAGACCGCATACCAAATGACACGATAAGGCGAGCTTTAGAAATAAAGCACGATATAGTGGACGAAATCAGAACCCAACAGTTGGTATGGTACGAACATGTACAGAGAATGCCACAAGACCGACTACCTAAAAAGATTTTAAATTGGAACCCTCATGGAAAAAGAAAGCGAGGAAGACCACGCTAAAGCTGGAGAGCAGGAATCAACAAGGATGTACTAGAGAGAGATCTGGAGGAGGAGGAGGGATGGAGAAATCGGGAGGAGTGGAAATTAGGCATCGGAAGACGGAAGACGTTATAAAACCGATTGATATATATATATATATATATATATATATATATATATATATATATATATATATATATATATTTGAAGCAACACAATGGAACAACAGAATCTCGAGTAGTTGAACTATCTGTAGGTTTTGTTTATGGCTCTTTACCTTAAACGCTCGAATATCTGCCACCCATGCAAATATTCGCAGATAGCAGGAAGTAGCAGAAGTATAAATCGCTTTTTCCGCATAGGTGTCGCTCCCGTAGCGCTTCAGGAATTTCTCTGCAACACATGTACTGTGTCCTTAAAAAAAAAATGAAAAGAAACTGTGTAACCATACCAAGAGTAATACTTCAATATTAAAGGTAAAAATATTGTTTTTGTTTATGTTAAATATATGTAGCATGTTGCAGGGTAGTCGTGTCATAAAAAATGAACGCTACAATATTTTAAATATTAATAGATGTATCAAGGACATCAACTATCAAAAATCGTGTATCTCTGAACCTTTTCGTAATGTCGAATTGACGACTGTCTTTCCCTAATGGTAACAATAATAAAGTATCGGACATATTTCCCACTTACTATTATCTTTCGGTTCCCTTTTGCCTGCGACCATCTCGTATTTATGTTCCTTTAACCATATTTACGGGCCAAACATTAATTTTTCCACCCCTTAAGAGGCGCATTAAGCGTTCTTGTGTTCCACCAATTACGGGTTATTTATTAAAAATTATTGGGTGAATTATGAAGTGTACCAGAAAGTTATATTACTTTTTATGTTTAAGTATCATATATGTTGTAAGTCTGTTATGCAAAATGTATTTAATCCGTTATTTTTTGATAAAAATGTAAGGAACACTGTATGAGTCGGTTGTGCGAAGTTAGCAACAGTGACGGCCAGTGTTAAGAAACCGGTCAAGTGCAAGTTGGACTTATACAATTAATGTTCCGTACCGTCATTATTTTAAAATAACATAAAATCCTTCATCATCATCACACAGCCACTTACGTCCACTGCTGGACATAGGCTTCCCCTAGTCTATTCCATAATTTTTTCAAAATTTTTTGATCAGTACTTTTCATGATAAGGTGGATGGACAGAGATGTTTTTGCCATTTTTTAAAAATAATATAGAGAAAAGTATGCGCAAGTATTACATCTATAATCTATAATATATATAAAATGCAACGTCTCTCTGTCTGTCTGTCCGTTAGCGTGCTTATCACTGGAGTACCACTTATCCGATTTACGTACTTTTTTTTTTTAAATATACATATGTTCTCTGGCCAGGTTATAGGCTATATTTTATTACGATAGGTAACATAAGGAATGAGCAGTGACGATAATAGGGAATGAAGTTGGAAAAAAGTTTGCCACTAGCGCGTTCCCTTGCAATACATAGCCTAAACCATTAAATATGGAATAATATTATGTAGCAGAGAATATCTATAATCTGTAGTCTATAATATACATAAAATACAATGTTTCTCTATCTGTCTGTTCATTAGTGCGCTTATCACGCGAGAACCACTTATACGATTTACGTGTCTTTTTTTAAATTCATACATATATTTTTTGGCCAGGTTATATAATAATAATAATAATCTATATCTATAACATATATAAAATGCAACGTCTCTCTGTCTGTCTGTATGTCCGTTAGTGCGCTTATCCCTCGGGTACCACTTGTCCGATTTACGTGATTTTTTAAATTCATACATGTTCCCAGGTTATATGTAGATACATATTTTATTACATCTATAATATTTATAAAATGCAACGTCTCTCTGTCTGTTTGCCCGTTTGTGAGCTTATCACTGGAGAACCACTTATCCGATTTACGTGCTTTTTTTTTAAACAAGCTAAACCATTAAATATGGAACAATATCATGTAGCAAAGAATATCTATAATATATATAAAATGCAACGTCTCTCTGTCTGTCTATCTGTCCGTTAGTGCGCTTATCACTGGAGAACCACTTATCTGATTTACGTGCTTTTTTTTAAACATACATATGTTCTTTGGCCAGGTTATAGGATATATTTTATTACGTTAGGTGACATAAGGAATAAGCAGTGACGATAATAGTGAATCAAGTTGGAGAAAGGTTTGCTGCGAGCGCGTTCTCTTCCAATACACTGCCTAAAGCATTAAATGTGGAACAATATCATGTAGCAAAGAATATAATATATATAAAATGCAACGTCTCTCTGTCTGTCTGTCTGTCCGTTACTGCGCTTATCACTTGAGAACCACTTATCCGATTTACGTGTTTTTTTTTTAATTCATACATTTGTTCTCTGGCCAGATTATCTATCTATAATATGTATAAAATGCAACGTCTGTCTGATTGTCTGTCTGTCTGTCCGTTAGTGCGTTTATCACTTGAGAACCACTTATCCGATTTACGTGTTTTTATAAATTAATAAATATGTTCTATATAATTCGACATAAGCCTAGATAATGGGAGATAAGGTGAGATAATGAGAGATAAGTATAAATAATGGGAGATAAGAAGAAATAATGGGAGATAAGCAGAGATAAGTCTAGATAATGGGAGATAAGGAGAAATAATGGGAGATAAGGAGAAATATTGCGAGATAAGTCGAGATAAGCCTAGATAATGGGAGATAAGGTGAGATAATGGAAGATAAGACGAAATAATGGGAGATGAGCAGAGATAAGCCTAGATGATGGAAATGATGTAGAGATAATGGGAGATAAGTATAAATAATGGGAGATACGGAGAAATAATGAGAGATAAGCAGAGATAAGTCTAGATGATGGGAGTTATGGTGAGATAGTGGGAGATAAGGGGAAATAATGAGAGATAAGGAGAAATGTTGCAAGATAAGTCGAGATAAGCCTAGATAATGGGAGATAAGGTGAGGTAATGGGAGATAAGGAGAAATAATGGGACATGAGCAGAGATAAGCCTAGATAATGGAAATTATGTAGAGATAATGGGAGATAAGGAGAAATAATGGGAGATAAGGGGAAATTTTGCGAGATAAGCGTAGATAATGGGAGATAAGGTGAGATAATGGGAGATAAGGAGAAATAATGGGAGATAAAAAGAAATAATGGGAGATGAGCAGAGATAAGCCCAGATAATGGAAATTAGATAAGATAAAGATTAGATAGAGACAATGGGAGATAAGGAGAAATAATGGCAGATATTTTATTACGTTAGGTAACATAAGGAATAAGCAGTGACGATAGTAGTGAATCAAGTCCACGCAAGCGGAGCCGCGGGCATGGCTAGTTATATATATTTTTGAACTCGTGGTTTTAAACGCTTTCATTTGACACTTCACTCGATGACCTGGTAATTTTTTTTTTCACTTCCGATTTCACCCCCCACAACTAACCTCTTAAGTTGTAATTTAACTTTCAAAACTGCAAGGCTCTGATGAGGCCATCAATTCCTATATTAGTACCATATTTTAACTTTCTATGTTTTAATGTGTTCTGTGTAATAGTTTCGGCGAAAATCGGGTGTAACAGACAGACAGGCAAACAGACGGACACCGAAGTGATCTTATAAGTGTTCCGTACAAAACACCAAAAATGAAACAAATAAACTAATTTTTGCTTTAATAAAATTTATCCATACATCTGTCAATCTCTTTGAACGCACCGACCTATTCATTTCACTTTAATAAACACACAGAAAATAATGAAAAACATTTAAAAATCCTTAATTGGACAGAATAAAGTGAAATGAACGAATGTTATGTCTGAATTGACCATGTTCAATTGAGTTATTTTACTCCGCTGAAAGATGCCGAACCCGATAATCGAAACCCCTTCAGCAATGTGGGTCTTTGTCTGCACTTTATGGTTTTGAAATTGATTTTAAAATGAAAGAATAACTTGATTAATGTGTGCAGGATGAAATACAGGGCGAAACATTTTAGGAGTGGATGTTTTAGGGCGTTGACGAAGTTGAACATGTCGTTTAAGAGTTGAATAGTTTTCGATGGCGAGAAATAACTTTCATCGTTCTTTAAAGCAGACGAAATACTCTTGAGAAATTTCGTTCCTCGCCAAATTCGTGTTAGTTATTGTCGGAAGGATAGACAATTGTACCTTTTTGTGCACTGCAATATCGCTTGGCTGTACAGGGTGTCGTAGTATTCCGTGTACCTAGAGTTACTGTGGATTTCTGGAATGAAAATATGAACATTTAACCCAACGTACCTTAGTCCAAAAATTCGTAATTTTTGAGATACAGGGTGTCAAAATTATACTTTTATTTTAGTTTTTCTTAAGTACCTTTCTTAATAAGTGTATTACTTGTACAAGATTCGGTACTAAGGGATTTTCTGAGATGAGAAATCGAAATCAGCTCACAGTTTTATTGTAAATTGTAGGGGGCGTCACTTATTCCACTGTGTATACTTTTAAATTGTCATAACTTTTTCATACTACTCTGCATGATATCTTTAATTAAACATTCGTATTCTCCGCCTTCTCCTGTCTAAAAAAGCTCTTTTGGTAAATGTTGCTCCGAGCAGCAGTTTCTGAGATAGTGGGATGCTGGTTTCCATTTGGTTTGGTCGATTTCGAAACGGTAACTTCAATCTGAACTATAAATTTCGCTCTGCGCGATCTCCCGGCATTGATAATGACTTTATCGGTGACCTAGTGAATACTAATCCACGGATTACCATTGAAAGACTATTCGACTACATTTTGTTATTTAAAGCAACTTGGATAGATACACTTCGAAACTCAATATATAGGTTCCGCATGTTTTGACAGAACAGAACAAAGTGAAGAAGCTGGAAGCATGGAAGTGAAAATGCAGAACCTATAGCAAAGGCTGATTTGCATCATCATCATCATTACACATTGCAAGTTTTGTTATGTGTCTGGTGGGATTGTAGAGTAACAATTTTTTACGAGCTTCTTCTACGTAGCCAAACAATAACCACGAAGAAGTACTGTGAGCAACTTAATGTTGAAATGAAAGCAATTTGGTCAACGGAAAAGCATCATCTTTCACCATGACAACGCTAGACTACATGTCACTCAGCAGACACTGTAAAAACTTATGGAGTTAAAATGGGAAGTCCTCCAGCATCCGCCGTATTCCCCTGAACTTACCCCTTCAGACTTTCATTTGTTTCGTTCTCTGCAAAATAATTTGACTGGCAAAAAATTTGATTCTATGGAAGAAGTCAAAAACTACCTGAAGAGAAACCACAAAAGAATTCAAAAACTTGTAAAACGATGGGAGACAGTTATAGAAAATAATGAAGAGTACATTAATGATCAATAAATACTATTTTTCATGAAAATATGTTGCATTTAATTCGGCTTGTTTCGTATATACAGGGTGTCCCAGTATTTCGTGTACATAGAGTTATTGTGGATTTCTGGAATGAAAATTTGACCATTTACCTTAGTCCAAAATTCGTAATTTTTGAGATACAGGGTGTCAAAATTATACTTTTACTTTAGTTTTTCTTAAGTACCTTTCTTAATAATTGTACTATTTGTACAAAATTCGGTGCCAAGGGGTTTTCTGAGATGAGAAATCGAAATCAGCTCACAGTTTTGTTGTAAATTGTAGGGGGCGTCACTTATTCCACTGTGTCTACTTTTAAATTGTCATAACTTTTTCATACTACTCTGCATGATATTTTTAATTAAACATTCGTATTCTCCGTCTTCTCCTGTCTAAAAAAGCTCTCTTGGTAAATGTTGCTACGAGCAACAGTTTCTGAGATAGTGGGATGTAGGTTTTCATTTTTTAATTCCATTGTCAAATTCGCAAATGCGTTCCTTCACATGTTTCTTCGCATTGTATGGTTACTTGACAACGCTCAAAAAGTCACTCTGACAATGATGTAAGATATCATATGTTCTATGGCTCGTAGTAATACTGTCAGAAAGTAATTTTTGACAGATACTGAACAAGTTTTACGAGTTTTAACGAGAACTAATCCCTTCTCAAGCCCAACAGTGTTTTAAATCTCGATTATTATGGAGTAAACTTTTGATGAGCAAACTGATATGATTTTAGTGTTTGATTTTTGTAACGGCAACAGTCGCAAACTGCTCGCGTATATAACGAAAGATTTTCGCATCATCGGACTCCTAACCATCAGACTTTTGCTAATATTGAGAGGCGACTTCGAGAAATTGGACAATTTCAGCCGATCAGGAATAATACTGAGCGGCCTTCACAAGCTAGAGCACCCGATGTTGAAGAGGAAATCCTTGAAATTGTACACAATAATCCTAGAATCAGCACTCATTTAACTGAACGTCAAACGGGAAAATCAAAAAGTACGACTAACCGGATCATTAGACAACAAATTATTCACCTCTTTCATATACAGTCCGGCCAGGAACTCTTACCCCAGATTTTGAATCCCGTTTGCATTTTTCACAAATTATTCTAGCACGCATAGCGACTGTTTCGGCTTTTCACACTAAAATCCTCTTTACAGACGAAGCACGCTTCACTCGACGTGATACGAGGCTGGTTTGAAAAGTCCGTGCAAAGTCCGAGAGATGGCACCACCGGCGCGTATCGAGGTCATGTTTAGTTAGTAGCATCTCTTGAATGAACGCACACCAAGTTTCAGCCATATTGGTCTATTTCTTTGTGTTTGGCATTCGTGTGAATCAAGGAAGTCGAGTGATTTTCAAGAAATGGACGAAAAAGAATTTCGTGTGGTCATTAAACATTACTTTATGAAAGGCAAAACGCCTCAGGAGACTAAAGAGAAGCTTGATAAACATTATGGTGACTCTGCACCTTCGATTAGAACAGTTTATAAGTGGTTTCAAAATTTTCGGACTGGCCATATGGGCACAAGTGACGCTGAACGTTCTGGACGGCCTGTGGAGGTTACGACTCCAGAAATCATTGATCAAATCCATGATATGGTGATGGATGACAGAAGAGTTAAGGTGCGTGAGATTGCTAGTTCTGTGGGCATCTCGACTGAACGGGTACATAATATTTTGCATAAACATTTGGACATGAGAAAGCTATCCGCAAGATGGGTGCCGCGATTGCTCACGCTTGACCAAAAACGGAATCGTGTGAAGTGTTGCAAGGATGGTTTGCAGCTGTTCCAGAAGAATCCTGAGGACTTTTAGCGCCGTTTCGTCACTGTGGATGAAACATGGATACATTACTATACTCCTGAGACCAAACAACAATCTAAACCATGGGTTACCAAGGGGGAATCTGCACCAAAAAAGGCGAAGACCGTTCCTTCGGCCGGAAAGGTTATGGCGACTGTCTTTTGGGATTCGCAAGGGATAATCCTCATCGACTATCTGGAAAAGGGTAAAACTATTACAGGTGAATATTATTCATCGTTATTGGACCGTTTGAAAACCGAGCTGCAAGAAAAACGCCCGCGATTGGCCCACAAGAAAGTCCTTTTCCATCACGACAACGCACCAGCACACACCTCTGCAGTTGTGATCGCAAAATTAATGGAAATAGGATTCCAACTCGTTTCACATGCCCCCTATTCTCCAGACTTGGCTCCCTCGGACTACTATTTGTTCCCCAATTTGAAGAAATGGCTGGCGGGACAAAGATTTTATTCAAACGAGGAGGTGATTGCAGACACTAAAGGATATTTTGCAGACTTGGACAAATCCTATTATTCGGAAGGGATCAACAAACTAGAACATCGTTGGACGAAGTGTATAAGTCTAAAAGGAGACTATGTCGAAAAATAAAAAAGGTTTACCCCAAACACATAAGTAGTTTTTATTTTTGCACGGACTTTTCAAACCAGCCTCGTATAACAAATATGCGCGAATTCAGTATTAATGTCTGAATGGGTTTTGTCGCGTACTATTTGATCGGGCCATTTAGATTACCAGAACGACTTGATGGTGATATTTACTTGAATTTCATCCATGAAACTATTCCTGAATTATTGGAAAAATACCCATTAATCTACGTTGTCACATGTTTTTGATGCACGATGGTGCACCACCCCATTTTGCGCGTAATGTGAGGATTTTTTTAAACCAAAGTTACTCAGACAAATGGTTCGGAACAGGTAAAGATACTTCTATTCACTGGCCACCTCGTTACTCAGACTTAAATCCATGCGATTTGTTCCTTTGGGGTGCATTGAAATCGAAAGTTTATCCAATTCAAATCGATCACATTGAGCAATCCACAATTGCTCAATAGGATTCAAAATGCTGCTCACACTTTACGATATGATATTTTAAGAAGAGTACATTTAAATTTCCTGCGCCGTATTAATTTATGCATTAACAAAGGTGGCGGACATATTGAACATTTATTGTGAAACCAATACCTTCTCAGTTGAGTGATTAAACTTTTTTCGAATTTGTCAATCTTTGGGTAATCTTTCTTACCCTTAGCCAGTTGGATTTTACATTCTTACTGATGTTGGCCCGTTGGTCTTTAAATTTATTATCGTTGTTTGCCTGTTTATCTTTAAGCATGCTCCAAATTTCAAAGACTATACTTTTGGACCTGTCCTAAGCCTGGATGAAATGTGAAGGAACGCATTTGCGAATTTGACAATGGAATTAAAAAATGGAAACAAACATCTCATTATCTTAGAAACTGTTGCTCGAAGCAACATTAACCAAGATAGTTTTTTTAGACATGAGATGGCAGAAAATACAAATGTTTAATTAAAAATATCATACAGAGTGGTATACAAAAGTTACGACAATTTAAAAGCATACACAGTGCAATAAGTGCCCCTCCCTACAATTTACAACAAAACTGTGAGCTGATTTCGATTTCCCATCTGAATCTTGTATAAGTAGTACCATGATTAAGAAAGCTACTTAAGTAAAACTAAAATAAAAGTATAACTTCTCAAAAATTACGAATTTTTGGACTTAGGTAAGTTGGGTTAAATGGTCGTATTTTTATCCCAGAAGAAGGTGAATGGAGAGTTTATTAATACAGATAAGCAGACGATATTGTTATCTTAAGTGACAGGACTGGGGAACTTCTGTTATATAGAGTTGAGCAGACAGGAGCGAATATGGGCCTTAACATCAATACATCTAAAAACAAAATGCATCATCTTTAGCTGCTAACAATATGCAGATGTTGATCTCCATCTCAACGGTCAAACGATAAAGAGAGTTCACCATTTTAAATACCGTGGAAGCTACATTACTGACCAGTTACACTCTGACAACGAAATTAAATGCAGAATAGAAGCAGCCAGAACAACCTTCATTAAAATGAAGTCTCTCTTTTGCAATGATAGCATTAATCTGAAATTTCGTGGCAAACATTATGAGTTATTGCAGCTTATAATGAGGGGTAAGATTGAGGGCAGGTAGGTAGGAAGCAGGCCTCTTGGCTGAGAAACATACGAGATTGGACGGGAATCCATAGCGAATCGAGGAGTTATTCCGAATCGCAGTGAACATGGATAAATATGCCAGAGAGATAGCCAACGTCAGGGTGACCTGATATGGCATATATAAGAAGTATGTCGCGAAGAAATTGGTACTAATTCGATAGAAGTAGTTTAAGTAGATTAAGTTTGGATAAGCAATTTTATCGATTGTTCTTATGGTGCCAAATAGTCCCTTTAGACATTCGAAATACATAAAAATAAATTTCCTCGAACGGTTCAAAAATGTTAATTATTCCGTGCCTACTACCGATATTAACAACTTCAGAATAAAATAGTTAGTGTTCAGTAAAAGGTCGTAAATTAAACATAATTGGGGGATGAACTTTAGTAATATTCCAAACGATACAATTCCGAGATAATTAGTAAAACATATTTCATTTCGACAAACTGTATCAGTTAAATGCGGGCGAGGAAATTTCGACAAAAGATTGTTAGGGGATCAGTTAAATTAAATAGGTACCGAGACTTAATTTTTTACTCCCCTTATTAACGGAAGTATTATATTAGCGAAATTATATATCTATATATCTATATATATATTATATATTTATATATCTATATATTTATATATATATATATATATATATATATATATATATATATATATATATATATGGTTTAATGGTTTAAAATAAGAGCAACTGAGAACAGGCGAAAGTTCGTATCCCACTGTTCTCTTATTTGTCGAATCCATCCTAAGACGCATTTCGCCGTATCACGGCTCATCAGTCGGGCCAGGATCGATAAACAAGAGACCAGAATTTTTGGTACTTAAGCCAGTACTGACGGCCAATAATGGTAAGATATAACGCGTACCTCGTAGGTTGCACTTCATTGGAGGGCTGACTTGATGCAGCCATTTATCGACAGAGTGGTTAACAGACTGCCAACACTTCACCACAGGTGGCGCGAGCGTTCGAGGGATCCCCCCTAATGTATATGTGGTTTAAAGTAAGAACAACTGAGAACAGACGAAAGTCCGTATCCCGGCAGTCTTCCCAATGTTTATAGCCCCACTGATGAGCCGCGATACTTGGTAATCCATAGTTGCATTTGTTCATAATTGTCAGTCCAGAATATCTATGCAATTTATATTTGAAAAAAATAACAAGTGCAATATAAAGTAACTATTAAGTTCGAAATTTGGCCTCTTTGTGCATTTTAAATTTCTTTTAATTGTTCATAACTTGAGTTTACTCAGTCTTCCGTGGTCGCATGCAGTCTAAGGTTGTACGTAATTGTCAGTTCTATATATCTATGCAATTAAAACCTCAAAAAAGTAATGTTTCCAACGTAAAATTATGTTTTTATCCTGTAAAATAAACAATACACTGATTTATCAATACAATCGACTTTAGCACCCCGCTAAACCTTAATATTTTTGGATCTCTATTTACATATAATAAAAGGTTTTTAGCTGGTAGCACCGCTAAAAATAAAACCTTTTTTTTGCTGTCAGTCTAAATATATATATATATATATATATATATATATATATATATATATATATATATATATATATATATATATATATATATAAAATATATATATATATATATAGCATAGCGTAACTCTTTCGTGTTCTTCAAGATAAAATTATCACTCTGTGGATACCGCTTTGAATTTACCATCAGCATCATCACGTAGACTGTGATGTACACTGCTGTACGTAGGCGTCCTTCATTATTATCTAGTTGCTTCGATCTTGGGCTGCTTGAATCCAATTTCCGGCAGCTCGATTCAATTTATCAGGTGAAGGTATCCCTCTACTCCTATAGGCTTTTTGGCGGGATCTCCTCTCCAGCACTTCTTTCGTTCATCTATTGTCTTTAGTCCTCGCTACATTAGCTGTCATGTTCCACCGTAGCCTCATCCGGTTCACTGCATCGGCTACTTTTGTGCGACTCCTTATAACAGCATTGGGAATTTTATGTCTGAGTGATATGCTCAGGATGGCTTCATGGCTTTTTGTTCTACTATTATCTGATTTATCGATTTTTAGTTGGTGTTAATGGCTCGGCTCTAAGAACGGTTAACACACATTGGTCAAAGGCTTTTCTTTTAAGACACACTGGGATGTCTGATTTGAATATATGACGTAACGTCCAAAATGTTGCCCGTGAAAGACTTATTTTTTGGTTTAACTTATGAGTTTGATTGTCTCTGCCTATCTTGATTTCGTGCCCCAAATTTTTATAAGCTGTAACTTAGATCTTTATCTTTATCGTCGACTGAGATGGGATGACTGAGTACTAAATTTGTCATGAATTGGATCTTTTCAATCCTACATGTTGCGACGATATTGTGTTTATCATTTCACAAGCATGGTCCAGATGGTCTGTTATCAGAACGATATCATCGCTGAACCTCAGATGGTTAAGCATTTCGCAGTGATGTTGATACCCATTTCGGTCAAATTCAGCTTCTGGAATATGTATTCCAAAAGCCCTCGTATTGTTTATGTCTAAGATTCTTTTAACGTGGCTCTGGTGGATGAGGAAAGAGACTCCTCTCAATGTTGTCGCTTCTTCCCCAATATAATGAAACAGGTACATAGATAAGCTGTTGTTCTCCTTTGCTTCTTATTTCGCTTAATCCCCCAATCTCTCACTTGATGTGTCGTAACTTTTTTTCAAGTTCTACCAATTTTATGTTTGATGAAACTATACGGTTATTATATGTAGAAATATATAGCGGTCATGTACATTGGTATCCTGGTCACATTTGGTGATTCTTAGCATCCTCTATTCGTCACCTTTTCCGACGCTACCGTAGTTGGGAGACTTCGAATTGTCGGGGACCGAGGGCCTTTGTAGTGATTCATAAATTATCATGAAGGGAAATTTGGCCGATTTTCTATCACGCTGGTCAATTCGAGCTGTTAGGATGAAGATGAGGATAAAATGGAATTTGAAATAGAAAACGGTAGCTATAGAAGCTATAAAAGAGAATTCGGTGGCCCTCTTAAAAGCATAATTAGATAAAACCTTGACATGAGTGTGTTGCAGCCGGAAGAGATTACTTTAAAGGAAATTAGAAAGATTTGTATGAATCAATTAATAGTTTACGTCTTATTTAATTAATTCCGTTAATTTTTGAACCAAGGAATAAAATTTAATAATATTATATATAGTATTTGACTGATTTTTGTTTTCGCTAAGAACCAAATTTAAGGAGACCTTAGAGGTTTGCTTGGTACGAACCTCAAAGCTGATACACATATAATATTTGAAGTAGGAAATAAACCTACAGTTTTTGAGCAATATTGCTTCAAAACAAAGTGATAAGATGTGGAGGGTCTAAAATTTGCTCATAAATTTAGTAGTATTATAAAATGGAATTATTTGTGGGTTAGAGAGTAGAAGAAGAGATTATGGATGTTTGCTTTGAATATACAATATTTACGATCCTTTCAGGGTTTTTGTAAGCTTAAAATTGAGTTTTTTCTGCATTTCTTCCGAACTTTAGCAGAAATAGTAAGTAAAAGAAAAAGATTTTACTTGTAATACGTCTGAAGAGGTTTGTTTAGTTTTTACTTCCGTGTGTTGTGTTCCTGAAAAGTCGGCATACGAGGTTTGTGCATTCCTTCCTGTTTGAGGATCCCTAGATCACTAAAAACATAGTTCCCCATTTCTGTCAAACTAACTGTTGACCTGTTGGTACGATAACTTTCGCATGAAACGAGATATCGAGTTGAAATTTGTGTAATACTTAAAATAAGAAAGAATTTTTTTACTGACTAGTTAAGAAAATCAACAAATTATAAGCATAATTATTAAATTAGTAAACATAAAAGAGGTTTAAAGATTATAGAAAGTAGCTGGGAATGTTGTCCGGCACCCATTCTTTTTCTTGGTTGGTATCTTAACATAGTGTACCTATATTTTAAAATATGGAATTGTAATGTTAAGATAAAGTTATTTTTAGTGCGAGAAAGTCAGCATTTATTTGAGAACCGTGTATTTAAGATGAAAGCCCTCGGTAAATCATTTTACCAAGTTTTTATGGCACACTTTTTAAACGTTTACATGTTTATAGTCGAGATCTCTTCCTTCCTTACAAACTATATCAGCCATATCTGTTCGTTTGCTTGGTACGGACTTTGAAAATTCTAAAATTATTCCGTTTTAATTGTTTTTGCATGTCAAAGGCGAGTTAAAATTATTTTGCTGCCTCTAAATATATCATTGACACTGATAATAGATGATAAATTTCAATGACAGGCCTATCATTTATAATCCTTAATCGATAGAGGGGAAGTGGCACTAAAATATGGGAATGGTTTGGTTTTTGTTTTCTCTTTTGGTCTGCTGTATGTATATCTATATATATATATATATATATATATATATATATATATATATATATATATATATATATATATATATATATATATAAATATATCTAAATAAAGGTTTTCACGGATGGTGGAACGTAATACATTAAAATTCCGGGTTTCAATCCGTTTGTCTAGCAATGAATTTGCACGACATTTCGCCAAAATGTCATTTGGCATTTTCAAGTGCTCTTGCTGCTGCTGCTGCTACTCGATACTGTGACCTTGCTGCTGCTGCTGCCGCTAGTAGCTTCGAGTCTTATTGGCTCATAATGCTACATACAACATAGCCTTATACGGTATGTGAACCTCCACCAAATTCCATCACGAGCCGCCACTGATCAGAGGCTTATTAAATTGGACACAAAAAAAAAACGTCTGGCGCTGATGAAGTACCTGCCACAGTACGCTAGAAGCGTAACTAAACTAACAGTTTAATATAAAGTTTTTTTTTTGATATCTAGCTTCCCTAAAATTTGTTTTATACACGCTGTCTAAAATATCACGCATGTCTAATTGCACATTGGAAATAGTGAGTGATATTTTTCCCTGGAAATCGACAGTAGAGTGTGAAATAAAGACTTCAACTGACAAGCTGACTTTCTCAGCAGGTGTTGTTGCAATAGTACTGTCTGGTCGTGTAAGTGGGTAATATAGTGGATTTATATCTCTCTTTTTAGTCTCAATTCCCTCCAGGGAATGTAGTTGTCATTTTGTTGCATTGGGATGTTCTTCTCCACGCGTTTCGTGGACCAGTGTGTGCATGGTTTATTCTCAAGACGGATAACTTGGTCCATCCATCGGGATGGAGAACGTCCTCGAAGTCCTTTACCTAAAACTTATCCTTGAATGATGAGTTCTTCTAAATATTTCTGATCTTTTATCATGATATGGCCAAAAATGCAATGATTTTTGTTGCTGGACATTCAGATCTGATAGAACTGAGTCGTTGGTCCGTTGTGCGATCCACGAGATTCTAATCATTCTTCGCCAGCAGTACATTTCTTTCGCATCTAGTTTTTTTATTTCCGACTTTCTCAATGTCCAGGACTCACAGCCACATTTGAGAATAGGAAAGATAAGACAATATATATATATATATATATATATATATATATATATATATATATATATATATATATATAATGTTCAAAATAAAAAAAATATTTTACAAAGTATTAAAAAATATGAGAAATAAAACAGATGTAAGACTTGTGCAGGTGAAGGATCGAAATGGAGATATTATCACGGATGAGGACAAGATCATAGAATGATGGAGACAATATTTTATGGAACTTCTAAATAATGAAAACAGAGCGGAAAGCGAGAGTGTACAAACAATGAGAAATGATAATGTAAAGGAGAGAGTTGAGAGGAAGGGAAAAAATAGAACTACAGGAAGTAGAGAGGGCGCTGGTGAAACTAAAAACTGGTAAAGCAGCAGGATGTGATGGAGTATATGCGGATCTGTTAAAATTCCTTGGACCAACGGGGGAAAAAGAGCTTCAGGATATTTTTAATCTTGCATGGAGAAGTAAGAAAACACCAAACGATTGGAGTACTGCTATTGTTCTTCCAGTGTATAAAAATGGTGATGTGCGGGCGTGTGAAAACTACAGAGGCATATCGCTCCTCTGTATAGCTCTAAAAGTATATGAATTCATAATTGAAAAGACGTTAAAACAAATAATTGAACCAAAGTTAGCAGATGTGCAAAGTGGTTTTAGGCCAGCCCATAGTACACAAGACCACATATTTACAATACAACAGATTGCAGAAAAAGCCCTGGGAAAAGATGGGAGAGTATTTTTAGGGTTTTTGGATATGAAAGAAGCTTTTGATATGGTGAATAGACATGGAATATGGAGTACTTTACGGAACAAGGATGTGGATGAAGATTTAGTAAGTACAATGCAGAATCTGTATGATAATATAATAAACCAAGTGAGAACGTGTAACCGAACATCGAAAGAATTCACCAATAGTGATGGGGTAAGGCAAGAAGGAGTGTTGAGTCCACTATTATTTATAAGCGTTATAGATGAGGTAATAAAAGCGAGCTGGGGAAAGACAATTAAGTACATGGTGGAATATAACCAGTTACAGGCTGTAAAAATAGAGGCATGTGTATGCGCAGACGATATTGTACTGGTAGCAAGAACAGAAGGAGGCTTGGAGCTGAACCTGAATATATGGTCAGTAGAGTTAAAAAGGTATAACCTGTTTATTAACCTGGAAAAAACAAAGGTGATGGTTATAACTAACAGACAAGAAACTATGAACATTGAAGTAAAGAAAAAAAAAATTAAACAGGTGGAGCTATATAAATACCTGGAAATAGTAATAAACTCCAAAGGAACACAAGAGGACGAAATTGGAAATAGAATGGAAGCTGGAACAAGATTATACTGCGCGCTGTACAGAAGCTTTCTGAAAAAAAAGGAAACAAAAATGGCAATTTATAAAACAATATATACGCCAGTTATAACGTACGGGGCTGAGAATTGGATTCTGACCGATAATTACGAAAAACGATTACAAGCCACAGAAATGAAGGATCTGAGAAAGTGGTAGGGGCAAGAAGAATCGATAAAAGAAGAAATGAAAATATTAGACTAGAACTTAATGTAAAGTAGCTAAAGGAAAAAATAAAGGAAAATAAGTTAAAATGGACTGGACACATAATGAGAATGAATGATGATTGGCAAGTCAAAATGGTGTGGAATACAAGAGTGACAAGAAAAACTAGAAGAGGAAGACCGAGGGAAAAATGGAATAATAGTGTGAATGAAATAATGAAGAAAAGAGGAAAATCCTGGGCTGAGGCTAAATAACTAACACTAAATAGAGATGAGTGGCGTAAATATGTGGTAAAAAGTAGAGAACGATCCTTGACACTTATGGGTAAAAGAAGTTTATCGATTATGTTACGTTATGTTTTGTGTCCCCTATTATAGGTGCTTATATCGCCTTATCTCTCATTATTCCGCCTTATCTGCCCAGCGCTGTATTTCCCAAGGAGTACAATTTACAGCGATTCAAGAACAACGTGAATCGCTGGTGTTTTTTTTTTTTTCCGCACACATGCCGCTCCTGAAGCGCTTTAGGGACTTCCCTGCAGCACGTGTGCTAGACCATAAATAAATATATATATATATATATATATATATATATATATATATATATATATATATATGTATATATATATATATATATATATATATATATATATATATATATATATATATATATATATATATATACAGTAGAATCTAGAAATAATATGGACTAAAGTAATTTCAGATAATCGAAATTTCGGTTAATCCGAATTTTTTATAAAATAGAAGTTTAGAATGAATACAACATTGCAGATTGACTTAAAAGCATTTATACGATATGCTATTACGTACATAGGTATTTATTAAAACAAAGAATAGAACAACTAGTTTACTTATTTTATGTATATATACGGAAAATCGAAAATAAAACAGTTTCATTTTTAACTTTAATGTCTTAAAAATGAGGTAATTTTTAACTGCGCTTGTTTTGCCTTAGATCTGTTTTTGGCTGCAATGTCTCTTCAACGTTTGATAAGCAAAACGTCCGCGGCGGTTATATTTTCTTGATGTTCTACATAAGTTAACGCTTTTTCTAGGGCCTCTAGTCCTTCTGAATGTGACACTTTTACTGGAATATTGTCAGTGGCTTCTACTTCGTTATCATCATTGTCATCACTGTCTATTTTATTAGCATTTTTGCATACACTTTTAATTAAATCTTGGTCAGTCATTTCATCTTCCACATTGTTACTGTTTAACCATTCACAAACATCGGTTTCCGTAACACTTTCACACCCTCATATTCTTGTAATAATTTGAAGTAAATTTTCATTATCTTCTGTTTCTGCCTCTAAGTAATGTCTCTCCTCTTGTGGAATCAATTTTGTCCAAGATTTTTCCAGAGTACTACTCTTTACTTGATTCCAGGTGAAGCTATCCAATATATAACATTTTTCAAATTTATCTTTTTTAGACAATCAGTAAGATTGCTACCTTCATCTACTTCTTCTAAAATATGCTGTAATAACAAACGTCGGTAATTGCATTTTAAATTTTCTAGTATACCCTGATCCATAAGCTGAATTAGAGAAGTTACAGCAGGAGGCAAAAACATTGGTTTTATTTCCCCACTTTCAAGTTGTTCCGCACTTGGGTGAGTGGGGGCGTTATCTAGTTAAAGAATACATTTTCTAGGATATCCATGTTCTTTTAAAAAAAGTTCCACTTTGGGAACAAAATCTCCAAAGAACCAGTCTTTAAACAGAGTCGCGTTTATCCAGGCATTGTTTTGATCCTTATACAAAACAGGAAAAGCATTGCGACGAATATTCTTAAAGGCTCGTGGATTTGCTGACTTACCAATACATAATAATGGGAGTTTGTGTCTTCCAAAAGCATTACGGCATGCAGGAATAGTAATACGTTCTACGTTTGTAACCAGGTGTTCCAGCTTCCGTTTTTGAAGCTAAGATATTTGACGGTAACATTTTGTAGTTCAAGCCTGTTTCATCACAATTATATATTTGGTCTGGTTGTAAACCATGTTCTTTCATAAGCTGCTCAAAATTCTCTGCAATTTTTTTTGCAGCAGATACGTTAGCCGGCAATCTTTCTCCACAAACTTTCAGTTGACGTCTTTTTTTCCACCTGTTACAGGCGCTTCAATAACCGGTAACTCTTCGCTTAAACTCACTGCCTTATGTTTTAAAATTGTTCCTGAAATTGGTTTTCCACGTTCTCGATTCTGTGTAAACCATAAAAATAAAGAATCATCCACTTTTTGGTATTCACCGCTTTTACATACTTTTTCGTACCTGTGTGGGTAATGACAAAACACTACACCGTTTTTCAAGTTTTTCGCGATTGTTTCTCCACTCTGAAACAGTACTCACGGCTACACCTAAATCCTTCGCTATATTTTTAAGAAGTTCACCATTATCTAAACGTTGAATTGCTTCAAGTTTCTCTTTTAAGGTAATAACAACACGTTTACTCTTATTATTATGACGCTCCATTTTGTAAAATATCTATTAAAACGAAACTATTACCTCTGCGATAATAATAGACGTAATGAGTAACTTACAACGCTCGTCGACTAACCAAAATATAGACAGCAGTGAAATTTCAGATAATCGCGATTCGGATAATCGGGATTGTACTGTATATATATATATATATATATATATATATATATATATATATATATATATATATATATATAGGGTGGGCCATCTATCGGTTTAAATTTGAACCACCGGTTATTTCGAATCTGGCAATACTTATGTCATTCTATTCTGTCACAAAATTCAGTATATTATCTCCACTGAACGAAATGAATCGATTTACGCCTGAGCAACGTTGGGATTTATTGGAAATTTATTTCCAAAACAAAGACAATTGGTCGGAAATTGCACGAAAATGTCGTACAAAATTTGGTCGCAGAGAAGGACCAACAGTGCCCGGTATACGCAAGTTTATTGCTAAAGTTCGTGAAACTGGTTTCATTGTTGATGCGCCAAGACGTGAGCGTTCTCGTACAGTGCGTACACCCGAAAATATCGAAGCTGTGGCTGAGAGTGTGCGTGAGAATCCATCAACATCAACTCGTCATCGTTCTCAAGAATTGAACATTTCACGCACCAGTTTACGTCGAATTTTGCGAAAAGATCTCGGTATGACGCCTTACAAAGTTCAATTGGTTCAACAGTTGAAGCCGCATGACCATCCGCTTCGTTTTCGCTTCGCTAGATGGGCCAACGAGAAACTGCACGATGATGTCGATTTTGCCAAAAAAATCATCTTTTCGGATGAAGCTCATTTTCATCTTGGTGGGTACGTTAATAAGCAAAATAGCCGTATTTGGGGCACAGAAAACCCACACGTGGTCTTACAGAAGCCAATGCACCCATTACGAGTGTTTGGTGCGGCTTGTGGAGCGGAGGCATCATTGGCCCATATTTCTTTGAAAATGAGGACGGCGCAACCATTACGGTCAATGGAGACACCTATCGCACCATGATAACCGATTTTTTTTTTGTGCCCGCTCTTCATGGTATTGATGTGAACGATGTTTGGTTTCAACAAGATGGTGCAACTTGCCACACATCTCATGCCACAATCGATTTATTGCGTCCGTTTAATTAGCCGAAATGGTGATGTCAATTGGCCGCCAAGAAGCTGCGATTTGACACCGTTGAACTATTTTCTGTGGGGCGCCGTTAAAGACAAGTGTTATGCCGACAAACCAGAGACAATTGAGCATTTGAAGGCCAACATTCGTGATGCCATTGCCGAGATACGACCCCATACACTCGAAAAAGTGCTCGAAAATTGGTCCGATCAAATGGGGGTACTGTGAGGCCAGCCGCGGCAGCCATATGAATGAAATAATATTCCATCTCTAACCGGAACAATTGTACTTCACAACAAAAAAATAAATTTGGAAAAATTTCAAACCGTTTTTGTTTTATTGCATTTTTAAATTTAAACTTTTAAATGGCCCACCCTATATATATATATATATATATATATATATATATATATATATATATATATATATATATATATATATATATATATACATATATATACATATATATATATATATATATATATATATATATATATATATATATATATATATATATAAAGGGTGATTCATTTAGAGGTACTTTTTGTGATGGGGATTTAATTGCAGATTGCGCATGCGTCGTGTCAACTGAAGTGGCATTCCTGTTCATTAGTGTTTAACAATTCATAATGGAAAAACTTAGCCCAGCACAGCGTCTACAAATTGTTTAACTTTATTACGAAAATGGGCGTTCTACGAGGAATGTGTATCGGGTGCTTAGAGCAACTTATGGTCCACATAATCGGCCTACCGAACGCACAATTCGCTCTACCATCAATAAGTTTGTGACCCAATTTTCATTATTGGATAATGCTCGACAGAATAGACCACATCCAGCACGTAGTGAAGAAAATATAGGGGCGGTAGTGGAGAGTGTACGCGAAGACCGTGAAGTGTCGATTCGTCGCCGTTCTCAACAGCTTGGCCTGTCATATTCAACAACTTGGCGTATTTTACGTAAGGATCTTTCTTTAAAAGCATACAAAATTCAACTAGTGCAACAACTGAAGCCGACCGACCTTCCGAATCGTTTCCGTTTTAGTCGTTGGGCTCTTGACAAGCTTGCAGAAGATCCACTGTTTTCGAGAAAAAATTTTGTTCACCGATGAGGCCCATTTTTGGCTTAATGGGTTCGTGAATAAACAAAATTCCCGTATTTGGGGTGATGAACAACCTGAAGAGGTTCAAGAGCTACCATTAAATCTAGAAAAAACAACTGTTTGGTGTGGTTTATGGGCCGGTGGAATAATCGGTCCATATTTCTTCAAAACAGTGGCCGGCCGGAATGTTACTGTGAATGGTGACCGTTATCGCGCCATGATAACAGACTATTTGATGCCAGAAATTGAAGCCCGTGGTCTCGACGAAATTTGGTTCCAACAAGATGGCACCACTTGCCATACAGCCCGTGAAACCATGGCTTTACTGCGAGAGCAATTCGGCGAACAGATCATTTCACGCTTTGGACCAGTGAATTGGCCGGCTAGATCATGTGACATCACACCTCTTGACTTTTTCCTTTGGGGCTATGTAAAGTCCAAAGTCTACATGGATAAGCCAGCTACAATTGAGGCATTGGAGGCCAATATTACTCGAGTCATTGGCCAAATACCACTCGAAATACTCACACGCGTCATTGAAAATTGGAACTTCAGGATGGACGTTGTTAACCGTAGTCGCGGACAACATTTGAAAGAAATTATCTTTAAGAAATAATTGTAAAGAATGGTTCTTTTATATGATAATAAAGATTATAAAATAAAATTGTTTTTATTCATTTTTTTTTATTTAAAAAAAAAGTACCTCTAAATGAATCACCCTTTTATATATATATATATATATATATATATATATATATATATATATATATATATATATATACATATATATATATATATATATATATATATATATATATATATATATATATATATATATATATGTATATATATGAGAGAGATAAATGTGAAGAAATTTAAATGTATTTATTTGTTTGCAGGCACATGCAGCGTAGTCGTGGAACTCCGTTAACTTTTAATAAAATTAAAGTGTTCGAATTTAATTATAAACGAACGCAAACCGAAAACCAAAAGATAAGAAAATACAGCACAATATTTACGATATCGCCAGATTTCCTCGCATTTAAATTTTCCGTATATTTTAAAGTTCCGAAAATGTATCGTTCGTTGAAAATTATTGTTCCCAGCGCACATGTTATATTTCAGATTAGCAATTAGATTCGGCCCCGCTATGCCATTGTAAATTTAAATCTGCCGCATCAAAAGTTCCTAACTTTATTGGAAGTAGAAAATTGGATGATTTCTCCCTGAAGATGGGAATTTTGGGAATATTATATAAATATCGAAAGGTGAAAAAAGGGAAATGGATAAGAAGAAAATCATCAAAATATTAATAATTCAGTTCATACAGTTTTTGGTTTTATATATTTCGTGTAGGGAATAGGCATTCAAACATACTTAATATGATAACACAGCCCCACAAAAAAAATGGAAGTTCATTTTCACGGACCAAAATACATGGATCAAGTGTATTTTTCGATGTTGAAGTCAAATCCATAGTTAAAATAACCGGTCAAGTGCAAGTTGAACTTGCGCAATTAGTGTTCCATACGTTGATTACTTTTAAAATAAAAAATTTTGTTACGGAGGTGTAAAATGATCTTTGATATCACAAAACATATCCCAAATGAGTTTTCAACAAAGTTTTTTTTCAATCTTCACTGAAAACTGATGACTTTGAAATTTTTGTTTTTTTTTTATATACCAGACAAATTATTAAAGTTAATTGCAGTTAATTTTCATTTAATCTACACCCTGTGGAGAATATTCCAGAATTTTTTCAAAATTTTTGTTCAGTACTTTTCGAGATAAGGGGAGGAAGCGATTTTTCTCAATTTTTTAAAAATAATACAAAGAAAAGTGTGCGTAAGTATTACATTATTTATATTGTTGAACTCGTGTTTTTACAACCTTTCATTTGACACCCCACTCGTTGACCTGGTAATTTTCTTTTTCACTTCCGATTTTACCCCCCAAAACTAACACACCTGTGTGTGTGTATAAGTTTTTGCCGGTTTCACTAAGAGATGGCACCAGCAAACAGTACGCAGTGTATGAATTTGATAGATACGTCAGTTTGTTCGTCTGACATTAACCTAACCAACATACACAAGTTGAGTCCGCCAAACATTAGCGTCTGTATTGTATCGTTCAGTGATCATGTCGACTTTTGTGCCTGAAAAAGAACATTTGCGGCACGTATTGCTTTTCTTATTTAATCAAAAGAAAAATGCTGCGGAAAGTCATGGTTTGCTGGTAGAAACATATGATGAACACGCTCCATCGATTAGAATATGTGAGACATGGTTTCGACAATTTAAACGTAGTGATTTCAATGTGAAAGACAGTGCGCGCTCTGGTAGACCACAAAAGTACGAAGACGAGGAATTGCAGGCGTTACTGGATGATGACCCAACTCAAACACAACAGCAATTGGCAAAAGCATTAAATGTGTCATAAGAAATAATCAGTAGACGTTTACGAATAATGGGGAAGATCAATAATCTCGGTAAATGGGTCCCACACGATTTAAATGAACGGCAAATGAAAAACCGTAAAGTCACTTGTGAAATGCTGCTTCAACGCCACGAAAGAAAATCATTTCAGCACCGAATTGTGACGGGTGACGAAAAATGGATTTATTTTGAAAACCCGAAGTGGAGAAAATCGTGGCTGTCACCTGGCGAAGCCGGTCCTTCAATACCAAAGCTAAATCGCTTCGGCAAGAAGACCATGCTTTGTGTCTGGTAGGGCCAGAGCGGTATTGTGTATTATGAACTCTTGAAGCTCGGCGAAACCGTTAATGCACAACACTATCGCCAACAAATGATTAATTTAAATCACGCATTGATCGAAAGACGACCGGTATGGGCCAGAAAACTTGGCAAAGTGATTTTGTTACACGATAATGCGCCGTCTTACACAGCAAACCCAGTGAAAGACACCTTGAAATCGCTTGGATGGGACATCCTTCCGCCGTACTCTCCCGACCTGGCGCCATCTGACTATCACCTCTTCGCATCAATGGGGCACGCGCTTGCAGAGAACCACCTCAGCAATTTCGAGGAAATTGGAAAATAGTTCGACGAATGGGTTGCCGCAAAAGACAAGCAGTTTTTCTGGCATGGTATTCATAATTTACCTGAAAGATGGGCGAGGTGTGTAGAAGCCAATGGCCAATATTTTGAATAAATAAAAAATGAATTTCCCTTGAAATTACGTGTTTTCTTTACCACAAAAACCGGCAAAAACTTATACATACACCAATGTAAATCAAAATTTAACTTCCAAAACTACACGGCTCTGATGGAGCCGTCAGTTCCTATATTAGTGCCAAACTTAAATTTTCTATTTCA
Organism: Pachyrhynchus sulphureomaculatus; assembly: GCA_019049505.1. Taxonomy (NCBI): domain Eukaryota; kingdom Metazoa; phylum Arthropoda; class Insecta; order Coleoptera; family Curculionidae; genus Pachyrhynchus; species Pachyrhynchus sulphureomaculatus. The sequence goes on from CM032448.1 coordinate 22,546,777, forward strand.
AATAATTTTGAGAGAAAATCGTGTATGACAGACACCGAAGTGATCTTCCTACCTACGGAATTTATCGTATCATTTTTTTTTGGTGAAAAACATCCCTTGAAATGGGCTAAAACCATAGTAATAACGCAATGACTCCTAATGAAATGTGAAAAATAGTATATACTTTATAGTCTAGAGAAGAGAATATGCATTCAAACCACAGCAAGCAATTTCTATTAATTAAACCAAAACCACCCTTATAGGGGGTGAAAACTACCTCTAAAACTGAAATAATGCAAGTGAGTTTAAATAACATGTACAAAGGACAAATTCTTGTAGCTCTTACGATAAAATATCTGAATCTGGCGGGATGACCAGACATTACTCTTGAAGGATGTAAACCACCTCCACCTACGGAGATATCTCATAAGTTTCAATAACAATGAAAAAAGTTCAAACTTTTGTAGTTTTAGGCAGGGTGAACAAATATGGAGTAGATTCGACACACGACTAGAAACTACCCTCAGAGGGTGGTAGAAACTACCCTTGTGCTCTAATGATGAATATGGATGTTATTAAAATTCGAAAATACTCAAGTATTTTTATCTCATCGTGCCAAACATTCAAGAGAACTAAATCATCTTCCTAATAAGATCAGGGGACTACTCCCTGGGATCTTAGAAATTCTAGCATCTGAGAAAAAAAATACGGGCTGTATTTGTCCATCCTGCCTGAGACTACGAAAGCTTGAAGTTTCTTTTTCTCAAATGGTAGAACTTCTAAGATCTATCAATCCCAGGAGGTAGTCCCCCCTTCTAAGGATGATTTTCGACCTTATTGGGAAGATGATCCAGTTGCCTTGAATATTTGGCACAATGAGATAAAAGTACTTGATCTTTTCGAATTTCAATAACATCCATATGCATCATTAGAGCATAGGGGTAGTTTCTACCACTCTCTAACGGTAGTTTATAGTTGCGTATCGGTGGGTCAAGCAACTTTACTCCATATTTGTTTACCCTGCCTAAAACTACAAAAGCCTGAATTATTTCCATCGTTATTGAAACTTATGAGATACCTCCGTAAATGGGGTAGTTTTTACATCCTATAGAGGTAAGTCTCAACCCTTTAAGAGTTATGTCTGGTTGTCGCACCAGATTCAGATATTTTGTCCTAACAGCTACAAGAATTTGTCCTTTGTACATGTTATTTAAACTCACGGGCGTTATTTGAATTTTAGAGGTACATTTCACCCCCTGTAAGGGTGAATTTTGGTTTAACTAATAGAAATAGTTTGCTGTGGTTTGAATGGATATTCTCTTCTCTAGACTATAAAGTATATACCATTTTTCACACTTCATTAAGAGTCGTTACATTATTACTACAGTTTTATGCCACTTCAAGGAATATTGACCAAAAAAAAAAATGACACTATAAATCTTTTTTTTAACTACAGATTCGAATTCAGCGTCGATCCATATATTTGGGTGCGTGGTAATGAACTTTAATTTTTTTTTTTGTGGGGCTGTGTAATATGTTGGCTAAACCTTGAAACGGTATACGGGAGCTGCCTTTTAAGTTTTTACAAACAACCATTAGATGACGCTATTGAGATGCGACATTACCATTGTTGTAAAACTTGACATTTGTTATTGCTAAAACAGCGGTAGCTCAAAAATTCAACTGAGGACATGCAAAAATCCTTATACAACATCATAACAGGAGACAAAACTTGGATATATTCGTACGAGCCGGAAACTAAGCAACAATCAACTGTTTGGATGTTCCAAGATGAATTGAATCCAACAAAACTTGTTCGTTCGCGAAACATTTCCAAGATAATGATCGCTTGTTTCTTTGGTTATACCGGAAATGATGCAACCATTGTTTTAGAGGATCGAAGAACAGTTAATACTGAATGGTATACAACAATTTGGTTTCCAGAAGTCATCGATGAAATCAGGAAAATTAACCGAAAACATCACACCATTCTACATCATGACAATGCCAGCTCTCACACAGTACATCAAACAATTGATTATTTGCCAGAGAAAAACATCGAATTAATGTCTTACTTACTTACTTATTTAATTCTTATGCCTTTCTACCCCTTTTTTGAGGGGTGTAAGGCCTGTGAAGTTGAGTTATTCTGTATTTGTCTTTTCCATATTTCCTTCTATATCTTTCTATCCTGTTTAAATTGCCGATTGCTTCTTTTGTTTCTTCTGTATTAGTTTCTTCTGTTTGTGTGAGTTCTGTATCTTGTTCCGATATTATGTATCTATGTTGATTTTTGTATATCATTCCCATCTGATAGATCTTTATAGTATTCCTTCCATATTTCCATAATTTTGTCTTCTTCTTTTATGACATATCCTTCTAATTTTTTGCATCCATTTCGTTCCCTTTCTGTTTCTGTGATTCCTACATAGTGCATTTATTGTTCTTCTGTCAGTTCATCCTCTTTTCCGTTTATACCCCATTTATTCCGTGTTCTCAATCTAATAACTCGATAATTATTTCCCATTTCTTTCTTCCTATCTATTTCTTTATTTATGTTCTTATTTGTATTCCTTTTACTAGTCCTCTCTTCCGTATTCTTTATCTTTGCCATGGTCGTCGTCAATCTACCTATCTCTCTCCTTTTTCTCAGTTTTTTGACTTGATGGTCCTAGTATTCTTTGTTTGTTGTTTCATTTTTTTCCTCGATGTCCCATTTATATTCTCTTCCTTCGATTATATTTTTTGGATATCCTATTGTCACCCTTTTTCCATTCTTTCTCTGCTATATACTTTAATTTCTTTTGAATTTCCCGTTCATCTTTTGATAAATCGTTGTTTATGTAATCTCTCTCTCTTAGGTTTCTCAATTTGTTTTTATTTTTCATCACAGCTTCTTCATCTCCCGTGTTCCCAAGTTCTATCTTGTATATAGTCGCTTCTATTTTTATCACATCTTTAAACTGTACTTTCGTGTCCATAATCCTCTCCATAAAATGTTCTACACCCATTTTCAGATCTAGTTGGCTTCAAATCTCATTCCCGATATTACAATATTATTCCTTACGTTGTCTTTTTCCAGCCTACTCATCTAAATATTTTATTTTCCTTTTTCAATACTTCATTCTCCTTTCTTAGTTCCTTCAACTCTTGTTGGTATCTCTTCTGAGCTTGTTTTAACATATATCCTTCATATCTGACATTAGCTCTCTGATCGTTTCTATCAAATGGTCTATCTTATCTACTCTTTCGTTTTTCGCTTTCGGTGGTGTTCTTATCAGCTTTCTACTCTTCTTGAATAATCCTATTGGCTCTTCTTTTTCTTCGACTCTTTCTTTTTTCGAGTGTCCTAATGTTTAATCATCGCTATCCATTGTTTTTTCTGTTATAGAAACTTTACGTGTGCTTCTCGTATATTCCATTTTCAAACACAGGAGAAAAAGAAAAAAAGAACTGTTGTTTATATTTCATGTTACCGTTCTCCGGTGGTTCGCTCACCTTATACGCAGTAAAACGATTAAGGTCGTCGCTTATCGTTTCGTTAGCTTCATACTCGTACAATTTCACAGAATTATTCTCATAAACCTCCAAATTTTTTACTTATCTTAATTCTAACACTACACTCTGCTTAACTTCTAGTTCCTCTCGTTTGCAATCGACAAAATAATTAAATAGATCGAAACACTACCGTAATAATGCTCGTTGAACGAGTTGACTGTTGCCTGGCGTTCAATTCACATGCACACACTTTGCGATCCGAAACTTAAATAACTTCAAATATATATTTATATATATATATATATATATATATATATATATATATATATATGTATATATAAATCTTAAAGGCGAATATTTTGAGAAACAGTAAAACGATTTTTACCAAAATAATTTTTTCCCAGCTTTGGCATAAGACTTTTCTTATGGATCTGCACTATTATAGCGTCGTTGGAGATACAAAGGTTCTTTTTATGAAAAAAAGTTTTTCTTTTTTCTCTAAAAAAATTGGTGCTTCCTAAAGTGCACTTTTTGGCTCAGAATTTACATACTCCGCAAGGTGAGACGAACAGGGAACTTCTAGATTCTACTGATGAGGAGTATTTTTAGAGCTTCCAATGAAGTAACTGGTTATCTCACCCTGGGCATCCTGTATATTTATATAGGTATCTACACATAAAAGCGTGTCCATAACAAATAAGACAATATTTTTATCCAATATACAATTTCACCAATAAAAACCCTTAAAACCTTAGCCGAAAGGCAAAAGAGCATTTAAAAAACCTATCTTAGCCTATAAATAAATACACAAATAGCCCAATGACGTTTATCTAAACTGAAATCGTCGCTTAACCAACTGATAAACTTAGAAATATAGTCTGAATAGATTTGCATTTGGAACCGGAAGAAACAGTCCATTTCCGCTTTTAGCCGCAGGCAAAACGATAGAAGACACTGTTTATCAATGGGGAATAGCATATACAGTATGATTAAAAAGTAAACACCTTTTGGGGAGCATTATCATATCGACAGCCCCATCGAATAACGTTATAATTCTGATTAAAGCAATATCTAAAATTTATAAAAACTAGATATACTTCTTGTAGTGAGGTAAAGGTGGAAATATTAGTTATATATCCCCGCTCGCTATCTTCTGACATATTGAATAGAAAAAGGACGCAGATCATACAACAGACGATCGACGATTGTCGTAGATAAGACGGAAGAGTAATTAATGGACGCATGTAAAATGGTGGCAAATTAGTTAAATTTGAAAGAACCGTAAGCTACTAAAAGAATGATAGCTTCAATATTTTCAATATCCAGGGAAATGTAATTAGACTAAACAAAACTCTGAAATACCAAGGAATATGGTTAGGTATAACATTCACTAATGCTGAGCACTTTAGACAGATCATCTTGAAAGCAGCACAAGTCTTTATGAACCTTCTGCTTACCGTCAATGGTTGTAGCGTCCCTCCGACCTAAATGCTGGCCATTGACATTAACTTACACATTCCATACGGAGCAAATGATAAAAGATTGCTACTCAAACTTAAGACAAACATTTCACTAGTACTGATGGGGGTTAAAATGGAGATATTACCAACAAAAGGTAATGGTGAAAGAATGAGAAACATCTAGATGGAGAGACCAACAAGAATGCCACATCTTTTTTCACCAGATAAAAATGTAGCCCTATTTTTCTAGGATGCTATCATTTTAGGGCAGCTTCTTTTTGCTGAAACCTACCTGTCTTCTTCCCAACCTAAGTCTGTCCAGTCTTCGACGTAGGTCTTTTCTAATCTCTTCCATGCTTCCATATCTTTTCCAATGCTTCTTCCTGTTTCTCTGCGTCTCCATTCCGTGATCCTATACACTCATCTGTCTCCGGAAGATCTAGCCACATGACCTGCCCATTGCTGCTTCATCTTTGCCGCCTTGAGAGTTATGTAAATGACTTTCATTCGTCTCCTTATCTGCTCTTTATGAATTCTATCCCTAAGGGACATACCAAGCATACTTCTCTCCATAGCTATCTATGAAGTTACGAGCTTTTTAACAAATGCTTTAGTAAGACACATCGTTTCCAGTCCATATGTGCTGACTGGTAGAACAAAGGCATTTTAGACTTTAGTTTTTAGGTTTATGAGTATTATAGTACATTTTAAAATAGCAACACAAGCTCCCAATTCATCCTCAGTAAAATCATGCATTTTTTGAAAATTATTATTTATTCAGTTTAGTTTCTGAACGACCCACTCACGACCAGTGTTTTGAAAGTAGTTCATGTAGCACTAAAATGTCAGTTCCTTTGTAAATGTAATTTATTGCGTTACTTTTCTCTATAATTATCTACATTTCCTACATTACCTTTAACTATCTTAGCCACATAATTTTAAATTAGTTTTAAAGTTTTACTAAAAATTAACGTAACTGATGAATTATTTCTATTTTATGCCGTGTCTTATTTCGAATTTTTTGTTTTAGTGATTTACATTACTTTTCATCCTGTTTAAATGTAGTACAATATGTCTTCCTCTTCTTCTCAATCTAACTCTGTCCAGTCCTGGACGTATGTAGGTCTCTTCTAATCTCTTCCCTGTCTTTTGCCATTTTTTAACCACTGCTTGCCCGCCACTACTTATATCATTGACCCGTCGTTTTTGTTGACATCCAACACTTTTTCCTGTTTTTCTGGCTTTCCATTCGGCAATACTATACACCCGTCTATCTCCGGATGATCTACCCACATGACCTGCTCGTAGCCACTTCATCTTTGCTGCCTCGAGAGTTACGTCAGTGACTTTGGTTCGTCTCCTTATCTGCTCGTTATGAATTCTAGCCCTAAGGGAGATATCAAGCATGCTTCTCTCCATAGTTCTCTGTGAAGTTACGAGCTCTTTAACAAATGCTAGTGAGACACATAATTTTCAGTCCATATGTGCTGACCGGTAGAATACAGGAATTGTAGACTTTAGTTTTTAGATTTATGGGTATTATAACACTTTTTAAGATATGTCATAGTTTTCTAAAAGCTGACCTAAGTAGATATACTCGTCGACGCGTTCTATGGAGATATTTCCTATCTGTATGTTGATAACTTCAGGGCTCATAAATTTAGTTTTTTTAAAATTCATTTTAAGACCTATCCCTCGCAGAGATCACATTCAGCTGGGTCAACATTTCCTGTAGCTCGCTGGTGTTATTAGCTATCACTACTATGTCATCTGCGAAACTAAGGTGACTCAGTCTAGTGTTATCGATGTCCATGCCCTTCTTATCCCAATTTAACTCCTTAAAGATGTCTTCAAAGGCCATCGTAAATACTTTAGGTAAAATAGTATCTCCTTGTCGCACTTCTCTTTTTAATGGTATGTTGTTAATGACAGTTGTTTCATCAATTTTAATATATATACAGTAATACCCCGCTTAGCGCGACCCCGTTACGCGCGGTTTCACTATAACGCGAATTTCAAATTTCGCGCTCATGTAGTCATTAACTTCTCTATGGTCGCGGGGGGATCCCCGCTTTCTCTGAATATTCTCTTTGAAGAATTGGGAATTCCCTGTCCTTCGACTTTGTTCTATGGGGATTTCCTCGTTCGTTTCGTGTGTTCATTTGTTCCGTAATGTTAGTTCGGTCGGCTGGCAGTTTTGTTTTAATATTTATTGGAGATACATACATACATAATTTAACCCTACGTTAAAAATGCCGCCTGTAAAGAAAAAAGAGCGTAAAAGCGTCACTTTGGAATTGAAGATGAAAGTGTTAAGAAGAATGGAAAATGGAGGCAAAGCAACAATTGTTGGGAGAGATTTTGGACTCTCAGAATCGACTGTGAGAACGATTTATAAAAATCGGGAAAAAATTAAAATCTCCAGCGAAGGTCAACACCTATAAGTGCAACAAAACTTTCTCGTTCGAGATCATCTATCTTAGAAAGAATGGAGAAATTACTGTCAGTCTGGATCGAAGATTTGAATAAGAAGAACACACCACTAAGTCAAGATCTCATATGCACAAAAGCAAAATCTTTGTATGAGATGCTGAAAACAAAAGAAGGAGAAGGGAGTGCCACTCCGACTTTTGCTGCCAGCAGAGGCTGGTTCCATCGGTTCAAGCAGCGTTCTAATCTTCACAATATCCACATAACAGGCGAGGCGGCCAGCGCGGACATTCAAGCTGCAGCTGAGTTTCCAGACAAGTTTCAAGACTTCGTTAGACGAGAGAAAATTCCTGCTTGTCTCATCTTCAATGTTGATGAGACCGCACTTTACTGGAAAAAAATGCCATCTCGAACATTCATTTCTAAGGAAGAACGTCAAGCCAGTGGTTTCAAAGCTGCGAAAGATCGACTAACACTTCTGCTGGGTGGTAATGCCACTGGTGATTTCAAACTGAAACCTTTACTAGTGTACCATTCAGAAACACCCCGTGCAATGCGAGGCACAGACAAGACAAGTCTACCAGTTGTGTGGCGATCAAACAGAAAGGCGTGGGTTACACGGGAAATTTTTCAAGAATGGTATTCTAATAGTTTTTGCCCATCAGTCAAATCATACTGTGACAGAAATGGGCTTGAACCTAAAGTTATATTACTCTTAGACAATGCCCCAGGACATCCAACCTCACTTGATACGCCCAGAGACTTAAAAGTGTACGTAAAGTTCCTTCCACCAAACACTACATCAATATTACAACCTATGGACCAGGGAGCAATAGCAAACTTCAAAGCTTATTACCATCGCCGCACTTTTAGCCAACTAATTCATGAAACTGACGGGGAAGGAAGACAGTCTATGCGAGAGTGGTGGAAGTCATACAACATTATGAAGTCTATTCACAACATAGAAGAGGCTTGGAAGGAAGTTAAAATGAGTTGTATGAATGGGGTGTGGCGTAATCTTTGGCCAGATGTAGTGGAAGCACCTAGAAGAATTGTCCAGATGCAGAGACAAGTGCTTGAAGACATTGCTGCAATGATTGAGGGGTCTGAACTTGAAGATGTCACGGTAGAAGATCTCGTAGAACTTGTAGCAACGCACGACGATCCTATTAGCAATGAAGATCTGATCGAGTTACAGAATAATCCTATCTACGATGAGGAAGAACAAGTAGAAGAGAAAGTTTTATCTTCAGGGGAAATACAAAATGCACTTTCAAAAATTTATTCAGGTTTGGACATATTGCAGAGTATAGACAATAATGATGACCGTGTCTTGACCGTGTGTCAAACAATTAAAAACAGTGTTGGGTGTTATGAACGTATTTTACAAGAACGTAAACAAAACGTTACCCAAAAGACAATAGATGTATTTTTCCGTAAAAAATAAGAGTATGTATTGCATAAAGTGTTCTTAGAATTAAAGTGATTGATTAAAATGATTTGTATTTTTTTGTATTAAATTTTGACTATGTTTAATCATAAACCTCGATATACGCGAATTTCAGTTAACGCGATTTTTTTCGGAACGTATCCCTCGCGTAAAACGGGGTATTACTGTATATATATATATATATATATATATATATATATATATATATATATATATATATATATATATGTATATATATATATATATATATATATATATATATATATATATATATATATATATATATATATATATATATATATATATATATATATATATATATATATATAGGTAATCCCTTATAGATGTTCTTTATTATTTTTATATATCTGGAATCTATTCTTACATTCGCTAGGGATTTTAGAATTGACCATATTTCAACAGTATTAAATGCTTTATGAAAATCGATGAAGGCCAAGTATAGGGTGTTTTTTATAGAGGTATAGAACTTTGAAATGGAATAAAACAAAGATGAATTTTTTAAATTGACATGAAATTTACTTTATTCGAAAGATAATCTTCTGGCATTATAATTTAAATATGACTTCTGTCATATGACCGCCACGGCTGGCTCGAACGTAGTCTAATCTGGAGGTCCAATTTTCGATGACTTTTTCCAACATTTGTGGCCGTATATCGGCAATAACGCGGCGAATGTTGTCCTCCAAGTGGTCAAGCGTTTCGGGCTTATCAGCGTAGACTAGCGATTTCACATATCCCCACAGAAAATAGTCTAGCGGCGTTAAATCGCACGATCTTGGAGGCCAATTCACGGATCCGAAACGTGAAACTATGCGGTTACCAAACGTTTCCTTCAATAAATCAATTGTGGCACGAGCTGTGTGACATGTTGCGCCGTCTTGTTGAAACCACAGCTCCTGTACATCATGGTTGTTCAATTGATGAACGAAAAAGTCAGTAATCATGGCTCTATAGCGGTCACCATTGACTGTAACGTTCTGACCAGCATCGTTTTTAAAGAAGTGATTCCACCAGCCCATAAAGCACACCAAACAGTCAGTTTTTCGGGATGTAACGGTGTCTCAACATACACTTATCATCACTCCAAATACGGCAGTTTTGTTTATTGACGTATTCATTCAAACAAAAGTGAGCTTCATCGCTAAACAAAATTCGCTTATGAAAATCGGGATCAACGGCAATCTTCTTTTGGGCCCATTCACCGAATCTACGCCTTGCTAGGTGATCGTGTGGCTTCAATTGTTGCACGAGTTGGATTTTGTAAGCACGCAAACCAAGATCTTTCCGCAAAATCTTCCATAAAGTGGATGGACACATATCCAATACCTGTGCACGATGGCGGATAGACTGATTCGGGTCTTCCTCTACGCTACGCTCTACAGCAGCAATGACTTCTTCTGTACGCACTGTACGACGTCTCTGTGGATGTGTATTATTATTTAGAGTAAACGTGGTGCGAAAACGTTCCATAGTTAATCGAATTAATTGCTCTGATGGACGATTATGTTGACCGTAAAATGGACGTAGTGCGCGATACGTATTTCGAACAGAACCATGATTTTCAAAATAAATTTGCACAATTTGGAAGCGTTGTTCAGGCGTCAGTCTATTCATGTTGAAATGCCAAACCAAACTAAACATAAATCACTTAACAGCTGACAAAATGGCCGCCAGTTAAAAAAGTGTTGCCAACTTAAAGTTTTATACCTCTATAAAAAAACACCCTTTATATTGGTACCTTATGTTCTGTACATTTTTCTATTACAGTACGCATTGTGTAAAGGTGGTAGATCATACTAGATCCCTTTCTGAAGCCCGCCTGTTCCACAGGTTGATAGAAATCTAGTTTTGCCGTTAGGCAGAGAGCTTATATAACATAAGTGCCACAGAACAAATATGGGTTGGATATCCTACTATGTGTGGTAGCAACTCTGATATCGGAGAGGTTGGATTTCAGTTACAAAAACACTGCTCAGTGTGTTTGATGTTATTTTTGAGATATCACTTATGTAAATGCTGTAGTTCATTTTACTATCGTAAAAATAAGAAACGTTAGATCTAATAAATTTTGAATTACACAAAATTTAAGTTATTTCAAATCATTTTTATGTGAGATGTGAAAAACATCTCACAAAATAATTATTATGGATTTCCACCGAGTATCGGCTGAAACAATTGTATTATTTCAAATCATCAAGTCAACGAAAAGAAAAAGTTGTAGTTAGAATTAAGGACAAAACTAATTCATTTTCTTTTTTTTTTTTTCTTTTTTTTTTTATGGGTCTAGCACACGTGCTACAGGGAAGTCCCTAAAGCGCTACAGGAGCGACACGTGTGCGGAGAAAGCGATTCACGTTGTTCTTGAATCGCTGTAGATTGTACTCGATGGGAAACACAGTCCTGGGTAAACCATTCCAAAGGTATGATGTTCTCCATATAAAAGACTGCTTGAAAAGCGTTGTACGAGGAGTAACAAGCTGAACCTCATACGGATGTGAAGCATTAGCGCGACGCGTACCTCTAATATGCACCGCTCTGGGAGGAATTAAACGGGCCACATCCTTCGAACACTTTCCATGAAAGTACTTGTAGAATAGGCTCAAATCGCCAACCGTTCTTCGATGTTCCAGCGAATTAAGGCCGTCGGTCAGTTCCGGGTGTCCAATCAGACGAACAGCTCTTCTCTGGATAGAATCCAACAAATGCAGTGTATGTTTGGGAGCGGAGCTCCAAACATGGGAGCAGTATTCCATAGTTGGTCGAATCTGAGCTTTGTAAAGAATTAACAGTTGTTGTGGAGTGTAAAGCTTTCTGGTTCGAAACAATATTCCCAACTTTTGAGAAGCTCTTCTTGCTATGCCTGCAACATGTTCATGCCAGGACATATTTGCTCCCAAATTAACGCCTAACAGATTGAGTGACGATGTTAGAGAGATGGAGTGCCCCGACATAACTATGTCGGGTTCTGCAACGTTAACTTTTTTAGAAAAAACTGCCGCCTGGGTTTTTGTAGCGTTAAATTCCACTTGGTTACTGTCACCCCAAGATAGAATTTCTTCCAGGTCTTTGTTAAGTTGAATGACTTCCTGCTGTCTGCGGATATTCGTCTGAGTAGTCGATGTCCGAGCGTTCAAAGTGAATGAAGAGATAAGTGTACCAAAGTGTTCAATTGCGTTGTTCCAAACATGTGTTACATAAGTCAGAAGATCTCCTGTTGATCTATTTTTACGAAAGCCATATTGGTGATCACTAATAATGTTGAATCCTTCAAGATATTTTAGAAGATGCTGATTGATAGCCTTTTCCATGACTTTCGATATTATTGAGAGTAGTGCGATTGGTCGGTAGTTATTTGGCAAGGTCTTCTTGCCTTTTTTAGGTATCGGCTGAACTGTGGCACATTTCCAGCAGGAACGAAATATTCCCTTTCTGTAGGATAGGTTGAAAAGTCTACAGAAAACTGGTGTTAGTTCCCTCGCACAGTTCTTGAGAACTATGGCAGGTATTCCGTCAGCGCCTGAAGCCTTTTTGGTGTCTAGCTTCATCAAAATACGTTTTATGATACGCTGTCTGAAGACAATATCGGGCATACTTGACTGCACTATGGGAATAGTAGGTGGTGTTTTTCCTTGGAAATCGACAGTAGAATGTGAAGCAAAGAGTTCAGCCAACAAGTTCGCTTTCTCAACAGGTGTCGTTGCAATAGAATTATCTGGCCGTGTGAGTGGTGGTATGGTGGATTTGGTGAAATTTTGACTAACTGCCTTAGCGACTGACCAAAAGGACCTGGAATTGCCGGGACAAGCGAGAAGTTTGTTTCTAATCCGTTGATTGTGTACCTCCTTGGTTTCGTCGATAATTTCTTTGCATCTGTTCCTGGCACGAACAAAGATGTTACGATTTATGGTGTTAGGATCTTCACGCCACTGTCGGTATGCAAGATGTTTAGAAGCAACAGCTTCTTTGCATTTTAGGTCAAACCAAGGCTTGCCGTTGGAAGGGTATTTCTTCGAAAAAGGGATGTAAGCCTCCATACCGGCCAAAATCACATCGGAAACCTCCCTGGCGCAGTCAGATTGGTCGTCGGATCGAAAACAAACGTCCAACCAATGGAAAGTTCGAAAATATTCCATGAGATCTTCCCATTTAGCAGATTTGTAGTGCCAAATCTTGCGCGGTTTGGGCGCCTCTCTGTCACTGATTGATAGAATACTCGATGTCGAAAGTAGTTTATGGTCGGAAGAACCTAACGGTGGATTTACGCTGACCGTGTAAATCTCCGGATTGGTGGTTAAAAACAGATCAAGAAGACTGGCGAACTCTCCGTCTCGATCAGGGATCCGTGTTGGTTCGTCAATAAGCTGAGTCAAGCCACAACTGATTGAAAATGATTCGGCTTCACGACCTTGTTCGTCGGTAGTATTTGAATATTTAAGCCAGTTGATGTTGTGGACATTAAAGTCGCCCAGGATGGCAATTTCGGCATTTGGATAGTTAATTTGTAAATGATCTATGGTGTCTGCAAGAGAAGCGAAAAGTGTTCTAAAGTTTGTATCACTTGGTGCTCGATAGAGGATACAGACGAACCTTGTGGTTGGTTGAGTCGTTATTTTTAACCACATAACATCAAAGTTTGGGGGCTCCAGAGCCTCTTCTCGTTGGCAAGAGAGGTCGCTTCTGACATAAAGACAGATTCCAAAGTTACGCCTAAATCGGGAATAGAAATCGTACCCAGGATAAAGATAGTTTACCGTGCTGGTCGATGAACTGACTTTAGTTTCACAGAGAGCGAGTACATGAGGTTTATTTGATTGCAGGTGTTGGTGCACTGAATTTATGTTCGAATTTAAACCTCGTATGTTACAAAAATCCATTTTGAAATTCTGTTCTCTGCATGTCGACGCCCCTGAACCAGCCCCCACCCGGAGATCCGAACGGGGGGCTATTTTACCTCCGGAATTTTTTGTATCCAGGTGCCTCATCATGCTATTTGGTCCCACAGTCCGGGACATCGGCACAGCCACGAAACGTTAAGCAACTTAACGCAGCTTAAGCCGATGCGATGGTATCACACCGGGCGATGCTGGTGGGATCTGGGCATCTACCATCTAGATTGTTCTTTAAGTCGCCTCCTACGACAGGCAGAACATACCGGGGGAGATATTCTATCCCGCCCCCCCACTGCTTCTTTCCAGGATTTTCCCTTCTCCTTAAGTATACCTCCAATGCTCCTATTCCAGGTCTGTCTAGGTCTTCCTCGCTTCTATTTTCCCTGTATTCGAGCTTCAAACTCTTGTTTCACTTGTTTAACATATTTTATTCTCTGCACATCTCCCCACCATCCCAGCTGTCTTTGCTGTATATATTCCATAATTGCTTGTACTCTCAGCGTTCTTCTTCTTTCTGTATCCCTTATTCTGGCCTTCCGGGTAACTCCTTGTACTGCTCTCAGATATTTCATTTCGACGGCTTGTATCTTTTTTTTGTTCCTCTCTGTTAAGGGTCCATGATTCACATCCATATGTTAGGATTGTCCTATAAATTGCTTTAAACACTTTTATTTCTGTTTGTTTCGTCACTTCTTTTTTTCTAATGAATTTATTACTTTTTGCATAGTAAAGTTTGTTCGTTTTTTCGTTTCTTTCATTAATTTCTTTGTCTTGTTTTCCAGTTTCATCCATTATCACTCCCAAATACTTATACTGCTCCACTTGTTATCTTTTATTCCCTTGTATGTAAATGTTCATTTATTGGTTTTCCACTGTCATTACTTTTACTTTATCTATATTAATTTTCATACCCTCTTCTTTAAACGCTTTATTCCTAATATTGAGGTTTCCTTGTAATTGTCTCTCATTTTCCGCCACTAGCACAATATCATCAGCAAAAGTCGCTTTAGATATTCCTATTCTTTTTAGCTTCCAGTATCTAATTGTCATTCTTTTTATTTTTATTTCGCATTTCTTGATTATTTCAACCATGTGTGTGAACAATGTTGGGCTCAAGCTTCCTCCCTGCCTGTGTTGTAAGTCCCCCCGACTTCATGTTGTTTTTTATTACATACTGCACATTGTTGGTGTATATTCCCTTTATGATTCTTATTGTCTTTTTGTTTATTTTCTTGTTTTGTAGGCTTTTCCGTACTTTATTTCTCGGCACACTGCCAAAAGTCTATGAAAGCAAGGGTGTACACTTTTATTTTGTTTTGATCTTTTTTCGATAATCTGTTTCAGTGTAAATATGTAGTCTTGTGTACTTCTTGCTGGTCTAAATCCACTTTGTGATTCCGATAGTTGTGGTTCTATTGCTTTCTTTACCCTATTATTAATGATGCCCTCATAATTCTTCTGTAATTATTTCAATTCTTGTGATATGCCTTTTTATAGATTGGTGTAGTAAACGATATTCCCCATTTGGCCAGAAATTTTTCTTCTTCCCATGCATTATTAATTATCTCTAGCAATATTGTTTTTCCTTTCTTCTCCATGTATTTAATCATTTCACACGTTATCTTATCGCTGCCTGATACTTTCCCATTTTTAAATTTTCTTATAACTTCCTCCAACTCTTTCCATTCTATTTGTTCCCGATTTTCTGTTTGTTCCATATTTTGTTGCTCCAATTCTTCATAATTTGTATTCTCTTTTTCTTCATTACATCCCAATAGTTCTTCAAAGTATTTTTTTTTTCACTTTCGATTTTACCCCCCAAAACTAACCCTTTAAATCAAAATTTAAGTTTCAAAACTATACGGCTCTGACTGGGCCGTCAGTTCCTATATTAATGCCAAATATCAACTATGTCAAATAGTTTCGAAGAAAATCGAGTGTGCCAGACGGACAGGGAGGCAAACGGACAGCCAGACGGACAGACACGGAAGTGATCCGTACGGAACATCAACTAAATCTTGTGTAGGAACACTACACCGGGGCTTGATCTTTTGAACGGAAAACAGGTACTTAAGAAACTCAAATACTATTCTGAGAAAAATCTTGTTGCGTGAGGTAAAATGAACGTACTGTAAAAAATGAACGCAACAGCCCGAAGAAGAGTAGAACATGAAAATGTGTGAACGATGGACATTTAGGCATGCAGACTTGCTTGGTGGACTATACGTCCTTCTCAAGGCACGACTATTTCCTGAAGAATCTGTTTAACACGTATGGTCTGGAGATAAATAGTCGTATATACAGAGGAAAAATGGCTAAACCTGGACATACACTTTTTGTCTGCTCGAAATGGTCTTCCAAGTTCCATGGCCTGTTAGCAGCTCTCGAACTAATAATTCCATGATCAGGTATTGCCAACACACCGTTTAAAACCTTTGTCTTACTTTTTAGTTATTTAAAACTATTATTTCCTATAAAATAACACAACATTTATTAAATCAAATTATTATTTGCTGATATGCCCGTACCAGTTGTATATTTTTATTATTTTTATAAACATTTTTTGTTTGGATACTGTCACTAATAACAAAAAGAAATAATTTTGTATTATTTTACCTGCTAGACGTTTCCAGGACTTATTTGGGAAACTCTGATCTATGCAAACATGAAGCTAGCAAAAAAGTCTCAACGAGTTTCCATTTTAGAGAGGCTACTCATAATAAGCTCACTGGGAAATTTAGTTAAAAATGTGGTGGGCATATATATACAGAATTTCTCCAATCTTGATATATATATATATATATATATATATATATATATATATATATATATATATATATATATATACATATGTATATATATATATATATATATATATATATATATATATATATACATATATATATATATATATATATATATATATATATATATATATATATATATATATATATATATATATATATATATTCATATATTCATTAGAAAATATCGATAATGTCGCTCATTTCTCTCCTTCGATAGCACGGCGATGTTTCGTCGTCCGAATGAATATTCAAGAGTTATTAAATCGGGACACAGGCTCTTATGTGCAGCTTTATTTTGCCCTTAAATATCCCCAGATATCGGTAGATTTGTCTCACTTCCACTAATCAAAGCCCGCATTTCCCATCTTTTTCTTCCCTGCTTACGTGAAGTAAATTTTCCAAAGTTAGTTATTAGAAATCGGATTTGAGATTAAAGGGATATAGGCTTCGGTTGTCCTGTTTGAATATTTTATTATTTAATTTTCCGTCGTGAAAAGGCTTTGGAATAGAAGGTTTCTCAGGCGGCGATATAATACGTACTTACATACGCAGTTTGTTTGAAAGTTTGTGATTTTTATCGTATTTTGAATGGGTACTCATAATCGAAATAAACAGCCAGTAAAATATATAACATAAATGCGGATCCTTTCCTTCTGGACTTTTTTATGACGGCATTTTCTCAATTTAATAAAAATAATAATAATCGTAGTCGATTTACTCACTTGGTGGGTGGACATAAATTATGGGCCATGTAGCAAAGAGCCAGAATCATCTATGCATTTACTTTCAGCCTGCACACTTCACGCTGTATTGTCGGGCATTAATCATCATAATGCAGCGGTGGGTCCTGTATTACCCTCTTAGATATTCGTACAGTATTGATACAACCTCAGGCTGCCATATCTTCTGGAAGGGATCGAGTCACTTAAGGAAAATGACACCAGGTGACTACGGGCCAACAACAAAAAATATTCTTGTAATTCAGTTTTCGGCATTTGCTGAAACAAAACAAAATAATTAAAGAGTAGAAAAAACGTTCTAAGTACAAAGAATTAAACTACGAACTTTGCCCTCTGTTTCCACGACATTCAGTAACAATGCTGGTAATTCCTATTGAAGCTTCAAAAGGAATTTATAACATAAAGCTAGAAAAGCTGAAGAAGATATCAGCTTACAATGCCGAAAGAAGAAATTACAAATACAGAAATCGTGGGTTACAAAATGAACGAACAAATGATACTCCATCATCAGAACATGCCCAGCCAAGGATCTGAAAATGAACATGTAAAAATATGCTGACATATGAAGAAGCTAGCTGGATGGTGTAACAATTTACTAAGTGGTTCGTCAGTATTATTTTCTCAATCTAATACATATGTACTAACAGGGGGTGAAAAGTACCAGGACTCTCCGTACAAACAAAAAAAAACTGTATGTTTTTCAGTTAGTCAACTCAAAAAATTCATCTTAAATTTTTATTACATTTTGTCTATTAGTTTGCGCTACATTTGATTATTGTAAAACAATAGAAAAAAAAATTTCGTGTATGGATTAAACATTACTTTTTGATAGGAGAAAATACATCTAGAACCCAAGAATGGCTTGAGAATTATTATGACACATCTGCTCCGTCGAAACCAATTATATACTGATGGTTTAGTGAACTTAAATGCGGCTGTAAAAACACCGATGATGCACCCAGTTCTGGACGTCCAAATAAGGCAGTCACTCCAAAAAACACAAAAAATCCATCCTATTGTTCGGAATGACCGGAAATCCGGACACCTGACATCATATATATATATATATATATATATATATATATATATATATATATATATATATATAAACTTAAAGTTTTTCCTGAAAATAGAAATTAAATTTATTTACTTACTAATTGCTTATCGTAACGTTATACCAAAATCAACAGCTGTTGCGATTTCGTAAAGAGATATCGATATTACAAAATTATCGATACAATCACCCCATGACTGAGTGTCCCATACCGCGTGCGGAAAAAGACGACGCCCGGCGATCAGAGCAAAAGATCGAGATGAAAGACGTTGCTATGACGACGCGGCAAAATTAAGTCATCAATGAATCATTGGCGATGCGGCGGCAACGGATATATGGCCCGAGGGGGCGGCGAGGGGGGCGGAGGGGACACCACGATGCATAAATTAAAAATATTGCCTCGGGGATGAGACGAGTTTTGGAGACAATAGGGATGGGGTATATCAGAAGTGGGATGGCAGATGCGAATTGTCACGATGTATGCAAATCAATAGATTGGTTAATATTAGTGTTTATGTGTGCGTCACTTTAAAAAATGCGAAGTTTTGTTGGATATAGCAAAGTAGTTTTTTTTACTTCTTTATTAAAAGAAGAGGAATTGTATTCGTGAAAAAATGCCTTTATTCATGTCTCAGATTATCACGGAAAATACTAGTTCCAGTTTTCGTCGATGTGTCTGACTAGCGGTATGTCTGACTAAGCCTTGTCGCGATAACTTACGAACGCTGTCTAACTATTCCTTGTCACGATAACTTACGAACGAAATAAGATATCGAGTTAAAATGGTACACATTCATTATTAAAAGTGGAAAGTGAATTAAATAGTTTTTGAGAGGTTTCCTTTAGAGGAAGTGTGGTAATGTTTCAATAGTATTAGAGGAACTTTTTCTGAGTTTTGATTGCGAAAGTGAACAAGTTATAAGAATAACGATCGATAATCAAAAGTATAAGGGTGCTGCACATGTTTAAAATAGTAACCAAAAAAATTCATAGTTTCGCATTTTTTCTGGTTTTAAATAGAAAAAAATAATTTTGAAGATATTTAAGGCTTCTGAGAGAATGAGAGGGAGTAGTTCCAATATATTATGTTATATGCCATTTTGTTAGTTCTTGGAGTCGAAAAATCTAGAAATAATGTTATCTTTTTATTATTTTAATTCCTAAAAAAAAAGAGTATATATGAAAGAGAAGGAATATTTAGTAGTAATTTGTCTTATCTAGAGAACTCGAGCGTAGCTAAGGTAGGGGGAAGTAGGGGTGCTGATTGAGAGCCTTTTCTATAACTTTCGATATTACTAAAAGCAGTGCGACTAGTTAGTAATTTTCTTGCCTTTGTTGAGTATCGGCTGAACTGTAGCGCTTTTCCAGCGGAAAGAAAATAGTCCTTGTCTGTAAAACAAGTTGCAAAGTCTCCAAGAACTGGTATTAGTTCGCTCGCGCATTTTTTAGTTCTATGGTAGGTATTCTATTAATGTCAGAAGCGTTTTTGGCGTGCGACTTAGACATTAAAATATGCGTTAATTGTGTACGTTGTTGTATTTAAAAAAATATAAATTTAACCCGAACAACATTAACTTTAAGGAGTTTTTGATTCATTTTGAATTTTTTAAATTTTTACCCTTGTTCTTAATACAGTTACGCTATTGTGAAAACATAAACAAATAATTAGTAATAATTTTAATATAGTTTAACTTATCTAGTGATTAATTATTACGAGGTAATAAATGTTCAAAAATATGAACATCTACTTGAACACACATGTATAGTGGTTTTACTATATTTTCTTTCATTTTCCTTAGCATAATGGACGTTATTGTCCTGCACGCATCCCGTGTTCTATTTTCCATATCTATTGATGTTGTAGGGGATTCAGATAAACCTGATTTTTAATGTAGCCCCACAAAAAGAAGTCTAAAGGTGTTAAGTCACATGATCGAGGGGGCCACTGAATGAATCTATCCTACCGATCCATTTTTGTTGGTAACTTCCCGGTGGTTATGAACAGGCGCTCCGTCTTGTTGAATCCACATTTGTTCCCTTTCAAAGTTATCAACCTCTTCAAGAAGCTGGGGTAATTCGTTTTGCAAAAAATTTAGATATCTAGGCCCGTTAAGCGGTTCGCGGAAAAGATATGGACCAATAATTTAATATTCCACACCATACATTAAGCGACCAGTGGTTTTGGTTTTGAACTTCCTGACCCAAAATGGATTAACTGTTGAATAATAATGCATTTTATGGCTGTTAACTACTCCATTACTGCGAAAAGTAGCTTCATCAAAAAACATTATTTTAGATAAAAAATTTGGATCGGCCTCTATTTTACCATTCATGGTGGTACAAAAGTTTACTCGTCGTTCTTCGTGTAGTTCCATATGAAAGCGATGATACTTGTATTTTCTCGTGGTGCGATTAGCCGTAGATTAGGATGTGTCAGATAAGTCAGCTAGTTGACGGCTGCTGACCTGGGGATTATATTCAATATGAAGTAAAATCTCCATTTCTTTTTCCTCATAGGTAGCATTCTGGTTTAATACTTTCCGTTTCGTATACTCAATGCTACCACTACCTTCAAACTATTCCATTGAGCACTGAACGAATTTTTTAGATGATATACGTCTATTAGTGTACTTCGCTCCGTAAAGTTTTACTGCCAAAAGACAATTTTTTCCCGCCTCGCCCCGTATATGTTATAAACCATATCAGTTAATTCATTTTTAGGAAAATCCATAACTATTACCTTTATATGTTACTTACTACAACAAATTAAACTATTTTTACTTGCTTAATAGACATGTTAAAATTTGACAATGCCTACATTTTTGTTTGGTCTTAGAAACCATGGTGTTATAGCGTATGTGTATTAAAAACAAGGGTAAAAATTGAAAAACTCAAAATAAATCGAAAACTATTAGAAATAGGTATATGACATACTTAATAAAAGTTGAAGGGTTTTGTAAAATCTATCAGAAAAAATAATAATATACAGGGTGTGCCATTTAAATAATTTGAGTTTTTTCAATTTAAAATAGTCAAAATGCATAAATTTATTTTGAACACTCTGTAGCATCTAACTCAAAGTCCTTTGCATATATCTTTTTTTTTCATCTCTATAAAATACTTATACCAGTTATGAGTATTCCACCTTCAGAAACGATGGCGCTACTGGCAATTTTTTACAAAACTGAAAACTAGTATTTTTTTTAAAAAATTGAAATATTAGAAAAACTACTAGGTTTAGGTATATAACATTATTAATAAAAAAATTATAAAAATATTACGCAGAATTTAAAAATAAATTAGAAGATAGGATGTTCCATTTAAAAAAACATATGTTATATGGGCCACACTTTTTTGAAGTACCCTGTATACTCAAAAATAATTTTAAACTGTGCACCTTAATATTCCCTAAAACTATTGTATTTGACATTTTTTCGTCATTCCCGAAACAAATGAGAAAATGAACTTTACTCTAGGGTTGACTCACCCTGTACAATAAAAATACCAGGTGTACAAGTATGAAATGCGGATTTTTTTTCTAGAAAGACATGTTAAATTTGGAAGAATTATAAAAAGTGCTTTATTCAAGGTATGCTCCATCGTTTGTTATACATTTTTCCCATCTTTCGGGCAATTTGTGAATACCACGCCAATGAAAATCTTCCCGTTTTGCTGCCAACCATTCATCGAGCCATTTTTTCACACCTTCGTACGAACCAAAGCGCTGCTCAGCAAGTGCGTGACCCATCGATGCAAACAAGTGGTAATCGGAAGGAGCCACGTCTGGTGAGTAAGCCACATGAGGTAGAATTTCCCAGCTGAGTTCTTCTAACGTGTCGCGAACTGGTTTTGCCGTATGTGATGGAGCATTGTCATGAAGAAAAATGACTTTGTGTTGCCTCTTTCGGTATTCTGTTCTTTTTTCAAGCAGCGATCGGTTCAAATCGGTCAATTGTTGTTGGTAACGTTTAGTATTAACCGTTTCCCCAGGTTTTAACAGCTCATAATAGACCACGCCCCTCTGGTCCCACCAAACACAGAGCATCGTCTTTCTGCTAAAGCGATTCGGTCTTGCGGTCGATGTGGATGGTGCGCCTGGGTCTACTCATGATTTTTTGCGCTTGGGATTCTCAAAATAAATCCACTTTTCATCCCCTGTAACTACACGATGCAAAAACGACTTCCTTTTGTACCGAGCGAGCAAAATGTCACACGTGTTTTTGCGCTTTTCCATTTGCCTGTCGTTCAACTCATGTGGTACCCATCTACCGGTCTTCTGAATCTTTCTCATCTCTCGTAGCCGATTGGAAACAGCTTGTTGACTAACGCCCAATTGCTCGGCGAATTGTTTTTGTGTTTGCGAATCATCTTCGTCCAACAATGCTTGCAGTTCCAATTCCACCATCTTCGTATTTTTTTGGCGGTTTTCCACGTTCCTTGTCTGCAACATCGAAGTCACCACTTTTGAAACGCCGAAACCATTGTTCACACGTATCTTGCGATGGAGCATGTTCACCATAAGCGTCTCGAAGTAATCGGTATGATTCAACAGCAGTTTTCTTCAAATGAAAACAAAAAATTAATGCTGTCCGCGAATGCTCTTTGTTCGGTATAAATTTCGACATGTTGAACACAACAACACAACACTAGGAACACACTTTTCTAATTTATCACTCGTGCGCGTCTGACACTTATTGATGAAACAACAAAATGGCGCAGTGTCAAATCTTTATAGCACAAACTGCATTGGTGCACGATCTGTTGTCTGAAATCCGCATTTCATACTTGTACACCTGGTATATAATAGCCATTCTTTTGTATTATTCACTTAATAACTTTTAAAATATTTTTTTAAATATACATACTTTTTGCAGCGCCCAGGTGTATGTAACATCTTAAATTACGTATTACTTTATTTTCAAATCAAAACATCAAATATTATTTCTTCAAAACGTTAATCATTAAAAAAAGTCAAAATTAATTACTATATCTTTAATTACTCTCTTAGGTTTGCATCCCCAACCAAAAAGACATTCAACTTGCTTACGATTTATAATTTCTTTTGATGTGAGCAAATTCAAAGAGCTAAAACTGATAAAAAAATTCGCACGCATTCTTTGAAAGACTTGCCAAATCTACAGATTTAAATTATAATCTAAGGAAAGTCTATTCTAAAGTAGTTTTTACATTTATAATCACTATTCATCCACAAATAACTTGCCAAGTGCAAGTTGGACATGCGCAATTAGTGCTCCGCGAGTTGATTGCTTTTAATATAAAACTTTTTGTTGTCTATAATATATATAAAATGCAACGTCAGACAGACAGACAGAGACTGTCTGTCTGTCTGTCTGTCTGTCCGTTAGTGCGCTTATCACTGGAGAACCACTTATCCGATTTACTTACTTTTTTTTTTTTAAACATACATATGTTCTCTGGCCAGGTTATAGGCTATATTTTATTACGATAGGTAGCATAAGGAATGAGCAGTGCGATAATAGTGAATGAAGTCGGAAAAAAGTTTGCCGCTAGCGCGTTCCCTTGCAATACACAGCCTAAACCATTAAATATGGAACAATATTATGTAGCAGAGAATAGCTATAATCTATAGACTATAATATATAAAATGCAATGTCTCCCTGTCTGTCTGTCTGTCGGTCTGTCCATTAGTGCGTTTATCACTGGAGAACCACTTATCCAATTAACGTGTCTTTTTTTAAATTCATACATATATTTTTTGGCCAGGTTATATAATAATAATAATAATCTATATCAATAATATATATAAAATGCAACGCCTCTCTGTCTGTCTGTCTGTCCGTTAGTGCGCTTATTCCTCGAGAACCACTTATCCGATTTACGTGATTTTTTAAATTCATACATGTGTTCTCTGACCAGGTTATAGATATATATTTTATTACATCTATAATATATATAAAACGCAACGTATCTCTGTCTGTCGTCTGTCTGTCTGTCTGTCTGTCTGTCTGACTGTCTGTCCGTTAGTGCGCTTATCACTGGAGAACCACTTATCCGATTTAGGAACTTTTTTTTTAAACATATATATGTTCTCTGGTCAGGTTATAGGCTATATTTTATTACGATAGGTAGCATAAGGAATGAGCAGTGACGATAATAGTGAATGAATTCGGAAAAAAGTTTGTCGCTAGCGCGTTCTCTTGCAATAAACAGCCTAAATCATTAAATATGGAACAATATTACTTGGCAGAGAATATCTATAATCTATAATATATATAAAATGCAGCGTCTCTCTGTCTGTATGTCCGTTAGTGCGCTTATCACTGGAGAACCATTTACGTGTTTTTTTTTAAACATACATATGTTCTCTGGCCAGGTTATCTATCTATAATATATATAAAATGCAACGTCTCTCTGTCTGTCTGCCCGTTATTGCGTTACGTACTTTTTTTTTAAAACATACATATGTTCTCTGGCCAGGTTATAGGACATATTTTATTGCGTTAGGTAACATAAAGAATAAGCAGTGACGATAATAGTGCATCAAGTCGGAAAAAAAGGTTACTGTTAGCGCGTTCTCTTGCAATACACTGCCTAAACCATTAAATATGGAACAAGATCATGTTGCAAAGAATATAATATATATAAAATGCAACGTTTCTCTGTCTGTCTATCCGTTAGTGCGCTTATCACTGGAGAACCACTTATCCGATTTATTTGTTTTTATAAATTTATACATATGATATGTTCTATATAATTCGATATAAGCCTAGATAATGGGAGATATGGTGAGAAAATGGGAGATAAGTATAAATAATGGTAGATAAGGAGAAATAATGGGAGATAAGCAGATATAAGTCTAAGTAATGGGGGTTATGGTGAGATAATGGGAGATAAGGAGAAATAATGGGCGATAAGGAGAAATATTGCGAGATAAGTCGAGATAAGCCTAGATAATGGAAGATAAGGTGAGATAATTGAAGATAAGTATAAATAATGGGAGATAAGGAGAAATAATGAGAGATAAGCAGAGATAAATCTAAGTAATGGGAGTTATGGTGAGATAATGGGAGATAAGGAGAAATAATGGAAGATAAGGAGAAATAATGGGAGATTAGCAGAGATAAGCCTAGATAATGGAAATTATGTAGAGATAATGGGAGATAAGGAGAAATAATGGGAGATAAGGGGAAATAATGGCAGATATTTTATTACGTTAGGTAACATAAGGAATAAGTAGTGACGATAGTAGTGAATCAAGTCCACACGAGCAGAGCCGCGGGCACGGCTAGTTGATGATCAGTGACTTCACAAAACACACCCCAAATGAGTTTTCAACAAAGTTTGTTTCCGATCTTCACTGAAAACTGACGACCTTGAAATTTCTGTTTTTCTTTATATATCAGATAAATTATTAAAGAAAAGGCACTTGTGATAATTTGCGTTCAATCTACACTATGTGCAGAATATTTCAGAATTTTTTCAAAATTTCTTAATCTGTACTGTTCGAGATAAGGGGAGGGCAGCGATTTCACACACTTTTTTAAAAACAATGCAAAGAA
Source organism: Pachyrhynchus sulphureomaculatus (assembly GCA_019049505.1). Taxonomy (NCBI): domain Eukaryota; kingdom Metazoa; phylum Arthropoda; class Insecta; order Coleoptera; family Curculionidae; genus Pachyrhynchus; species Pachyrhynchus sulphureomaculatus. The sequence continues at coordinate 22,572,646 of CM032448.1, forward strand.
AACTGTACGCAAGTATTACATTATATATATTTTTGAATGCGTCTCTTTACAGGCTTTCATTTCACGCCCCACTCGATGACCTAGTATTTTTTTTTTTTATTTCCAATTTCATCCTCCAAAACTAACCCCCTAAGTCAAAATTTAACTTTCAAAACAACCCAGCTCTGACGAGGCCACCAATTCCTATATTGTATAATTGGTTTTTGACAAGTAGGAAAATGTCCCTTCTTGTAAAAGAAATTTCCATTCTGTTACACTCGTTTTCTGTAAAAATAAAAAAATACATACGTTTAGGTAAATAATTTTAATTAATTTTGGGTAATTGTTGTAAATAATTAAATAAAATTGGAAAAATTTGCAACAAGGTACTGAATTTTTAAAATATTTTTTCCATTTTGTAACTTTCTCCCGCATATTTAAACAATTTTTACCATTTTGCAACAACTTCCAGAATTTTTAAACATGTGCAACAATTTTCAGAATTTTAAAATTATTTTTCCCAATTTGTTACATGTTGCAACATTTTCCTGAACTGTTTAACTCATTTTATCGTTTACAGAATTTTTAAAGTATTTTTCCTATTTGCCCGAATTTGTGAACCATGTTTCACATTTTACAATAACTTTCTGGATTGTTTACCTAATTTTAACATTTTGCAACATTTTCCCCAATTGTTTAACTATTTGCAACAATTTGCAGAATTTTTAAAGTATTTTTCCCATTTTGCAACATTTACTCGGATTTGTTAACTTTTTTCAAATTTTGCAACAATTTCCCGAATTTTTAAACAATGGGTTAAATTTTGTGACGTTATCCCGAATTTTCTAACAATTTTTTTAAGTTTGCAACACTTGCTTGAATTTGAAGAAAAAGCCGTCACGAAAGTAAATTTTGTTTTTCGCACAAAAAGTAACACTGATACCAAACTTGCGACATCTAGCTTTCAATTTTTTAATATTTTGGCAAAAAATGTCTAATAAGCAACCTCCAACTGATTTCACGTCAGAGTTCAATGGAGTTTTAAATTTATTACTTACTTATTCTTTAAAGATATTTGGGAATACTTTCTTAAAAAACTCGATAATTGAACAGTTCATTACCCACTTAATATTAAGTAAATATGAAATTCCAGAAACACAATGAAATTGTACTCACCTTCAGCGACAGAATTCATTTTACACAATTAAAATTCGTTCACTTTTGCACATTTTATCACAGTTTAAACTTGATGACGTCTGACGTGCTTCACGAGAGATGCTGCGTGGCACTCGACGCTTCAAAATGAAATGAAAATTATGAGACAGGTACAAGCGGGAGATGCACCTGAGTGGTCGTTAATCACAGTCGAGGAATTAGCAAAGTGTTCAAACATAAAAATCCCTAAACGGAACCTGTTTCTTACATTTTGGCCAGCTTTTCGAGATTTCAGGCCACTGTGCGTCGCTTCTGTAGCGCTTTAGGGATTTCCCTGCAACATGTGTGCTATTCCCATAAAAAAAAGAGGAAAGGGTCTACAATAGATGTAGGAATTTACAAAAGGTCGCTCCAACGCTTGAAGCAGGTGATTAAAAAAACGTGCGAATTCATAAAGAACCAACATTTTGGTTGTGATCAGTAGGGTCCACTAGATTTGCATAATTTAAGCTATTGCCGAAAGTTATGTATTCACCAAGTTACAACATCTAAACGTTAACCTGACGGGCTAAAAATTTCCTTAAATTATAAGGTGGATTCTTGTCACTATCTGGTCTGGGAGCCAAGTTTTTAAATCGGTAAATGAGCTTTAATAATTTAGCAATATTAATATAGAGAGAGATTTGAGTTACGGTCTACATCATACGTGAAAATGGTTTATTAAATTGGACTACATTTCAGTGAATACCGGTCAGATGATTTGTGCTCCTTCGCGCTCATTCGGTGTTCTAATCTTGAATAGTGAATATCCCTGAAAATCCCTCGTGTAGTTCTAAAAGAGAGCTTTGATAATTACTCTTACGTGACACAGTCCAATCCCAAACACACTTATTTCGTATGTGACTAAAGCCGGTAAAACTTCCGTTTTACTATCCTTTTCATAAACATTGAATAAAGTGAATGATATACATAAACATGAATATGAGCTTCATGATAAATTTCACTGCTTGAAAAGCACTGGCAACATTGCAATATACAAAAAGAACCTGCGGCGAAGATTTTAAAAGGCATCAAAAGATTCTTTAATTAAAATGGCAAAAAATCAATTCCTAAAAGGTATTGAAAACACCTGATTTGGAAGGAATTAATTGCTATAGAGCATACACACTCTCGCAGCAAAATGCACAGCCAGACTAGAAGGAATTTGTAAAAAGGAAAACTGTACGCTTTGAGAAATTTTTCCTGCTGAAAAGCAGAAAAGCACGGTGCATGCTTTTTTATAACGTACTTTTCTTTAATAATAAGTAACTTTAATATTAATTTAATTATTCAAGGAATGCCCATTTTCAAAAATGGAATTAGTACCCTTCTATCACGTTCTGCTTTTTCTGTCGTTTCAAACAATTTCCTCAAGTTTTCCATCCCAAATAATCTTCTGCCAAGGCCTTTTCTGCTAGAAACTTTTCCTCAATGATGTACTGTAATAACCAATATTTTTCGTTTCTCTTGATGTGGCCGAGATACTCTAATCTTCTTTTCTTGATAGTCAGAATTCAGGTCCGTGGCCGATTTTACAGAAAACCTCTTCATTTTTAGCGTTCCGTACGTTCCACCACTCAGACGGCCAGATAATTCTATTGGAACGACACCTGTTGAGAAAGCGAACTTGTTGGCTGAACTCTTTGCTTCACATTCTACTGTCGATTTCCAAGGAAAAGAACACCTACTATTCCCATATTGCATTCAAGGATGCCCGATGTTGTCTTCAGATCGCGTATCATAAAGCGTATTTTAATGAAGCTAGACATCAAAAAGGCTTCTGGGGCTGACGGAATACCAGCCATAGTTCTCAAAAACTATGCGAAGGAACTAACACCAGTTTTCTGTAGACTACTATCTACTACCATACAGAAAGGGAATCTTTCCTTATATGGCTTTCGTAAACACAGATCAACAGGAGATCTTCTGACTTATGTAACACATGTTTGGAACAACGCAATTGAACACTTTGGAGAATCTCGAGCAATTGCTCATGATATATCCAAGGCATTCGACCGTGTTTTTACGATGGACTGTTGGCTAAGCAACGCTCTTATGGTATGTCTGAAAAGTTCTGTTTGTGGCTTTCATGTTTCCTCAGAGAGCGTTCTTTACGAGTGGCGGTCGACGGATTTCTTTCTAACACCTTCACTATCAACGCCGCTGTGCCCCAAGGCTCCATACTGTCTCCTACTCTCTTTCTCATTTACATTAACGATCTGTTGAAAAAGACCGGGAGTCCAATCTACAGCTTTGCAGCTGATAGTACGCTTATCTCTTCATTCACTTTGAACGTTCGGACATCGGCTACTCAGGCGAATATCCGCAGACAGCAGGAGGTCGTTCAACTTAACAAAGACCTGGAAGAAATTCTATCTTGGGGTGACAGTAACCAAGTAGAAATTAACGCTACAAAGACCCAGGCGGAAATTTTTTCTAAAAAAGTTAACGTTGCTGAACCCGACATAATCATGTCGGGACACTCCATTCCCCTAGTATCGTCACTCAATTTGTTGGGCGTTAATTTGGGAACAAATATGTCCTGGCATAAACATGTTGCAGGCATAGCAAGGAGAGCTCCTCAAAAGTTGGGAATATTATTTTGAACCAGAAAGCTTTAGGCTCCACAACAACTGTTAATTCTTTACAAAGCTTAAATTCGACCAACCGCTCCATTGTTTGGGGCTCCGCTCCAAACACACACTGCAATTGTTGGATTCTGTTCAGAGAAGAGCTGTTCGTCTGATTGGAGACCCGGAACTGACCGGCGGCCTTGATTCGCTGGAATATCGAAGAACGGTTGGCGACTTGAGTCTGTTCTACAAGTATTTTCATGGAAAGTGTTCGAAGGATGTCGCCTGCTTAATTCCTCCCAGAGCGGTGCATGTTAGAAATACATGTCGCGCTAATACTTCACATCCGTATGAGGTTCAGCTTGTTACTCCGCGTACAACGCTTTTCAAGCAGTCTTTTATGGATAACATCATTCCTTTGGAATAATTTGCCCAGAGTGTGTTTCCCACCGAGTACAATTTACAGCGATTCAAGAACAACGTATATCGCCTTTTCCGCACCCATGCCGCTCCTGGAGCGCTTTAAGGAGTTCCTCGTAGCACGTGTGCGAGACTTATAAAAAAAAAACACTTATGGTATCACTTCGGTGTCTGATTGGCCGCCTGGCTATCCGTCTATCACACCCCATTTTCTCCGAAACTCCGAAACTATTTCACATAAAAAGAAATATAGGAATTGTTGGCCCAATCAGAGCTGTGCAATTTTAAAAGTTACATTTTTGCTTAAGGGATTAGTGTTGGAGGGTAAAAGCGTGCATGAAGAAAAAGATTTTTACCATGCCATCTAGTGGAGTGTCAAATAAAAGCTTGTTTACTTAATATGGTATACTCCTATTGCTTTATTTGCTGTTTTTTTAATACATCCTTTGATATTTTCCTGGCTGGTATCGCTATCTTCTTCTTTTTTTGTCGGCCTATCGTAAATTTTTCACTTGTAAATACCTCTGAAGCGCACACACAAATATCACTCGATTTTATAGGTTAGTATTCCTTTAAGGCCATATATTAAGAAAACTTCATAAAATTCTTTCCTCCTTAAACCCAATACTACCAATTATCGTCCGCCGATATCCACTTTCTCTTCGGCCATCAACCGCCAATATTTTCCGGTTTCCTGCACCAGTTTCCCGGTCGTAAAAGCGTTTTTATGACGTCAGTATTGGTTTTTTTTGTGGGATGCGGGCCGTGTGGAAAAACTAGTCATAAATGCCAACTCGTGTAGCCGGTCCGGCCAGAGTTTTTATTAGATTATATTGATGCTTGGGACTCCTTCTGTGATAAAGAAATATTTGGTGTTATTGCAGTTTTTTCTATATCAATATATACAGGGTGTTCTGTACATTGGAGCATTATTTTTTTACCTATATACTAACATCGGTACTAAAATTGTAACAAATGTACTCGAGGACACAGTACACCGTTTTAATATTTTTGTGTAATTACTATATTGTGTATTATTCAGTACATAAAACATTAAAATTCAACTGTCTTATCACAATAAAATTTTAAACCCAACAATTATACAATCAGATATAGTGTGGCCCTACACGATGCCTTGTCATTAAACAGCCATAAATTAATCACTTTCGAATCTTGTTGAATTTTGAATGGGTATCGGTAGCTAAGTCACTTTCTTAGATCGTGAAAAATACTATACAAAAAAGACTATCTATCATACGATTTCTTCAGAAAATGCAAAGATTTCGTCATGTTTCCGCGGCTTCCTGGACTAACGGCTGATATTTCCAAGTAAATCTAAGTACACATAATTCGAAACTATTGCATCTTTAGACCAAAAATCGCCTTTTTTTTTCGACATTCTCCTTTTATTTGGTATATTTCCATGACAATAATAAATCACTCATTTTTTCCTAGATTTTAAGATCATATTACGACATTGTTTTACTCCCTATAATTTATATTTTTTCTTCATTTTTATATTTATTGCAGTGACTTCAATTTTTGAGCAGTGTAGCTTAAAAAAGTGTTTTAAATTTTTGAGCAGTTTAATTTAAATTTTACAGTGTGCATTGCGGGTTGACTACTGGACTCCTTAATTTGCATCGAATTTGTCTGATTGGCTACAGATTTGTATCCGGGAAGGAAGCCATTTTAGAGACGTTACTTTAAGGAACGCGGAAGTATTTAAGCCTGCAGATGGCACTGTTCAAGACTTTTTTTTCCCAGCCGAGATGTAGTAAGGCTTTTTTCCGAAGCCAGCGAGAGGGCTTTTCCTTCAGTAAGCCGCCCAGTAGGCTTTTTTTTATCACGTTGCCGGACTCGTTTATTAAGTGATGTAGTAATGCAGGAACTGACTTTTAGGGTCAAGAAATGTTTAGCAGCCCAAAGGGAACTAGGGTAGCCAAGGTGGAGACATCACTGTTATGAATATCTCACCAGGACAGGCCAAAAACTCATAGAAAAACCGTAAGTCATCAGTATATCAATCCATAGACCTAGCTTCCTGCTTTTGTCTTGTTACCATAGTGTAGTTTCGTTTAATAAACGTTAAGAAATAAAGAAAAATAATATGAAAAGTTAGAATTTTTACTTTGTTCTAAAACTAGTACACTGAATTCCGTAAAACTTCATTAGAGAAATTTTCAAAGCCCCAAAACGTTGCGACGCCATTTTGTGGCGTGTGAATAAAATGATGCCCTGTATTAAAATTTCCTTACTAAATACTTTAAAAATCTTCAACAAAAAACTTCCAAATACTGCCCTGTATAAGCAAAGTATTTTTGACATTCATGCAAAACATAAGTAAACAAAAACGTATAGTTTTTTGCTAACACCCCATTTCTAAGATAACAGATAAATATACAAGTGCAAAATTTGGGTAGACTAGCGCATCCGCCATTCTGAACTACTTTAAGCCTGAAAAGGTAACTTTTAAGAAGAAGTAGGAAATTTTTAAATTAGGTTCAATTAACAAGATTTAAATATCTATAACACCATCAAATAAATTGAAATAATTAATTCTAAAGACTTTCTGAGAGATAGCTGCGCAAACAGAAATTATATGATTTTCAATTAGTGTCAACTCGCAGAGGATTCGTGTAAAATTTTCATGACATTTTGTCTATGAGTTTGCGAGTTACAGCTGTTTGAGTGAAGCTACTTTTGATTTTTGCAAAATGATACAACAAAAAGAATTTCGTATGATGATTTAACATTGATTTTTGATGGGAAAAAATACAGCCAGAACCCAAAAATGGCTTGAGAAGTGTTATGGCGCATCTGCTCCGACGAAAAAAAACTATTCGCTTCTGGCAAAGAGTTTACTGTCTGGAGACTAGCAGCGCGTGCAGTGGCCGAAATTCGCACTTTCTCCGAATGTCCATGTGTCCATTGTATTAAACAATTATGGACATATAATAAAAGACTGTTTTTAGTCAATTTACACTGGTTTATTTGTAATTGTGATGACGCGTTTCGCTGACAAAGCTGCATATCAGTAAAAAGTCGCGGAGAGAAATGTTGTGTTGTTGGCTATCAAAACAGCAAAGAGAATTCGTCCAATACAATATTCTAGGGCTCAGAATTTCCATTTGTTCACTTTTTCGTCGCTCCTCCAAAGTCGATTCTTCTTCCGTTAAAATTACGCGAATCGTGCAATTTATATTGGCAAAATCTTCTGGCTCAAACAATACTTCCGGGATGTTTGTGTCATGGCGTGAACTCGATGGTTTGGCATGAAAAAGCTCCGATATTAATTTGCCACCTGAATGTTTTTCCTGGCCCATTCTTGCTCGATACTGGTTTTTGATAATCCTCGATCATTGTTGACTTATTGAATGACAGCATAAATATGCTTACATCGCCCTAAAGCCTCAGCAACACAAGTACATTGGGACACCTGTTATTAACCGATTTTCGTCGAGCTGCAACATTTTTTTATACATTTTTCTGTGGTTTATGTTTTTTCAGCTGAAAAAAATCCACCTGGAATTTCCATACGGAAATTTCACGTGGTTTTTTTGGATGAAAATTCCAGGTGTAATTTCCATCCAGAGTATCAGGTGGAATTTTCAGATAGTAATTCTAGGTGGATTTTTTTTAGCTGGGATTCCTTTTTTAACTCATGTTATTTATTTTCAAATTCTTATTTACTTACGTGTAATTTCACATTGTATGGAGTCACCGTTACCAAGGTTTGCCGAATGACGTCACTATTTATTACGGATCTTCCATCTAACGGATATTCTTTCACATTTATCACGTGTTCGGTAGGAACTAGAGCTTTACCCTATTTTTGAGTTTCATTTATCATTATTCACAATTTGTGAAAAGCCGGTACTCAAAATAACTTCCATATTTTAACGTCTTTTTTAAATTATGAGGCTTTAACCTGAGATATTTTGACCTCGCACTATGGGAACTAGCTTAAAATTATAAACAGTTGAACTTTTCCTGAATGTTGATGCCGTGCACCTTTTTTTTTATCGAGAAAATAATAAATTAAGCAGGATAAACGTCAATATGCCATTTGAATCAATGTAAACATTGGTCGGAGAAAGTGTGACATTTTGACGTCTGGTGGCGCCACTTGCTCCTTTGTCCGAAGCGAATATGTCGATGGTTTAGTGAACTTAAATCCGGTCTTACAACTATTACGCTGGTTTATTGGACCGTTTGAATGGTGAAATCAAAAAAAAAAGGTTGCGCTTAGCAAACAAAACAGTGTTGTTTTACCAAGCTATTACCCCAACTCACAAATCCATAAAATCAGTGGTGAAATTGTACCAATTGGGCTATGAATTGCTTCTTCATCTGCCGCTTTCACCAGATCAGGCCCCAGTGATTATTACCTTTTTCCAAATTTGAAAAGTTGGCTTCAGGGAAGAGATTTGGCTCAAATAAAGAAGCCAAATAGAAAACTGGGGCTTATTGTGGAGAGTTCGAGAAATCATACGCTATGACAGGTATCCAAATCTCGGAAGATCCCTGGAATGAGTGTGTCGCTCTTGAACGAAATTATGTTGAAGAATGAAATCGATTTTGGGCAAAAAACATTGTTGTTTCTTCAAAAGTCTCGGGACTTTTCACTCCATGTAGTACAGTACTCACTCAAATAAATCATTTTCACTGCCAGAATCCTTTCATCTTGCTTATCGGTATCGTTAATCCGCCACTTTTACTCTTTTCAGTGTTTCGTCCACTTATAAGATCACTTCGGTATCTGTCTGTGCGTGTGTCTGTCTGTCTGTCTGCCCGTCCGTCCGTTAGCGTTGAATGTTTTATATTAATATATATTTGTCAAGAGAGAGAAATATCAGACCATGACATCCTAGTGTTATGAGAAAATGCTAATGGAAAGAAGTAAGTTGTGATAACACTTGTCTACAAAATTTTTTTATTTTTTTTCACAAGGGCTAAATTAACGCAATATATTTATCTTTTCCATGCTGAGTTTAAATATGTTCTCAGATTTTATCCATCAGGCAGAGTTTCTTTTGTGACATGTGTTTAAAATTTTAAAATAATTAGTACTTACAAAACACAAAATAATAAATACACGGCTACTTTTGCCTCACCTAAAAAGTTTTATATGATGATTTTCGGTCATATTTTGCCTTCGGGATGTCTCTTTTCATGGTCCAGCAGTAGTCGGCTAATATACTGGGACTCCATTTACCTTGGTACGTACCTCTTTTTCATAGTAGAAATGTGCTGATGAAAACGCTCACCATGTTCATCAGAGACAGCCCCAAGATTTTCAGGCAAGACGTCTAGGTGGAAGTCCAAGAAGTGAATTTTTAAGGACATGTTGCAGCCCAGTTCTTTGCATGAAGTCAGAAGATCATTCACTATTTCACTATAGTTGTCTTATTTATTATTGCCAAGAAATCCACAACAGATATTTTTGACTGATTCCCACGCTTCTTTTTCCGGTGGATGTAACGGTTCCTCAAAATGTTCATCATCCGATATTAATGATCTTATTTGGGGCCCTATAAAAATTCCTTTCTTCAATTTTGCATCACTTATTTTAGGAAATTTAGATTTCAAATACATAAATGCAGCAGAACCTTTATTCATTTTTTTTACAAAATTTTTTAAGCCCCAGTTTTATGTACAGGGGAGGTAAATACACCTTTTCGGGATACACTAATGGGGTATTTGATACATTTTTATGCCCAGGAATAAGAGATTCACGTTTAGGCCATTGTTTCCTTATGTAACGAGACTCCTTATCCCTGCTATCCCATTCACACAAGAAACAGCAGAATTTCGTGTATCTAAGTTGTAAACCTAACAATAAAGCTACAACCTTCAAATCACCATAGATATTCCAGTTATATTTAGTATACTGACTTTTTTCTAACAGAAATTTTATATTTTCATATGTCTCCTTCATATCACTGGCATGCGCGACAGGTATTGATGGTAATTCATTCCCATTATGGAACTGACAAACTGACTTTCGATGAGTCTATGAACAATCGCCACTCATCTGGCTGGTTTTGATGTTCAAGAGCCTCCATTACTGCACACATATCATTACAAAAAACCTAATGGCTTTCTTTAGAGAAGTAGTCACTGAAATCACTGGCGTCTACGATAAACGCATATCCTTGTATCTCTTTGGAGTAGATTCCAACCTTTGAGCCTGGAACTTAAAAGCTCAGCTGACTGTTTAGACAAATTTAAATCCCGTATAGGATCATTAAGATCTTCTTGAGATAAAATGTGAGGTTCTGATGAACTACTTGCTTCAAATGTAGGGTCATTTCTCGTCATGAAATCTGGAAACTTTGGTATAGGATACTCTTCACTATGTGGCACAGGTATAATTGCAGATGTCAAATTGGGGTACTTAGCTTTATATTTTGTTTTGGATGTAATTCCTTTAAGGTTAGTTAAGCAGAAATAACAGTCAGTTAAATGGTCCTTCTCTCCCTCCAAATCATAGGGAATGAAAACGGCATATGATGAGTATCATTTTTCAAACCAGTGAGAACCCTAACACATGATACGCAGCTTAAATTTGTGGTCCAGTCTTTATCAAAATCACCAGCTTTACACCTAAAATAAAGCTCATAACATTTTTTCACCAGCGCACAGTGATTCGGCAAGAACATGCTAGCGGGACAATATTCATGACGTAATTTCCAGGAACCACTGATAACGAGTTGTAAACAACCCCCCCCCATTTAACGAATTTCAAGAATTAATTTGTTTATCACCTCATAAAGGTATCTTATCAGGGGGTCAAAGTAACCCTTATAAGAGAGGTCATTTTCATTTGCAAATCAGTTGCATTTTATGTACACTTGTGATAACATATTTTAAAATTGGTAGCAAAGTGAAACGAGTTTTTTGTGATGGAATATTCTGTTGAAGGTATGTACTCTATTATGACTTATATTTTTTATAAAAAATATGTTTACTTTTGGTGTAATATCAATTTGTAAATGTATAGATAAATCCAGCAAATTTTACATTAATTGTAAACTTTAAAAGTAGCAACTTTTTTTATCCACATATATCCACCTAGATTTTTCTATATGTAATACCTACAACATTCAGGCACAGATTCATATATATTATAGACCCCGAAAAGGCCCGAAAGTAAAATTATTTTATTTTTTTCAGAACCAGTGTTGACTATGACGAAAATGGAGTTTTTTGAAGAATGGCTAAAACATGACAAAACTGAACGAAACAGTGGCATTTTTTATTATATAAGTGAAAAATTCAATATGTCTGATGTTTCTGACGATTCTCTAAAACGACTCAAAATAAAAATATCAAGCCTTTCAGCAAAATTCAATCAAAAGTGGACTTCTTTAAAGTATAATAAAGAAATGTTTCTAATCAAACATAAAGATTGGTTAGAGGGATTCGGAATCGAAATAAAGATGTGTGTTAACCAGCCGTGCACTTCAACATCATCAGCGGCTCTTTCCGTAGGGCGACCTTGAAAATCATTTGAAGACTCACCAACGAAAACGAAGAGATGGAGAGTAGAAGATCTTTTGGAATCGCGAAGTGCAAGTGAGCTTATTACAGCAGCTGAGTTAGCTACTCGAAAAGAAGAGCATCGAAGTGTTGCTAAACAGATCCATAACGTCGCGGTCAGTGAAACTAGAGAAAAGAATAAGTGTTCTGAACAAAGTCGGCAGTTAACACCAGACGAAGCTTTAGCTTATTATGTGGACTCGAAATCGACTTCTCACTCATATAAACAAACAAGAAAATGGTCAATGAAAGCGGGACATCAAGTGTATCCATCGTTTTATAGTTTAGGTAAGTCCAAAGCTTCTTGTTGTCCTTCTGACGAATATATTGCTGTGACTGAATCTCGAGCTGAAATTAAACTTCACGCGATTTTGGATAAAACGGCTGAATGATTAGTTAAAGCTCAGACGGAAGTCATTAGAAGTGTGTTACCTCGTTCATATTATACGTTGGTAAGCAAATGGGGCTGTGATAAGAGTTCGGGGCATAGCACGTATAAGCAGAAATTTGAGAACACTGACGCTACAGACGAATTTTTGTTCGTATACTCATTTGTCCCTTTGAGACTGCTTGATGGCGAAACTGTGATCTGGCAAAATCCAAGACCTTCCTCTACTTTATATTGCCGTCCTATTAAGTTTATTTTTGCCAAGGAGACAAAAGAGTTTACGAAAGAAGAAACTTCTAAAATTTTAGATAAGGTAAGTCAGCTTCTTCCAACATTATGTAACGTGGCTGGATCTCAAATCTCTGTTAAACACGATTTGTTGTTGATAATGACTGATGGCAAAGTGTGCAATGCCTTAACAGACACAAGTTCAACACAACAGTGTTATATTTGCGGTGCCACCCCGTCTACTATGAACGAGGAGTCAAAGAAATATCCCAGCAACGAAGAACGCCTTGCATTTGGTTTATCTACTTTACATGCATGGATCCGTTCGTTTGAATGTTTGCTTCACATCAGCTATCGTTTAGAAATAAAAAAGTGGGAAGTCAGGGGAGATAACGACAAAGCTATTGTGAAGCAACGCTCACAAGAGATACAAAAAGTGTTTAAAGATCGTATGGGTCTCATTGTAGATAAACCAAAACCTGGGTATGGTAACACAAACGTAGATTTTTTTCCAAAGCTGAATTGAGCAGCGAAATTACAGGATTAGACGTAAACCTTATTCGTAGATTTCATGTAATTTTAAGAACTTTGTCATCGGGATATGACATAAATTATATAGAATTCGAAAAGTTTTGTGTTGATACTAGAAAATTATACCTTGATCTGTATTCGTGGTATTCCATGCCCGTTACTGTGCATAAAATTCTTGTACAGAGCGCGGAAGTTATAAAGTCTTTTCTTCTTCTCACTGGACAACTCTCCGAAGGAGCCCAGAAGGCAAAAAATAAAGACTGTCGTAGATTCCGTGAACGGCACACCAGAAAGCGGTCACGTATTGCCACAAATAAGATCTTTTGAGAATGCTTTTAATTACGTCTGATCCTGTTATCAACTCGTATAAAGAATTACCGCGAAGAAAATTTACTTCTTTGCCATCGGAGGTTCTGCAGTTGATTATCCCACCTTCATTGGCATCCGAAACACCATCAGTAAGTCATCATCACGAATTAAATGAGGAGGATTATTTACTCTCTGAATATTCTACTGAATGGGAGAGCGGTGATGACGACTCATCTGATGGTGATTAGTAGGTTTAAGTATTTTTTTATTGTAATTATTATTCTTATTTTATTGTCTGTTGTAGTTGCTTATAATTCATGCCTTAGTTTATAAGTTATTTAATATTATATTTCTTTTACTTATTGTAAATAATTGATATATAGATACTGTTATTGTACTAATTTATTTTAAAAGAAATAATATTTCGTAAATTAATAAATGTGGGTACTATCATTATGATTTTTATTTTTTTCCTAGAAATTTCTTTGTAAACAAACATGATTGTGCTTTTCACACATAATGAGTAGGTAGACGTATGTAGCTAATTAAAGAACAATTAGCGACAATAGTGAACAAATGAGACACATTAGTAAACCACTTCCGTCTTGCAGCTACATATTTCGATTAATACACATACAGTACACATTTTTCAACTTTTTTTTTCTTAAAATAGCTTAAGATACCTGAAATATACATAAACAATTGAAATAAGTAAAGAAATAATATTGTCCCGCTAGCTTGTACTAGTCGAGACACTGTGCAGCGGTGTAAGATTTGGCCTCTGAGACTTGAAGGTCAGTTCACCGCACATGTCGCAGAAATTGGTTGGTTGATTTACACGCTTTCTTGGCATTTTGAAACGTTCATAAAAAAAAAGAACTAACAAATAAAAACAATAAACAGCACAAAAATAAGTAGGTACACTTGTTACCAGAGTCACTACAATTTCAATACTGGCTACTGGCCCTCTGCTTGCTAAAAAAGTGCAATATTTGTACAAGATAGGAAAGGTTTGAACATCATTAAGCCTAGAGTTAAAACATATTTCAACATGAATAAGTCTGCCTGGTGCCAAATTATTCTGAATACAAATTCCCACTTCTATATTTACAAGAATTATAACAATGAAATCCTAGTATAGAGAAGTAGTTTACACAAAAATAACTGTCACAAGAAAACTATGCTTGATAGAAGAAATCTGATAACATATTTGAATTCAGCATAAAAAAGTGAACTAGGGTCTCTATTCAGTTTCCTTGTGAAAAAAATCATGTTGACCAGTGTAATTAATATGTAAAACTCTTGCAGGGTGAATTTTGTTATAACTAACCTGGTTGTTATACCTAAATCTCTATTCAAATAAGGAGGAATCGATTACGTAAAAGATCACTGAACAAAGTTTTTGTAGCTAATACTAAAAATTTCTATAATATTCTTTTCGCTCTTCATGTTTGTTTATGTTAATACTTTCTTAATAAGTTTGATTATTCCTGTAGGTCATTTTTAAATATCGTAGCGTAACTCCCACATAAAACACCGAGCTTTTACAGATTTTCCAATAATTATAGGTTTTTCAAACTCCCCTTCCATGTTTGCACAAAGAAACACAGTTAAACGTTTCTTAAACGATTTTCAGTTCACTTTGGTGTCTGTCAGTGCGTCCGTCTGTCACACTCAATTTTCTCCGAAACTATTTGATATAGAAAGTTGAAATTTGGCACTAATATAGGAATTGATTGCCCCATCAGAGCCGTGCGAAAGAAAATTTTTTACCAGGTCATCGAGTTGGGTGTCAAATGAAAGCTCGTGAAAACACAAGTTCAAAAATATAATAATGTAATACTTGCGCATATTTTTCTTTGCATAATTTTTAAAAAATTGTCAAAAATCGCTATCGCCCCCCCCCTATCTCGAAAAGTATTGATCAAAAAATTTTGAAAAAATACTGGAATATGCTCCACAGGGTGTAGAATGAACGAAAATTATCACGAGTGCATTACCTCTAATAATTTATTTGATTTATAAAAAAAAAAGCAAAAATAACAAGGTCATCAGTTTTCAACAAAGATCGGAAACAAACCTTGTTGAAAACTCATTTGGAGTGTGTTTTGGGAAGTCACTGATCATTTTATACTTCCGTAACAAAAATTTTTACTTTAAAATCAACCAACGTACGAAACACTAATTTCGCAAGTCCGACTTGCACTTGGCCGGTTATTTTTTAGTTGTAAGAAGAACCTTACGCCCTGTTTCTAAAAGACAAGAAATAATTTGAGTGAAGAATATACCTACGTTGACAGACAGACAGATAGAGAAAAATTGCAAACTCTATTCCTCATAATTTAGACACATTGAAACGAAAGAGGATACAAAACCTTGAAGATGATTTTTCCCTAATTACGATACCTCCCTCAGTGAGAGAAGTAAAATATGAACAATCAAATACCCAGTGCCTTTCTTGCGATTGAAATTCATCCCAGCAAACAAAAAAGCTGTAAACCTTACCTCAAAAACGTCGATTCGACGTCAAATATTCGTCGAAAAAAAGCCATTTTAATAACAATAATGGCCCAGTATCGGCGGATGCGGGAAGCGATTCGCGATTGTCATTTCTGATCCATTTCACTCGATGTTAGTTTGTTCTTTTTCACTTGTTCGACAATGGGGAATAATGGAGCATCGGTATCTGGCACGGCGATTTTGATCTCGACGAAAAATGTACTCTCTAATTCTGGAATATTCTTCTTGAGGTGTAGATTGAATAACAATTAGTACGGTTACCTTCATCTAGAACATAAAGACAAAGATCGGAAATAAATTTTATTGAAAACTTATTTGGGGTGTGTTTTGTGAAGTCACTGATCATTTTATACCTCAAAAATAAAAATTTTATTTTAAAAGCAATCTCCGTACGGAACACTAAATGCGTCAGTCCGACTTGGCTGGGTTTTTTTGTAAAAAAGTCTCCCCTAGACATCAATTTTTAAATTGAGTTTTTGAAGTAACATATCTCCCCCCCTTAAGATCTCTATTTTACTCTGTTGGGCAGGGGGCTAAGCTTTTAGGGTTCCTGTGCTAGAGAGTGTTTTTTCAACATGCCCCGGTTGTCATTTGATGCTTCCTTCGTTTATTCATTTCCATCTTATATGTCTGAAGACGTTAACAAGAAACACCTCGTAAGGATTACTGTACAAAAACCGGTCAAGTGCAAGTTGAACTTGCGCAATTAGTGTTCCGTACGTTGATTGCTTTTAAAATAAAAAAATTTTGTTACAGATGTATAAAATGATCAGTTACTTCACAAAACACACCACAAATGAATTTTCAACAAAGTTTGTTTCCAATCTTTACTGAAATATGATGACCTCGAAATTTTTTTTTTTTTAAATACCAGAAAAATTATTAAAGGTAATGCACTCGTGATAATTTTCGTTCAATCTACACCCCGTGGAGAATATTCTGGAATTTTTTCAAAATTTTTTGATAAGTACTTTTCGAGATAAGGCCCGGGACAGCGATTTTTCGCGATTTTTTAAAAATAATACAAAGTAAAGTGCGCGCAAGTATTACATTATATATACATTTTTTACTCGTGTTTTCACAAGCTTTCATTTGACACCACACTCGAAGACCTAGTAAAAAAATTTTTTTTTCACTTCCGATTTCACCCCCCAAAACTAACCCCTTAAGTCAAAATGAAACTCTCAAAACTACATGGCTCTGATGAGGCCATCAATTGCTATACTATTACCAAATTTCAACTTTCTATGTCAAATAGTTTCGGAGAAAATCGGGTGTGACAGACAGACAGACAGACACCGAAGTGATCTTATAAGTGTTCCGTACGGAACACTAAAAATGTATGTACTGTTCTATGATATTTCGTCAAGATTATCTTCGCCCATTAGCTGATGCTCGGCTCTCTGAATGTTTTGTTGTTCGAGGCGGAACGGCAGTTTCAAGTTATTAAAAAATGCTTTTGGGATGGATTTTGCGGGAAAATATTTCAAGTATTAATATCTGATTATTCTGATTGTACGTTCAGAGCATTATTCCATAAAGTGATTTCAAATGAGTTCAATTCCAGTGTGTTTTAAAATGTGGGCAAATATTAAATACATTTTTTTCACAACGACCATATACATATATACATGGTCTGTCCAGAAAATAATGTCACCAAGTCGATTAAAAAAAATTATTGACCAGATCGGTATATACATTAAAATTCTTCAAAATAGTCTCCTCCTGCGTCGATATATATTTGCCAGCGCGATCTCGAAGCTGCGAAGGTGTCCTGGAAGGCCTGTTCAGGAATTACTTTTAAAGCCGTTGTACAAGCTGCTTTCACGTCGTTAATTGTTCTGAAATGTGGCCTTTC
This sequence comes from Pachyrhynchus sulphureomaculatus, assembly GCA_019049505.1. Lineage (NCBI taxonomy): Eukaryota > Metazoa > Arthropoda > Insecta > Coleoptera > Curculionidae > Pachyrhynchus > Pachyrhynchus sulphureomaculatus. The sequence continues at coordinate 22,590,191 of CM032448.1, forward strand.
AGGGGGGATTTCACGCGGGGAAACAAAAAGAAGTCTGGGGGAGCCACGTCGGGACTGTAAGATGATTAAAGCAGCGTTGTCATGTAAGATCTGATCAGGTAACTGATCGCGACGAAGACGATGTGGGCTGTCGCGTTGTTATGTTGAAATTTTCAATTGCTGCTAATGTTTGGCCTGACGCGTCGGATCCTTGTTCTCAGTTTCTTGAGCACTTTCACGTAAAATTTAGAGATGATGGTCGTCCCGGGAGATACAAGCTTATGGTGGACGACCCCTATAATGTTAAAAAATACAATGAGCATGGTCTTGATCTTTGATTTGCTGGTGGCCTTTTAAAAACGCCTTGTGCCATCTGTAGACTTACCCTTGTGATAAACACTCACCTGCGAAGGCCCACTGAACCACTGGAAAAGTTTCCACTGCGGACTTGCCGAGTTTCATACAAAACTTTATCGCGTATCTTGGTTCCATGCATCGCTACTTGTACAAGAGACGTAACAGAGGTTCACGAAATTACCCATTCTTAGCCTCCGAGAACTCGGAGACAACTGAGCAAGTACTCGCTCGGTAGCTGACTTCCCCCACCACCGATCCCCAGCAGGTAGAGTGCGCTGCGACGTACATTCGCTTCACAATAAAATCGGTGACATTACGTTTCCGGACAAACCTTATATATATATATATATATATATATATATATATATATATATATATATATATATATATATACATATATATTAGCCGTGCCCGCGGCTCCGCTCGCGTGGACTTGATTCACTACTATCGTCACTGCTTATTCCTTATGTTACCTAACGTAAAAAAATATCTGCCATTATTTCCCCTTATGTCCCATTATTTCTCCTTATCTCGCATTATCTCTGCATAATTTCCATTATCTAAGCTTATCTCCCATTATTTCTCCTTATCTCCCATTATTTCTCCTTACCTTCCATTATCTCACCTTATCTCCCATTATCTAGGCTTACCTCGACTTATCTCGCAATATTTCTCCTTATCTCCCATTATTCCTCCTTATCTTCCATTATCTCACCATAACTCCTATTACCTAGACTTATCTCTGCTTATCTCCCATTATTTCTCCTTATCTCCCATTATTTCTCCTTATCTCCCATTATTTATACTTATCTCCCATTAGCTCACCTTATCTCCCATTATCTAGGCTTATCTCGACTTATCTCGCAATATTTTTCTTTCTCTCCCATTATTTCTCCTTATCTCCCATTATATTACCTTATCTCCCATTATCTAGGCTTATCTCGACTTATCTCGCAATATTTCTCTTTATCTCCCATTATTTCTCCTTATCTCCCATTATCTCACCATAACTCCCATTATCTAGACTTATCTCTGCTTATCTCCCATTATTTATACTTATCTCCCATTATCTCACCTTATCTCCCATTATCTAGGGTTATCTCGACTTATCTCGTAATATTTTTCCTTATCTTCCATTATTTCTCCTTATCTCCCATTATCTCACCATAATTCCCATTACTTAGACTTATTTCTGCTTATCTTCCATTATTTATACTTATCTCCCATTATCTGACCTTATCTCCCATTATCTAAGCTTATATCGAATTATATAGGACATATCATAGGTATAAATTTATAAGAACACGTAAATCGGATAAGCGGTTGTCAAGTGATAAGCGCACTTACAGACAGACAGACAGAGAGACGTTGCATTTTATATATATTATATCCTTTGCAACATGATATTGTTCCATATTTAATGGTTTAGGCAGTATATTGCAAGAGAACGCGCTAACGGTAGCCTTTTTTCCGACTTGATTCACTATTATCGTCACTGCTTATTCTTTATGTTACCTAACGCAATATTATATATCCTACAACCTATATTATTATATAACCTGGCCAAAGAATATATGTATGAATTTAAAAAAACACTCGTAAATTGGATAAGTGGTTCTCGCGTGATAAACGCACTAATGGACAGACAGACAGACAGAGAGACATTGTATTTCATATATATTATAGATTATAGAATATAGATATTCTCTGCTACATAATATTGTTCCATATTTAATGGTTTAGGCTGTGTATTGCAAGGGAACGCGCTACCGGCAAACTTTTCCGACTTCGTTTACTATTATCGTCACTGTTCATTCCTTATGCGACCTATCGTAATAAAATATAGCCTATAACCTGGCCAGAGAACATATCTATGTTTTTAAAAAAAAGTACGTAAATCGGATAAGTGATTCTCCAGTGATAAGCGCACTAACGGACAGACAGACAGACAGAGAGACGTTGCTTTTTTATATATATATATAGATATATATATATATATATATATATATATATATATATATATATATATATATATATATATATATATATATATATAACATATATATATATATATATATATATATATATATATATATATAATATATGTATATATATATATATATATATATATATATATATATATATATATATATATATATATATATATATATATATATGTATATATATATGTATATATATATATATATATATATATATATATATATATATATATATATATATATATATATATATATATATATCTATATATATATATATATATATATATATATATATATATATATATATATATATATATATAGAGGAGAAGGGTAGTCTTGACCGACTAGTTAAACAGCAGTATGATATTCTTGAGGTAAGCGGTCTTTGGAAAAGAACTAAAAAGTTTTGGACACATTTTTAGCTACGCCGAGCTTTCGAAAATATTTAATTTTCTTCATTAGGGCTATAATTACAGTAGATTATCAGTATTTTTGAGATTAAAAGTAAAGAACAATCCTATTTTATACGTAACATTAAAGTACTTACTGCTAAGTGGTGTGTTCAATAATTGTTGTTTGTGGGGGCACTTTATTACACTTATTCATCAGAAAAAAACAGGAAAAAAACACAAGAAAACTCGACATATTCATCTCTGGGAAATATAACAAATTTTTACTTCATTTTGTTAGAATAGTACAAAGAATTGTGTGGTTGTAAAGTGATTTTAATTTATAATGGATTTTTTTTGTTATGTTTTCTTGTCATTTTCCTAAGGACATTTATATTTGAAAGTAGAATGACGTTGGCATTTTGTTTGATCGTTTTAAAGTTGAAAAGTTAGTGAAAATCAGTGGGATTATTATCAAAGAGATATGTTGTAATGCTCTTTGTTCGGTATAAATTTCGACATATTTAACACAACAACACAACACTGTGCACACACTTTTCCAATTTATCACTCGTGCGCATCTGACTCTTGTTGATGACACAACAAAATGGCGCAGTGTCAAATCTTTATAGCACAAACTGCATTGGTGCACCATCTGAAATCCGCATTTCATACTTGTATACCTGGTATATATATATATATATATATATATATATATATATATATATATATATATATATATATATATATATATATATATAATATCGAAAATACCAGAAATAGTCCAGATAAAATTGTACGTTCATCGGTTCTAGATAAACTTAAGGCAACACATCCTGTTGTAGGGTAATAAGGAACGAATTCAGCAGTTTTACTTAAACAACCTTTAAGACTGTCGTGCAGGAAAAACAAGGCGAATCCAATAGAAAATTATTAAAACTGTACAAATTGTATTAAGGTTGTTTTAACGTTAAACTGTCGTTGCCCCAAAAGAAAATTTTCGTTCCATTAATTGATAGGAAAATTCATAAAATATAACATCTCTGACAGAGAATCATAATCCTCTATAAAAAAATCTTTTATGAGATCCTCAAAGGGCCATTTGACTGTCAAACTCTAACAAGGCCCTTCAATAATTCGTGCACACTCGATAAAACCCTTCAAGACTCGTTGAAGTCGCATCGAACACTTGTTTGGCCATTCGAGCGACGAAGTTTAACGAACTAACAATATCTTTTGGGATTGAATTTTTTCGACTGTCGATATCCCATATACAGAGTCTTTGTACACTACAATATATATGTGTGTCAAGTTGAGTGGATTCCTGGCTGTGGCTGAATTGAATATTGATATGGGGCATACTAATGGGCAAAGAAAAAATACTCTGATCATACACGTATATATATATATATATATATATATATATATATATATATATATATATATATATATATATATATATATATATATATAGGGTGGGCCATTTAAAAGTTTAAATTTAAAAATGCAATAAAACAAAAACGGTTTGAAATTTTGCCAAATTTATTTTTTTGTTGTGAAGTACAATTGTTCCGGTTAGAGATGGAATATTATTTTATTCATATGGCTGCCGCGGCTGGCCTCACAGTACCCCATTCGATCGGACCAATTTTCGAGCACTTTTTCGAGTGTATGGGGTCGTATCTCGGCAATGGCATTACGAATGTTGGCCTTCAAATGCTCAATTGTCTCTGGTTTGTCGGCATAACACTTGTCTTTAACGGCGCCCCACAGAAAATAGTCCAACGGTGTCAAATCGCAGCTTCTTGGCGGCCAATTGACATCACCATTTCGGCTAATTAAACGGCCATCAAACGTTTGACGCAATAAATCGATTGTGGCATGAGATGTGTGGCAAGTTGCACCACCCTGTTGAAACCAAACATCGTTCACATCAATACCATGAAGAGCGGGCACAAAAAATCGGTTATCATGGTGCGATAGGTGTCTCCATTGACCGTAATGGTTGCGCCGTCCTCATTTTCAAAGAAATATGGGCCAATGATGCCTCCGCTCCACAAGCCGCACCAAACAGTCACTCGTAATGGGTGCATTGGCTTCTATAAGACCACGTGTGGGTTTTCTGAGCCCCAAATACGGCAATTTTGCTTATTAACGTACCCACCAAGATGAAAATGAGCTTCATCCGAAAAGATGATTTTTTTGTCAAAATCGACATCATCGTGCAGTTTCTCGTTGGCCCATCTAGCGAAGCGGATGGTCATGCGGCTTCAACTCTTGAACCAATTGAACTTTGTAGGGCGTCATACCGAGATCGATCTTTTCGCAAAATTCGACGTAAACTGGTGCGTGAAATGTTCAATTCTTGAGAACGATGACGAGTTGATGTTGATGGATTCTCACGCACACTCTTAGCCACAGCTCCGATATTTTCGGGTGTACGCACTGTACGAGCACGCTCACGTCTTGGCGCATCAACAATGAAACCAGTTTCACGAACTTTAGCAATAAACTTGCGTTTACCGGGCACTGTTGGTCCTTCTCTGCGACCAAATTTTGTACGACATTTTCGTGCAATTTCCAACCAATTGTCTTTGTTTTGGAAATAAATTTCCAATAAATCCCAACGTTGCTCAAGCGGAAATCGATTCATTTCGTTCAGTGGAGATAATATACTGAATTTTGTGACAGAATAGAATGACATAAGTATTGCCTGATTCGAAATAACCGGTGGTTCAAATTTAAACCGATAGATGGCCCACCTATTATATATATATATATATATATATATATATATATATATATATATATATATATATATATATATATATACCAGGTGTACAAATATGAAATGTGGATTTCAGACAACAGATGGTGCACCAATGCAGTTTGTGCTATAAAGATTTGACACTGCGCCATTTTGTTGTATCATCAACAAGTGTCAGGTGCGCACGAGTGATAAATTGGAAAAGTGTGTGCACAGTGTTGTGTTGTTGTGTTCAATATGTCGAAATTTATACCGAACAAAGAGCATTCACGGACAGCATTAATTTTTTGTTTTCATTTGCAGAAAAATGCTGTTGAATCATACCGATTTCTTCGAGAAGCTTATGGTGAATATGCTCCATCGCAAGATACGTGTGAACGATGGTTTCGGCGTTTCAAAAGTGGTGACCTCGATGTTGCGGACAAGGAACATGGAGAACCGCCAAAAAAATACGAAGATGGGAATTACAAGCATTGTTGGACGAAGATGATTCGCAAACACAAAAACAACTCGCCGAGCAATTGGGCGTTAGTCAACAAGATGTTTCCAATCGGGATGGGAAAAATTCAGAAGACCGGTAGATGGGTACCATATGAGTTGAACGACAAGCAAATGGAAAAGCGCAAAAAACACGTGTGACATTTTGCTCGCTCGGTACAAAAGGAAGTCGTTTTTGCATCGTATAGTTACAGGGGATGAAAAGTGGATTTATTTTGAGAATCCCAAGCGCAAAAAATCGTGGCGGTTATAATCTGAGGCATTAGGTTAAGTTAGGAGAAGCTCTCTTTCTGCTTTGCAAGTTATGACGCCTAAAGTTTTATTACTTTAATTTTCCGTACTGTTATGTAAGATATGATGGAATAAGTTTTGTTAGGTTAAGTTGCCTTTCTTTGAAGTAGGTTAGAATTGATTAGGTTAGGATAGGTTGTTAATTTATATTATATGATGAGCCAGCGATAGTGCTCCGGTAAGAAGAAGTGCTATCTCACTGCGAAATCTCCATAAATGTTCATTTTTCGTGTAATTTTCAGATTTCTTGCTCCATATTGGATCCGCTATGTTGGTATTACAAAAAATTATGTTGGTTACTCTAATTATTACATCAATATTATATTTTATCTTAGTTTTGAAGTTCAGTTAACTTAATTCCACTTAGAAATCATCATTTGTTTGTATATGATCCTGATTTTTTGTTTCTATCCGTCTTATTAAGCAACCACCTTGTTTCTTTTTAAAATAACCCGTTGTATTTGAAAGCCCACGTTTCAACGAAGAAATTGATACCCTTGAATTTTTTTTTGTTTAATTTTATTCTTGGGTATGGGGGTGGCCCCATTGACGCGAAACGTCCCATATATATATACAGTCGACACTGTTTATAGTGAAGCTCTATATCAGGGATGTCAAAGATACGGCCCGCGGGCCGCATCCGGCCCCCGGGACGTATCAATAAGGCCCGCGATCGCAATGTGTCACAGAAAGAAGAATCATGTTTTTTAGAGCCGTATATTACTCATATATACTATATAATTAAATAATTCAGTACATTTTTTTTATTTGAATCTGGCCCGCCTACACATTCTAAATTTAATATATGGCCCTCTGAAAAACTCTTTATAGTGCAATTTTTTCAAGACCTAGAATATCTTACATACATAGCAATATATACGGATTTTTTCTTTATATAGTGAAAAACTCTCTATAGTGAAATTTCGGTCAACATTTTGGTCTTTTACTATATAGAGTGTCGACTATATATATATATATATATATATATATATATATATATATATATATATATATATATATATATATATATATATATATATGTACAAATAGGCAATAGAGGTATTCATGGTTGGTGAAATGTGATACATTAAAATCCCGGGTTTCAATCCGCTCGTCTAACAATGAATTTACACGTTTCGCCAAATCTCATTTGGCATTTTCAAGTACTCGTGCTGTGGCTGTTACTCGATATTATTATATCATTACTGCTGCCGCTCGAAGCTAGCAAGCTGGCTAGCAAGGTTTGCCGTTCGAAAATGAAACGTAAGCGTCTAATGAACTCACAGTGACACCGGAAACCTCCTTAGCGCAGTCAGATGGATCGTCAAATCTGAAACAAGCGTCTAACCAAGAGAAAGTTCGTCGTAATTATTACATGAGTTCATCCCATTTAGCAGATTGGTAATACCAAATCTGGCTCTCCTTAGGCCCTTTTTTAGTGCTGATTAGATGAATTTAGTCTATGGAAAGAAGAGCCAAACGGCGAATTTATCGTGATAGTGTAAATTCCTGGAATAGTGGTTAAAAATAGATCAAGGAAACCGACGAATTTTAAGCTAATTCACGTTGTGAATTTCCGTCCCGCCCTTGTCAAGAACAGTTTTGTATTAAGTTGATCATTCTTTGAGAATGAACTAAGCAGAACTGTTTCCCATCCATCCACTTCTTCCGCACACACGTCAATCCTTTACTAATTTAGTAAATTCCCTTCAACGAAGTCGCTTAATAAAATCAGGCAAAACCCATCTATAATCAACTTGTTTTTGTTTATTTCGAATATCGCCCGTTCGTCCTCTTTATTCGAAACTTCAATATTTGAATATTTGAGTTTACAATTACTTAGTATTTCTCGTTTCGAATTTCATTTAGTCCTCGTTCTTAATTGATTTCATTATCATTTACTATTGTTCGTTGTCGATTCGATTTGATTCGGTTTTCGGATGTTCTGACGTTAATTCTCCCTTTCGCTAATTATTAGCTTTTAAAATTCCTTTAAAGTCGTTGAAATCTAAGGGTTTAGTTTGAATAATCGATAATTCTTAACTCACAGATTATTTTACTATATTTTTGTAAACAAGATTACAATTGTATAAACTCAAAAACATGTCAGCGTTATAAGTTTAAGGTGGATATACATGGAGCCAAAAAAGGCGTTTTTTTAGGAATTTTTCTTAGCGAAACTAGTCATTATACAAATCGAGTTTTTCTTTATAAAATAATATATAGCTTAAAATACAATTTGTGCAATTTTATTTTGCGACCCCTTATTTAAGAAGCATTGCGGTGTGCATGCTTACTGGCAGCTGGATCATCTGAAATCAAAAAATTTCCAAAGAAAGCAGTTTACTAGAGGATTAGTCTTGTCTCTGTATGGAGGATTTAAAAAAAATTCATTAAACGGCATTGGATTAAACAAAAAACCGAAAAAAATGATGTTATCACCTTTTAAATTTTTGCTACTGACAAAATTAAGTTCTCGATAAAATCAAAATTTTTTCGTTCAAAAACAAACAATATGTATAGAGAAAATATGTACCAAATTTCATCAAAATTGGTTCAGTGGTTCTTGAGATATCTTGCACACCGCCAAAGTTTTAGGTGTGAAAATTCAGGTTAAAAACATTAATACAAAAATAAATTCTTACGTATAAATGAATCATCGATTCCAGGGCCATACCACAGTAAACACACTATACAGTAGCGAAACTCAAGGATAACCTCGTAAGAAAATCAGATTCGTTTTCAGAAGGTCACGTGGCAATCCGCCATGTTAAAAGTGGACCAGCGCGAGATTTGAAACACAAATAAAGTTGTGCAAAGTTTTATCATTCAAAATCATAGATATAGAAATGTTTGAAAATTTTTGATTTGTTATTTAATACAGCATGAGTAATATAAAAGTTAATGCGGCATGAGTAATATAAAAAAAAAAACAAAAAGAATGGAGCACTTTGTTAGAAAAGAAATGAGTACAGGTGAAAAACTTAATAGGAAGGTATTTGATGGAATTCTTCATATTCAACTTCAGTTTTTAATAACCTTATCCAAAAATTCAAAAGTCTATCAAAGTTAAACGTCACTGTTTGAGGTTAAAGTTTTATTTACATCATTTTTCAAGTAAATTTGTGATTAAAGATGTTTTTTAAGGACTAAATTAATTTAATTTTAACATACGTAATACCTATTGCTATTTTTCTTGTACCGTGAAATAAAGACATATTGTCTTTACTAAGATGTCAACATCTAAAATAAGAGCATTTTTTTCTAAGCAGTGTTGTGTTGTTTGGTGTGATAGATCTCTTGTTAATTAAAAAACACTGTATCTACTTCTTTGATACTTATTTTTTCTTAAACTACAAAAAACTATATTGTGTAACTTCGAGAAAGGTTAATATAATATTAATGAATTATGAACGTATATGTATAGACCTCTATTTTCTATGTGAATAATTCTTAGAGGTTCTATACCTTTTTGTGTTCTGTTATCCATATTGCTTTTTGATAACGTAATTAAGGCTTACTTTTATTTACAATGAATTAATATTTAGATCAAAGAGTCAATACAGTAATTTCCTAATTATATTTACATACAATACTTAGTTATGACCAAGTTGACTTGTCAATTACAACTATGTTGGGAATGTGGAATCTTTGGCACAATGACACTACTCAGTATATATCACCACTACACCAAACACTTTATTTTTGCACTCGACGCGCGTTTCGCTAACCATATTAGCTTCATTAGGAGAAATGATTGACTCATATAGACTGAGTATTGTCAATTACAGTTTAAAAAGAACATAACTATATTTAATTTATAGTATAAGTATACAACAATAGAAATAAGTTCTTTATAGGAGGAATATTAACAACTAAATCTTCAAAATTTTAATAGTAACCTTAATTACCATCAAAATGGACTTCGATTAAGTGTACTGTCCATTTAATGAACTTATTTTGAGAATATTTTACCCTCTGGCACACATCGTCTGACAAAATCATATTACAAAAATTTCTTTGGAATCACATTAAAATTTTTGTTATTTTAATAGCATATTTGATTCAATAATCGATCTATATCAGTTATTTCAGTAATCCCATTCCTCAGTGGTTTTGTGATCTCAACACGACACTTAATATTTAAACTTTCAAACCCAGCTTATAAGAAAATAAAATATAATGTCTAAAATTTGAAAATAATAAATATGTTGTTATAGGTTCTGTATTCCTTACAATATATTCACAGAAACTTTTGAAAGATTGGAATGAAAAAGGAGCAAGTTAATTTATAGAGAAAAATAGAAAAAAAGTCACTTTCAGATTATTAATTGTACTTGCAATTAAACAATGTTAAATTTATCAGGTTTATTATTAGAAAAGATGAAGTTATTGAAAACTAGAAGCCTCTTGAGAATACACCTTTTAGAAAAAAATATATTTTATTTATATTTTACACAAATATAAATAGTTTTAAATAACTGAATACTAGTTTACACAAAAATAAATCTTTTTAAAAACCAATACATCTTTGGGGAAGAAGAAAAAACTAACGCCCCCGCGTACAGTTTGAATTATTTTTGCAATTCTCAACGGCACAATAACCTCCTTTCTCCATGATTATATAAATTGTTTCTCAACCTTTTCGATTCTCTTCACTTACAAACGTTTTTCATTCTCTCTTTCTACAAACTCTCTCTTCTGTCTTTATATTCATATAAACTGCAGTCGCATCAAGAAACGATGGACAATACATTTCCAAAGACACATTCCGAGATCGGATGTAAACACTGAGCGGCCATTTTGAAAAAGGACCCGTCGACGCACGCGTCGTCAAAATCTCGTCACCAAATTGGAGCTCAGTTTCGCTACTGTAGTATGTTTACTGTGGCCATACGCTGAATCTTCATAAACTATTCGAGCTTGTAGAATACTAATTTGTTCTTATATATAACGAATTCTAGCTTCTTATTCTTTTAAATTCTTTATTCTTTGTAGCAATAGTCGCTCGGCCGTTCTTAGTTTACTTTAGCTGCGTAATCATTTCGGTCACAATATCAATATAGTTAACTTTAATAAATGCTGCGACTGAATAGCTATGAGTAAATTGTACAACAGTACTAAATAAACTCCCAGTTTCGAATATAGAACATTAGAATAGCAGATGTGAATGCCTGGTCCCTTCTAAGAAGCCCAATTGAAGAATCTCTTTGTATTATATAGTATTATAAAAGAAAAAGTTTAAAATACATTAAAATCGAGTTAAGGTCAGCGAAAGCTGACCCGAGAGCAGCTGCTCGTTACCTGCTCCGAAAACTCTACGCGACGTCATTTCTTGGATGAATACCACTGTGGAGGTAAAACAAGTGAACTTTAAGAATTTTTTTACGAAAAACTATACAAGTTTATGAATATTTTTTTTTATACAAGTATCAAAGAACATACATGATTTTTTTCAGAATTTTCTAATACAAAATGGCGTTTGTTCCCTTCGGTGAACAAAAACCCCTACCGGAAAGATTTCTCACAAAGGAATGAACCTAGAACGAAAAAATATTCTTATTTTATATGTGAAAATCAAGGGAATGACATATGGAAATAAAACAATATTGATTTTTGTTAATTTGGCAGACAAATAAACAAAACAAAAGAAAACCAACCAAAATAAAAATTTTCGTTACGGAAGTATAAAATGATTAGTGACTTCACAAAACACACCCCAAGTGAGTTTTCAACAAAGTTTATTCCGATCTTTAGTGAAACATTGATGACCTTGAATTTTTTTTTATACTGGGTATCTCTAAAAGGTGCGGAAAAAATGCTACCACAAATTCCTGAGGTCAAAATATGACGCCTTAGATCAGAGGTTCCCAAACTTTTTTCTCGTAGACCACTTTCAAAATTTTACTGGTTTCGGTGGACCCCCTGCTGCTACATTTCTACCATATCCCCAGAACTCGTCAAAAAATGTGAAGATTAGATCTAACGATGGAAATTTGCGTAGTGGCTGAGTTCCAACCCTAAATCGGAGTGATAAAAATAAAAAGAAAAATAATATATTTTCTTGTGTTCTATTTATTAAGATAATATGATTACAGACTTAATAGAATTAAAATTAAACATTAATAACGTAACGTAACTTCAACAATGCAAATCAACAATTAAAAAAAAAAGTCATAATTTTAATGGGAGAGATGTACTTGATGGATTGACAGCAAATTATCAATATTTGGCTTCAGTTTTGTAAGGAATAACCGCAAATCTCCCCGTTCTGTGATACTCAATCTGCTCCTTTTTTTTGTTAATAGGTTTGTAACGACACTAAAACTTTTTTCGACAAGGTATGACGAGGGAAACGCTATCAAAAATTTTCTCGCAATTTCCCACAGCCCAAGATATTTTTCGGGTATTTCTGCCTGCAGCCAAAATGTTTGATAGCCTTTTTTCAATTTCACCTTCAGCTCCTCATTGGTGCTAAGCTCGAGTAGCTCCTCTTGTAATACTACATTCGCCACTTCCGTTTCATCAAATGGATTTATGATCCATGGTGGTATTTCCATCGTCAGAATATCTTCAAATCTATTTTTGAAGTCATCATGCAGGGCATTTAAATGTTGAACATATGTCTGAATATCCTCATCAAGACATTCTGCCTGTGACAAGTTTGGAAACTGGGAGAATTCGCGCCGACTAATATTTTGCTTCATAAATTTCAATTTTCCAAGAAAAGCCGAAATTGCACCCTTTGTTTTTATTAAATTTAGGCCGTCCTCTCGTAACTGCAAGTTAATGTCATTAAATTTTTTGAACAAATCTGTCAAATACGCGATGTCTGCTTTCAATTTGATCAGATTTTCTTTTAAATCTGGATCTTTACTTTCTAGAAACTCTAAAACTAATTCAAAAAGTGAGTAAAATCTTGTTAAACATGCACCTTTCGACAACCAGCGTACTTCAGTATGTAAGAGCAATCGTTGGAAGTCTTCATCATTTTCATCGCACAATTGTGCAAATAAACGGGTATTCAACGCATTGCTTCTTATTTTGTTAACTGCTTTAATCACAAATTGAAGCGATTGGTGCAAACTATCACTCAAATTTTTCGCTACCAGGTGTTGTCGGTGAATGACAGATTGAATTGCAGTTACTCCTGGTATAATTCTTTTAAGATGGCTTATAAACCCACGATATCGCCCGAAGATGGCAGGAGTTCCATCTGCTGCCACCGAAATAATGTTTGTAAATGGAATCGATTTTTCCTTAAAAAAATCACTCAGGTCATTAAATATTCATTCACCTTTAGTGTCCGTCTCCAAAGTTTTCGGGAATAGCAGCTCTTCATGGATTTCTTCGTCCATAACAAATCGAACATATGCCAATAATAATGCTTCATTACCAAGTAAAGTTGACTCGTCCAGTTGAATAGAAAAATGAGTTGTTTGCAGATAATTACACAAGAAGCTTTCAATATCAGAGTTCATTTCATCAATACGTCTTTGTACAGTGTTGTTACTCAAAGGAATTCTTTTGAGTACGTCAAATGGAGGTTTGTGAAGAACAGTTTTTAAAACCTCTTCAACGGCGGGTAAAATTAACTGTTCTCCGATGGTGTGCGGTTTTCCAGATTTCGCTATAAGCAATGAGATATTCTAAGATACCCGCAAGCCATCATCGTTACTTTGAGACGTTGAAGCGAACATACTGTGCAGGTGGGTCTTTTTTTCATATTTTTCCTTCAATGTTTGAAAATATTTTAAATCTTTACCTATTTTATCAGGATGACACCTTCTTAGATGATCTTCGAGCTTCGATGGTTTCATAGAGTCATTGCTCAAAACTTTGTTGCATACTTTGATGTACGGTACGAGTGGTACATAAAGACACGTACAATTTATGAAAATATTTTTAGTCATTGAGCATTAGCAACCACAAGGGCACTGAAATATGTACAAACATGCAGGTCAATCATATATCTCTCCTTTAGTGAATCACCACAGTCGGGTAAATAAATAATTTTATAATAAAAAGTACTAAAAGTTCAATCTTTCTCGGCTTTCTGTTCTTTTATAGAAGTATCGAATAATGGCCTTGTTCAGTATTTAATTTTTATTACGTACCTACTACACGCAAACATAACAAATATAATATTATTACAATATAAAATAAGAGTATGAATAACAAGTAGGCAGGTACTTACTTTTTCCGGCACTGGCAAACACTGACATCGATTCACTCACACTTTTCTTTTCAAAATTCCGGAAACAAATGAGTAACGTTTGTCGTTGGCATTCGTATTTATATTGGTGAAGAATCAAACAAGTTCATGCAAGATTGCAAGCACAGCACAAGTCGTATTTCGTCCCTTTGCACGTCTGAACGGGTAGCGTTGCGGGTGGGTGGGCGGGCGGGCGGCGCTTTGCAAGTCTCGACGTGCGTTGTACTGAATATCGAATATGCAAGTTTTTACAAGTAACAGGGAGGTTTTAAAACAAGGAAATCAATGCTAAATAAACAGGCTATCTGATCCATATGCCGGCCTAACTGAAAAAATTTTTTTCAAGCCCGTGGACCAAAAAAAAGCAAAATATTTTCAATATTATTTTTTCGCGCTATATGTTAGGATTGCATGAGAACCGTAGCTCCTAAAAAATTTTAACCAAAAAATCTGAAAATTAGAGTCTTAAAGCTACAAAATGCTTTTTTTTTATAGTCTCAATACGACCATTTTTCACCGAAATACAGCCTGCCAAAAATCACCGAAAAATTTGGAATTTTTTTTGCTCCCTTAATTTTTTCGAGTAGTGTATTATCTGCCTACATTTATAGGTGAAGCCAAGCCAACATTTTTATTCTTTACTATCGAAACCAGATAAATTTTCGTGGACCCCCACTTACAACTTGTGAACCCCTATTTTTTTTCACGCCAACGTAGACCCCCGTCGAGTCTCCCGTGGACCCCTGGTGGTCCACCTGAACCACTTTGGGAATCACTGATCTAACTCAACTTACATTGGTCCAAAAGTGGATAATTTCGGAGATACAGAGTGTCAAAAGTTCAATTTGGTTTTAGTTTTTCATAAATATTTTTTTTAATAATTTGTACATTTTCACAATTTTCAGCTAAAGGGGGTTTCTTGAGGTGAAAAATTGAGATCAGCATTCATTTTCATTGTAAAATTTAGAGGGTGCCACCTGCCGTACTTTGCACACTTTTAAAACGAAACAACTTTTTTGAGCCACACTGTATTTTACTTTTACATAAAATTTCTTATTCTCCAACGTCTTTTACCTAAAAAAGTATACCTGGTAAGAGTTGATTTGAGCAGCCGTTTTTGAGATATCTGGATTAAAACAATTAATTTCGTTTATGGCTAGGTCTAAATTATTGTGTTAAATGAACATAATTTGAACCGAAAATTAACTGTCTAAATTTTGAATAAAAATTCTTCTTTTCCAGCTTTTAAAGGTATACCTGGTATGAGCTGAGTTTTTGGGATATTTGGATGTAAAATTTTTGATTTCTTACCCAAACTCACCATTGCATTGCATTGCCACAAGAATAACACCAAAAATTAAAAAAAAAAAACAAGTAAATGTGTTGTTAATTTTATTCTCTAGTAAAAACAGTCAATAAGATTTATCAACAACAAAAAGTTAATTAAAAAAAATGCTTATAATAAATGTTCAAAATGCCCTCCATTTTCGTGTGTACAAAAATTAATACGTCGTAAAAAATTAAATTGGACTCTCTGGAGCATTTCGGCATCATTTCTCAAAGCCTCAATTCCAGTTTGAATACGTCTCCTTAATTCATCTTCTGTACCAACTGTAATCCATCGGGGTCATGTCAGGAGATCGAGCTGGCCAATTTGCGGGTGCATCATTGCCTCTACCTATCCATCTATTTGGATACTGTCCGTTTAAATAATTACGTACGTTTAACGTAAAATGTGGAGAAGCACCGTCGTGCATAAACCGCACGGATCCCTGATCGAGACGGAGAGTTTGCCAGTCTTCTTGATCTCTTTTTAACCACCAATCCGGAGATTTACACAGTCAGCGTAAATCCGCCGTTAGGTTCTTCCGACCATAAACTACTTTTGACATCGAGTATTCTACCAATCAATGACATAGAGGTGCCTAAACCGCGCAAGATTTGGCACTACAAGTCTACTAAATGGGAAGATCTCATTGAATATTTTCGAACTTTCCCTTGGTTAGACGTTTGTTTTCGATCCGACGACCCATCTGACTGCGCCAGGGAGGTTTCCGATGTTATTTTGGCCGGTATGGAGGCTTACATCCCTTTTTCGAAGAAAAGCCCTTCCAACGGCAAGCCTTGGTTTAACCGAAAATGCAAAGAAGCTGTTGCTTCTAAGAATCTTGCATACCGACAATGGCGCGAAAATCCTAACACCATAAATCGTAACACATTTGTTCGTGCCAGGAACAGATGCAAAGAAATTATCGACGAAACCAAGAAGGTACACAATCAACGGATTAGAAACAAACTTCTCGCCTGTCCGGCAATTCAAGGTCCTTTTGGTCGGTCGCTAAGGCAGTTCACCAAATCCACCATACCACCACTCACCCGGCCAGATAATTCTATTGCAACGACACCTGTTGAGAAAGCGAACTTGTTGGTTGAACTCTTTGCTTTACATTCTACTGTCGATTTCCAAGGAAAAACACCACCTACTATTCCCATAGGGCAGTCAAGGATGCCCGATGTTGTCTTCAGACAGCGTATCATAAAGCGTATTCTGATGAAGCTAGACACCAAAAAAGGCTTCTGGCGCTGACGGAATACCTTCCATAGTTATTAAAAACTGTGCGAGGGAACTAACACCAGTTTTCTGTAGACTTTTCAACCTATCCTACAGAAAGGGAATATTTCCTTCCTGCTGGAAATGTGCTACAGTTCAGCGGATACCTAAAAAATGCAAGAAGACCTTGCCAAATAACTACCGACCAATCGCACTGCTTTCAATAATATCGAAAGTCATGGAAAAGGCTATCAATCAGTATCTTCTAAAATATCTTGAAGGATTCAACATTATTAGCGATCACCAATATGGCTTTCGTAAAAATAGATCAACAGGAGATCTTCTGACTTATGTAACACATGTTTGGAACAATGCAATTGAACACTTTGGAGAATCTCGAGCGGTTGCTCTTGACATATCCAAGGCATTCGACCGTGTTTGGCACGATGGGCTGTTGGCTAAGCTACGTTCTTACGGTATGTCGGAAAAGTTCTGTTTGTGGCTCTCATGGTTCCTGAGAGAGAGTTCTTTACGAGTGGCAGTTGACGGATTTCTTTCTAACATCTTCACTATCAACGACGGTGTGCCCCAAGGCTCCATACTGTCTCCTACTCTCTTTCTCATTTACATTAACGATCTGCTGGAAAAGACCGAGAATCCAATCTACAGCCTTGCAGATGACAGTACACTTATCTCTTCATTCACTTTGAACGCTTGGACATCGGCTACTCAGACGAATATCCGCAGACAGCAGGAAGTCATTCAATTTAACAAAGACCTGGAAGAAATTCTATCTTGGGGTGACAGTAACCAAGTGGAATTTAACGCTACAAAAACACAGGCGGCAGTTTTTTCTAAAAAAGTTAACGTTGCTGAACCCGACATAGTTATGTCGGGGCACTCAATTCCTCTAACATCGTCACTCAATTTGTTGGGCATTAATTTGGGAGCAAATATGTCCTGGCATGAACATGTTGCAGGCATAGCAAGGAGAGCTTCTCAAAAGTTGGGAATATTATTTCGAACCAGAAAGCTTTACACTCCACAACAACTGTTAATTCTTTACAAAGCTCAAATTCGACCAACTATGGAATACTGCTCCCATGTTTGGAGCTCCGCACCCAAACATACACTGCATTTGTTGGATTCTATTCAGAGAAGAGCTGTTCGTCTGATTGGAGACCCGGAACTGACCGTCGGCCTTGAATCGCTGGAACATCGAAGAACGGTTGGCGACTTGAACCTATTCTACAAGTACTTTCATGGAAAGTGTTCGAAGGATGTGGCCCGCTTAATTCCTTCCAGAGCGGTGCATGTTAGAAGTACACGTCGCGCTAATTCTTCACATCCGTATGAGGTTCAGCTTTTTACTCCTCGTACAACGCTTTTCAAGCAGTCTTTTATATAGAGAACATGATCCCTTTGGAATAATTTGCCCAGGACTGTGTTTCCCACCGAGTACAATCTACAGCGATTCAAGAACAACGTGAATCGCTTTCTCCGTACACGTGTCGCTCCTGTAGCGCTTTAGGGACTTCCCTGTAGCACGTGTGCTAGACATATTTAAAAAAAAAATAAAAAAATTCTTCTTCGAAGTTTTAAGGGCAGGGGATCTAATATGTCTGGTAGTTCGTTTTGCAGGTGTTCCACATAATTTTCGCCATTTAGTCGAAGTGGTAAAATGACAGGACCAATTATGAAAGTATCTATGATTCCTGCCCAAACATTGATCTTAAACTCATGCTGATAATGGGTTATTTTAGTCGCATGAGGATTTTCTTTTGCATAGACATGTTCATTGTGCAAATTATTTATGCCACTTCGCGTGAAACAGGCTTCATTAGTGAATAAAATTGTTCGTGTAAAATTCCTATCTTGATTTCTGTGTTCTTGGATAAACCGGCAGAAAGCTAGGCGTAGTTCAGAATCATGGGGTAAAAGATCTTGTACCTGTTGAACATGAAATGGGTGCAGTAATTGTTCTTTGGTCACCCTACTAACAGTATCTTTGCTTACCCCTAGCTCAAAGCCTAATCGTCTGCTGCTGAGTTTTGGATTTTCTTCAATCCGATTCAGAATATCTTCCTCAACCTCTGGAGTTCTTACCGTACGTGCACGACCATAATTAATAGAAACAGGCGCAAACCTACCCGTTTCACGAAGACGTCTTTCAACTGCCACGAAGGTTTTATGGTTCGGTAAGCGACGATTCGGAAATCTTTCACTGTATACTCTGCAAGATTCTAAACCATTTCCTTGGCAATATCCAAAAACCAATAATATATCGGTATTGGTATACTGTACGGCCATGACGAAAATTAAATTTGTAAATTGTTTTACAATTCACCGGTGCTTGCTAATTCTCTTTCACGATATTCCAGTACTACTCGCAATTTAAAACATAAACACCGGAAAAAAAAGCGACAATGTATCAAAAACATCAACAACAGCACTGCTCACAATCAGGGGCCTTTCAGAAATTTTACGAATTTCACCTACTAAAAGATAGGCCATAATTCATCCTATTCTGATCAAAATGTAATGCTTGAATGGTTTTAGATTCGATTTTGACATCAGTTAGTTTTTAGTGGCAGTTAATTTATTATAACTCCTTCGCTTCAAATTGTGTTCATTTATCACAATAATTTAGACCTAGCCATAAACGAAACGAATTCTTTTAATCCAGATATCTCAAAAACGGCTGCTCAAATCAACTCTTACCAGGTATACCTTTTTTAGGTAAAAGACGTTGGAGAATAAGAAATTTTATGTAAAAGTAAAATGCAGTGTGGCTCAAAAAAGTTATTTCGTTTTAAATGTGTGCAAAGTACCGCAGGTGGCGCCCTCTAAATTTTACAATGAAAATGAATGCAGATTTTAATTTTTCACCCCAAAAAACCCCCTTTAGCTGAAAATTGTGACAATACACCAATTATTAAAAAAATTATTTATGAAAAACTAAAACCAAATTGAACTTTTGACACTCCGTATCTCCGAAATTATCCACTTTTGGACCGAGGTAAGTTGAGTTAGATCGTCATATTTTGTGGTAGCATTTTTTCCGCACCTTTTAGAGACACCCTGTATATATACCAGATAAATTATTAAAGATAATGCACTCGTGATAATTTTCGTTCAATCTACACCCTGTAGAGCAGGGGTGCTCAAACGGTCGATCGCGATCGACAAGTCGATCGCGAGTGCTTTTTGAGTCGATCTCGAGAAAAAAATTCCGATATAGAACTATTCACAGATTTTGTTTTAGGTAACTAAAACAAAATGTAATGAATAAACTACTAAAATTTATTCGATCCACAATTAGGCCAGAATAACCCCCTCATCCCTTTCTTTTATCGTAATAACCCCCTGCTAGCGGCAAAAGGCGGCTTTATCAAAGGAACGCGCGGTACTTGTCAATGAAAAGCAGCGTTTTTTCTAAAAACTTCGGGCGGCGTGTTTGACGGGAACACTCGAGACTTCGTTCGCGCCGATATAAATGTTGCGCGTGCAGGAATTGGAGTCAGTCTGAGTTGTAACTTGAGGGCGATACATGGATACAAAGTTTATTAAGAAATAGTCCAAAATGAATGCGGCGAAGAAAAGTAAAACTTATCATTTTAATAACGATTGGGGGGAAGAATTTTTCTTTTGTATGGTAAAGGATAAGTGCATTTGTCTCATTTACCGTGCGTCAGTTGCAATACCTAAGCATGGGAACTTAGAGAAGCATCATAAAACGGTTCATAAACGGTCAAAAAACTATGAAAAGGATTTTCCGTCACGGACTGAATTAAGAAAACGAAAAGTACGTGATTTGATAACTTGTTTGAAAAAAGAACAGACCATGTTCACAAGACCAGCCAAACAATCAAAAGCTGCAACGATCACGTCATTTAAAATATCTCATATATTGGTGAAACACAAGAAACCATTTGATGATGGATTGGTTGTGAAGGAAGCATTTATTGAAGCGGGTGAGACTTTATTTGGAGATTTTAAAAATAAAACAGAGATTATGTCTGTTATTAGAGAACTTCAGTTATCTCGTCTGACTGTCACAAGGCGTGTTGAAGTCATGAGTCAGGACATGGCAGATAAACTAAAACATGATATCATGGAATGTACATACTTTTCTTTACAGTTCGACAAATCCACCGATATGACAGACGCTGCCCCGCTGTGTATTTTTATTCGAATGGTATTCAATGACATGTCGGCTAAGGAAGAGTTTTTGACAATGATTCCTCTGAAAGGAAAGACCCGTGGCGAAGATATATCTGACGTTTTCTTCAATTTTGTAACAAACTACAAGTTACCAATATATAAACTAGTGTGCATTACAACCGATGGAGCACCAGCAATGACTGGAAACAAAAACGGTTTTGTGGCATTGTGTCGAGCTAATGATGATTTCCCTTCATTTTTCTCCTTCCATTGCATTATACAACAACAAGTTTTTGTGTTCAAAAGTTCTAAACATGGAGGAGATTATGGGCATTGCAATAAAAATTGTGAATTCTATCCGTGCACGTAGCTTGCAACGACGGCTCTTTAAATTGCAGTTGGAAGATAGTGAGTCAGCTGAACACACTGATTTAGTTCTTCACACGGACGTCAGGTGGTTGAGTCGCGAAAAATTCCTAGAAAGGTTTCAAGAATTATTGCCCGAAATAACAGCTTTTCTGGACGAAAGAGGTGATGACACTCAGATGCTGAAAAACGGAAAATGGCTGACTGATTTGGCATTTTTGACAGACATCACAATGCATTTAAACACCATTAATTTGGAGCTTCAAGGTAAAGGAAAAACTATTATTGAGATGATTAGCGCAATAAATGCATTCAAAAGTAAATTGCAACTTATGATAGATCAACTGAAAAGAAAGGATCTGAAAAAATTTTCCGTCTTTGAAAGCAAGGATTCCTCAGTTGAATTATGATATTTATGAGGCAGAATTATCAAATATTTTGAGCCAATTCGAAATACGTTTTTATGATTTCAGTAAATTTGCAAATATCGCATCATTTATGAGTTATCCTTTTTCGTGTAAAAACATCGAGGAATTAGCTACTGAAATAGCAAGTCAGTTTAACATGGACTCATGTTCTGTTGAAAATGAGTTAGTGTAGATTATATCAGATATACATCTCAAAGCCACAGCATCTGATACAAAATTCTGGTGTTTTATATCTAAAGATAAATATCCGAATCTAAGGCAAATCGCCCTTCAACTGACGGCAATGTTTGGCTCAAGTTACTTGTGCGAGTCTGCATTTTCTGAAATGAAGATAATTAAGTCAAAATATCGCAATCGACTAACTGATGAATATATGTCATCATGCTTGCGATTAGCACTCGGTAATTACGTACCATCTTATGAAAAGTATGCTGCGGACATGCAGTGCCACGCTTCAACATTCAAAGTCACTCTTTAGTTAAGTTTAGACACTAGAACTCGTTTGTTTTGTAAGAACCAATAAACTCGCAATTTCGAATAATTATGAGTTTTTTTCATTGACATTTTAGAGCAGACCTACACTTACCTTGACTAAAAAAATGCATATTGTGAGGAAAACTAATATCTATGCCGCGATACACCCTACCTAGACGACAATCCTGCATCACACTTACGTGCAGCTTCTCAGAGTCGATCGATCGTAGTCTAACAATGTTGAGGTAGATCGCCAGCTGTTCAAGTTTGAGCACCCCTGCTGTAGGGAATATTCCGTAATTTTTTCAAATTTTTTGATCTGTATTTTTCGAAATTTTTTGCATTTTTTTAAAAACAATACGAAGACAATTGTGCGAAAGACTTACATTATATATATTTTTGAACTCGTATTTTTACAAGCTTTCATTTGACATCCCATTCGATGACCTGGTAAAAAAAAAATTCACTTCCGATTTGACCCCAATAACTAACCCCTTAAGTCAAAATTTAACTTTCAAAACTACACAGCTCTGATGAGGCCATTAATCCTATATTATTGCCAAATTTCAACCTTCTATGTCAAATACTTTCGAAGAAAATCGGGTGTGGCAGACAGACGATTGTATGAGGTGGCACAGGGCATGAGAAGATGGAGGAACATGAAAGAGGCTTATGTCCAGCAGTGGGCGGAGAGTGGCTGATTATAATGCAGAAAATCTGCTCGACAGATGCCAGGCGATTATTGATGCTGGAGGCGATTAGACAACTTACTAAGATAATTGCGCCGTTGTTAGTACATTAAAGAATACATTGGTGGCAAAAATATTCACGAATGCAAATGCTTCAAAATATGTGCGTTGACGATAATGACATCAGATTCATTACTCACCTATATTAGGATCAGGTGGCGACAATACGAGTAAATAGCAGAGAGACTGAGGAAATAGGAATAAAAAGAGGTGTTCGTCAGGGATGTGTTCTTTTCCCGCTCCTGTTTAATCTATACTCTGAGCACATATTCCAGAAGGCCTTAGAGAATGCCACAGATGGTATCAAAGTTACTGGCAAAATCATTAACAATTTAAGGTACGCTCATGATACCGTTATTACAGCAGATACTGCGCATGGACTTCAGAGTCTTATGAATAATATATCTAGGAAAGGCGATGTTTTAGGCATGAAAGTAAACGTTAATAAAACGAAAGTAATGGTCATTTCAAGAACACCCGGGTTGCAAACAGATATTCGTGTTTACGATCAATTGATAGAACAAGTAAACAAATTTAAATACCTAGGGTGTTTGGTAACTAATGATTTGAATCCCGAAGTTGGGGTACAAGTTCGCATTGAAATGGCTAGAGCTGCTTTTCTCAAAATAAGACACCTCGTCACAGACTCAACCCTTTGTTTGGATACTGGTTATCGTTTTGTAAAGGTCTAGATATATCCAGTGTTTTTATATGGAGCCTGAACCTTGGGAGTACGATCAATGAATCGTTTGGAGTCTTTCCAATTATGGGTCATGCGCAGAATATTGAAGATCTCTTGGACAGAGCGTGTTACTAATGAAGATGTATTTCGTCGAATGTGTAGAGAAAGAGAACTATTGTCGTTTATTAAAAGACAAAAATTTCGTTACTTGGGACATATTTATAGGGGTCCACGTTACTCACTGCTCCGGTTGTTGATGGAAGGGAAAATTGAAGGGAAAAGAGGTGTGGAGCGTCGAAAATGTTCCTGGCTGAAAAATATACTAGATTGGAGAGGTCTGGAAACCCATACTTGATTAGGAATTGCCCAGGATAGGGAAGAATTCGCCGTGAATACAACCCAACTTCAGTAATGGAGATGGCACTATAAGAAAAAGATATTCTGGAAACACATTTTTGCAAGAATACGAAGTCCTAAGCAAATAGTTTTCACTTCCTAGTACATGCGGCGAAAAATCTTTTGAAGAAGAAACGATGTTTTGCTAAAAATCAATTTTATTCTTCAACATAGTTTCATTCAAGGGCGATATACCTATTCCAGCGATCTTCTAACATTAAGTCCGATTTGTCGAACTTTCTAGAATAAGCCTTAGTTAGGTAGATCACTAGAACGATTTTTGTTACGAATACTTATATTTAGAGACCTGATTATACGCATTTGCATATTTTCATATGCATTTGCATATTTAGACCATTCTCACCGATTATTGCATATTTTACCCAAAATCTAGTAATGATGCATATTTTCCCTATATTTACAATATTTCTCAGTATTACTAGGCAATTGAATTGCTTAGGGTATTGTTAATGTCGCCGTCTGGAACCGATCTTATCGCCGGAACATTACCTGCAAAAGTCTAAACATCGATTAGGTTATAGTGCCAAGAGAATACCTAAAATTACGACGGTATTTTATTCCTTTGTTTCTTGGTCGGGATATTAAGTGATAAGTAGTTAGTTTCTAAGAATCTTTGTTTGAGCGTGGATCAAATAAACAATTTTCTTGAAGACGAATTTTTATTTTAAAATAAGGTATCAGTTTTAACCTTATTGTTGACGCGCTTGCATCAGTATAGTCTTTTTGCAATTTTTAACATGTTGGGTTAAAGTTTAACGTGTACCATGCCACCCGCAAAAAAAAGTGTCTCTTCGTGGGTAGCTGATTATCCTGGAACATTTACATACGACGGAAATTTTTTATATTGTCGAGTTTGCGAGAAAAATATTTCGTGCACAAAAAAGTTTCAAATTGACCAGCATGTCAAGACAAGTCTTCATATCGCAGGATTGCAAAAAAGGCCCACGACAACAACTTATAACAGTAGCAAGTAGCAGTGATTCCACTTCTATAGGCAAACAAGAAAACTACTTTAGCATGGATTTATGTGAAGCATTGCTTGCAAGTAATATTCCTCTCCACAAACTTACAAATCCTACATTCAAAGATTTTTCTGCGAAAATATTGCTTGAATCAAAAAATACCAGACGAATCAACACTGCGTAAAAATTACATACCAATAATTTACCAACATGTTCTGGAAGAAATACGTAATGAACTTAAGGATGACATTATTTGGATTTCACCTGATGAAACTACCGACAGTTGTGGTCGCTATATTGCGAATTTAATTGTGGATACATTAAGATTAGAGCCTTCTTCTTCCTATTTGGTGGCCTACAAAGAACTTGACAAGACAAATCATTCTACGATCACCAGATTTGTGAATGAGGGTATTAAAAAAATATTTCCAGAATCTTCTGCAAATGAAAGAGTGTTTATATTTCTCTCAGCTGCTGCTCCCTATATGATCAAGGCAGCCAAAGTCCTCCAAGAATTTTATCCAAATTTAATTCATGTGACGTGCTTTGCTCACGGAGTCCATCGACTCGCTGAAGAAGTACGATCCACGTTTGGAAATGTAAATAAACTGATTTCATCAGCAAAGAAAGTGTTTCTTAAGGCACCTGCCCGCAATAACGCCTATAAAGAAAAACTGCCAAATGTGCCTTTGCCTCCCGAACCCGTGGTAACTCTATGGGGAACATGGATTGAAGCTGTACTATTTTACAATGAACATTTCGAGGCCATCAAAGGTGTAGTAAATGACTTCGATAGTGCAGAGGCTATGGCAGTTCGTCAATCCAAGGAAGCATTTAACGATTCTGATATTAAAAAAAAAACATAGCTTTGATTAGCACTCACTTTTCCCACATACCTGCGGGTATTAAAAAGCTTGAAACTCGAAGTTTGGCGTTGACCGAATCAATTCAGTTAATGAATAAAATCCGTCAAATAAACTCCACATTGCCAGATGTATTCCCGCGTAGAGTTAAAGAAAAGTAGGAAAAAATTTTGTGCAATAACCCAGACTTTGAACCTTTGTGTCAAATTGATAGTTTTATTAATGGGACGGGTGAACTTTTGCCAGAAACAATAAGTGCTAACATAGCACTCAAATTCAAATATTGCCCAGTTAACTCAGTGGATGTGGAACGGTCTTTTTCCACTTGTAAAAATATTTTAAGTGATCGAAGACACAATCTTACTACCCAACATTTGGAACAATACCTTACTATTTACGTGTACAAGTATACAAATATTAAATAATTTTAAAAAATGTTAAATAAAATTGTTAATTAAATTTAAACATCGTCGATAACTTGTTAATTTTATGCTGATTTTGAAATAAAAAACTAAAAATTATTACTTTTATTATTATTTAATATTGTATATTTTGACCCTTTTCATGCATATTTTAAGCATATTTCATGCATATTTGCCTGCATATTTCAAGATTTTTATGTTGCATATAATCCAGTCTCTACTTATCTTAATGATGAATGGAAAAAGAGTAGTCACTGTCACAAATATTTTAATAATTTAAAATTAATACTTTATTTCATCCCCCTTCCCCCAATTAATTTCTTTTTGCTCTAGAAAATAAGTATCTTTAAAAAAAAAACGCTGTTTTCGCTGAGATTAGAGCAACTCTTTTAGATGCTACGGATAAATAAAAATTAATTATCCTTTGAATAAAAATCAAGTCAAACGGGTTAATTATCTTTTGTTGTTTTTTTTTTATTCTAAATTAATTATACTATGGCGGATGAAAAATAGCGGCCATTTTTAAAAGACGCAAGTCGTCGTCGTTTTTAATTTTAAGGAAACTGTCCCCGTTTGTTTGTCGTTTAATTGGGACCGAGCTCTGCTGATATAAAATTAAAAATTAAAAAAGCATTGTTTTTGTTTATCGTGAATAACTTGGAGATAAATAGGTTCTGTGTAATACACTGGAAGAAAAAACGCACTTTATACATAGCAAAAAATGTTTTACTAAAAAAATTATATCTTATCGCACCAATTTTGACATGGTCTTACCCAAAGAATCACTGTTTCTTATTTAACCAAGATCGTGAAATCTTCCATTCCACTTTATCACACCGGTATCGACTTGCTCCAGTGCACGTTGGGAAAAATAAGGCATTTTTTGGACAAAAATCGAGACATGGCTTACGTTTTGACCAATTTGAATAATTTTTTTTTAAATACTCGTGAACCCTTTTGGTTTATTCTCCAACTGCAGAATTTTAAATAAATTGACTTATTATGATTATATCTGATCGTATATCGGTTATGTGAAAACACGCACACGTGTCGCTCCTAGAGCGCGTTAGGGACTTCCCTGCAGCACGTGTGCTAGACCTATAAAAAAAAAAATTTTAAAAATATGAAAAATACATATTTACCCCATATTAGGAATGGTACAAAACTCGGCTAAATTTGGCATTTTAACCTATATTCTTAGACGTACCTACTCAAATCAAATTCGAAGATAATTAAAAAAAAACGTTATACTCTAACCTCAAAAAATAGCAGTTGCAAACATTCTTAATCGTAAGAATGGAACAGTTTTGTACAGGGTGAGTCAACGCTAGAGTAAAGTTCATTATCTCATTTGTTTCGGGAATGATGAAAAAATGTTAAATACGGTAGTTTTAGGGAATGTTAAGATGAACAGTTTAAAATTATTTTTGAGTATACAGGGTACTTCAAAAAAGTGTGGCCGATATAACATATGTTTTTTTGAATGGAACATCTTATTTTCTAATTTAATTTCAAATTCTGAGTAAAATTTAATAACTTTTTTATTAATAATGTTATATACCTAGACCTAGTAGTTTCTCTAATATTTCAATTTTTTTTTTTTAAAAATACTAGTTTTCTGTTTTTTGAAAAATTGCCAGTAGCACCATTGTTTCTAAAGGTGGAATACTCATAATTGGTACGAGCGTTCTATAGAGATGAAAAAAAGATATATGTAAAGACATTTGAGTTAAATGCTACAGGGTGTTCAAAATAAATTTATGCATTTTAAATTGAAAAATCTTAAATTTTTTAAATGATACACCCTGTATATTATTATTTTTTCTGATAGATTTTACAAAACCCTCCAACTTTTAGGTATGTCATACCTATTTCTAATAGTTTTCGATTTATTTTGAATTTTTCAATTTTTACCCTTGTTTTTAATGCACTTACGCTATTGTGAAAACATAAACAAATAGTTAATAATAATTTTAATATAGTTTAACTTATCTAATGGTTAATGATTATGACGACAAAAATATGTCCGTCTACTTGAATACACATGTTTAGTCGTTTTACTATATTTTCCTTCAGTCTCCTTAGCATAAAGGGCGTTATTGTCCTGCACGCATCCCGTATCCTATTTTCCATATCTACTGTTGTTGTAGGGGGATTCAGATAAACATGATTTTTAATGTAGCCCCACAAAAAGAAGTCTAAAGGTGATGTCACGTGATCGAGGGGGCCACTGAATGAATCTATCCCTACCGATCCATTTTTGTGGGTATTGATCGTTTAAAAATTCCCGAACTTCCCAGTGGTAATGAGCAGGAGCTTCGTCTTGTTGAATCCACATTTGTTCCCTTTCAAAGTTATCAACTTCTTCAAGAAGCTGGGGCAATTCGTTTTGCAAAAAATTTAGATATCTAGGCCCGGTAAGCGGTTCGTGGAAAAAATATGGACCAATAATTCGAAAATTTAATATTCCATACCATACATTAAGCGACCAATGGTTTTGGTTTTGAACTTCCCGGACCCAAAATGGATTAACTGTTGAACAATAATGCATGTTATGGCTGTTAACTGCTCCATTACTGCGAAAAGTAGCTTCCTCAGAAAACATTATTTTGGATAAAAAATTTGGATCAGCCTTTATTGCTCCATTCATGGTGGTACAAAAGTTTACTCGTCATTCAAAATCACGGTCTTGAAGTTCTTGGTGTAGTTCCATATGAAAGGGATGATACTTGTATTTTCTCGTAGTGCGATTAACCGTAGATTGGAATGTGTCAGATAAGCCAGCTAGTTGACGACTGCTGACCAGGTGATTATTTTCAACATGAAGTAAAATCTCCATTTCTTTTTCCTCATTGGCAGCATTCTGGCTTACTACTTTTCGTCTCGTATACTCAACACCATCCATTAAGCACTAAAAAGACTTTCTAGATGGTATACGTCTATTAGGGTACTTCGCTCCGTAAAGCCTTACTGCCAAAAGACAATTTTTTCCCGCCTCGCCCAGTATATAAACGATATCAATTAATTCATTTTTAGGAAAATCCATAACTATTACCTTTAGACGTCACTTACTACAATAAATTAAACTATTTTTACTAGCTTAATAGACATGTCAAAGTTTGACAACGCCTAGTTTTTTGTTTTGTCTTGGCAACTATGATGTTATGGCGTAAGTGTATTAAAAACAAGGGTAAAAATTGAAAAATTCAAAATAAATCGAAAACTATTAAAAATAGGTATATGACAAAATTGATAAAAGTTGAAGGGTTTTGTAAAATTTATCAGAAAAAATAGTAATATACAGGGTGTGCCATTTAAAAAATTTGAGATTTTTCAATTTAAAATAGTCAAAATGTATAAATTTATTTTGAATACCCTGTAGCATCTAACTCAAATTTCTTTACATATATCTTTTTTTTTTCATCTCTATAGAATGCTCGCACCAATTATGAGTATTCCACCTTCAGAAACAATAGCACTACTGACATTTTTTACAAAACTGAAAACTAATATTTTTTTAAAGAAATTGAAAAACTAGTAAGTAGGTTTAGGTATATCACATTATCAATAAAAAAGTTATAAAATTTTACGCAGAATTTAAAAATAAATTAGAAAATAGAATGTTTCATTTTAAAAAAAACATATGTTATATCTGCCACACTTTTTTGAAGTACCCTGTATACTCAAAAATAATTTTAAACAATGTACCTTAACATTCTCGAAAACTACTGTATTTAATATTTTTTCGTCATTACCGAAACAAATGTTGGCCGGTATGGAGGCTTACATCCCTTTTTCGAAGAAATGCCCTTCCAACGGCAAGCCTTGGTTTGACCGAAAATGCAAAGAAGCTGTTGCTTCTAAACATCTTGCATACCGACATTGGCGTGAAAATCCTAACACCATAAATCGTAACATCTTTGTTCGTGCCAGGAACAGATGCAAAGAAATTATCGACGAAACCAAGGAGGCATACAATCAACGGATTAGAAACAAACTTCTCGCTTGTCCCAGCAATTCCAGGTCCTTTTGGTCAGTTGCTAAGACAGTTAGTCAAAATTTCACCAAATCCACCATACCACCACTCACACGGCCAGATAATTCTATTGCAACGACACCTGTTGAGAAAGCGAACTTGTTGGCTGAACTCTTTGTTTCACATTCTACTGTCGATTTCCAAGGAAAAACACCACCTAATATTCCTATAGTGCAGTCAAGGATGCCCGATATTGTCTTCAGGCAGCGTATCATAAAACGTATTTTGATGAAGCTAGACACCAAAAAGGCTTCTGGCGCTGACGGAATACCTGCCATAGTTCTCAAAAACTGTGCGAGGGAACTAACACCAGTTTTCTGTAGACTTTTCAACCTATCTTACAGAAAGGGAATATTTCCTTCCTGCTGGAAATGTGCCACAGTTCAGCCAATACCTAAAAAAGGCAAGAAGATCTTGCCAAATAACTACCGACCAATCGCACTGCTTTCAATAATATCGAAAGTCATGGAAAAGGCTATCAATCAGCATCTTCTAAAATATCTTGAAGGATTCAACATTATTAGCGATCACCAATATGGCTTTCGTAAAAATAGATCAACAGGAGGTCTCCTGACTTATGTAACACATGTATGAAACAACGCAATTGAACACTTTGGAGAATCTCGAGCGGTTGCTCTTGACATATCCAAGGCATTCGACCGTGTTTGGCACGATGGGCTGTTGGCTAAGCTACGTTCTTATGGTATGTCTGAAAAGTTCTGTTTGTGGCTCTCATGTTTCCTCAGAGAGCATTCTTTACGAGTGGCAGTCGACGGATTTCTTTCTAACACCTTCACTATCAACGCCGGTGTACCCCAAGGCTGCATACTGTCCCCTACTCTCTTTCTCATTTACATTAACGATCTGCTGGAAAAGACCGAGAATCCAATCTACAGCTTTGCAGATGACAGTACACTTATCTTTTCATTCACTTTGAATGCTCGGACATCGGCTACTCAGACGAATATCCGCAGACAGCAGGAAGTCATTCAGCTTAACCAAGACCTGGAAGAAATTCTATCTTGGAGTGACAGTAACCAAGTGGAATTTAACGCTACAAAAACCCAGGCGGCAGTTTTTTCTAAAAAAGTTAACGTTGCTGAACCCGACATAGTTATGTCGGGGCACTCCATTCCTCTAACATCGTCACTCAATTTGTTGGTCGTTAATTTGGGAGCAAATATGTCCTGGCATGAACATGTTGCAGGCATAGCAAGAAGAGCTTCTCAAAAGTTG
The DNA here is from genome assembly GCA_019049505.1 of Pachyrhynchus sulphureomaculatus. NCBI lineage: Eukaryota > Metazoa > Arthropoda > Insecta > Coleoptera > Curculionidae > Pachyrhynchus > Pachyrhynchus sulphureomaculatus. Next base: position 22,622,037 of record CM032448.1, read on the forward strand.
GGAATATTATTTCGAACCAGAAAGCTTTACTCTCCACAACAACTGTTAATTCTTTACAAAGCTCAAATTCGACCAACTATGGAATACTGCTCCCATGTTTGGAGCTCCGCTCCCAAACATACACTTCATTTGTTGGATTCTATTCAGAGAAGAGCTTTTCCTCTGATTGGAGACCCGGAACTGACCGTCGGCCTTGATTCGCTGGAACATCGAAGAAAGGTTGGCGACTTGTGCCTATTCTACAAGAATTTTCATGGAAAGTGTTCGAAGGATGTGGCCCGCTTAATTCCTCCCAGAGCGGTGCATGTTAGAAGTACACGTCACGCTAATACTTCACATCCGTATGAGGTTCAGCTTGTTACTCCTCGTACAACGCTTTTCAAGCAGTCTTTTATATGGAGAACATCAGCCCTCTGGAATAATCTGCCCAGGACTGTGTTTCCCACCGAGTACAATTTACAGCGATTTAAACGTGAATCGCTTTCTCCGCACACGTGTCACTCCTGTAGCGCTTTAGGGACTTCCCTGTAGCACGTGTGCTAGACCCATAAAAAAAAAAATGAGATAATGAATTTTACTCTATCGTTGACTCACCCTGTACATGTCACAAGTAATATAGAAAATATCAACCAGTGGATAAGAGGAAGAAAAGTGGAATGGGATTAACACATAGGAAGAATGGCAAACAATAGGATAGTACAGATAGCAAGAGACAAGTCACCAAATAGAAGAAAGATTAATGGAACGTCCAAGAAAGAGATGGAGCGACGATCTATGGAGCAGGGAACAAAGAAAACAGGCAATAGTGCCCAGCTATAAGTCGGAAGAAGAAAAAGAAAAAAAATGTCATTTTAACACTGAAAGATTCATGAATGTTAGATGAGGGTGATGATATACCGGTGAATGTTAATATGTTGGAAAACGAGGGATATAAAAAGTAAAATCTTATTAACTAGTACGGTTTTAGTGTCATAAAGCTAACATATTAATATATGTTAAAAAAAAAACATTTTTTAACTAAATTTGTTATATAAATAATAATTTCTGATAATTAATAGAATCGCCTCAAACAAGAATTCTGAAATATAGTTTCACTTTTCCTGGCGTCAACACTAACACAAAAGGCATCCAAATGTTGGAAGATCTCTGGAATAAGGGTACCGCTTCGAATGTTGAAAAATAAAATCGATTTTTGGCAAAAACATTGTTTTTTCTTTAAAAGCCTCGAGACTTTTCACGTCACGTAGTAATATACGGATTAAGTTACTCTTTAGTGTGAGAAAGTCAAATTCGTTAGGTATTTTACAGCGCAATTGAAAGAGAAATACTCGATAAATTACTTTACCGATTTTTTCGCCACCACCCTCTACTCCTTTTCAAGATGACCTCTCAGCATATTTTCTGACATTTCACGACAAATAATTTCTTATTCAATTATAAAAATCCCGTTTCTTGTCTTTTGAAATCCAAACAAGTAAAAAAAAATTACAGGCGTCCTCTGTTCTTTCTATAAAAATTTCACGAGCGAATATTTTTCTTTAATTTGCCCAGGACACAGAAAAAGAACTGAACACTCGGATTCTTAATTAACATTTTGATTTTGTTATCTCAGTAAAGGCAATTAAAATATACGCGATATCACGTCCACGGGCTAAACAATAAAAGGACAAATTAAATAAGGACCTAAAAAGGGTTTTAAATATGTTTTCCAAAAGTGCTTTTTTTAAAGACGCTCGTACGAGGGCTAATTGATAAGTCTCTAGTCTAGTACAGAAAGAACAAGAAATCCTTAAAAACAATAACCGGCCAATTGCAAGACGGGCGCTGATTGCTTTTAAAATAAAAAATTTTGTTAAGTAGGTATAAAATGATGAATGTCTTCAAAGTTTTGTTTCGATCTTTATTGAAAACTGATGACTTTAAATTTTTTTTTTTTTTTTTTTTTATATACCAGTTAAATTATTAATGGTAATGTACTCTTGATAATTTTCGTTCAATCTATACCCTGTGGAAAATATTCTAGAAACATCAGTATATACTTTTCGAGATACGGGGCACGGTGCACAGTAGTCTGAAAACCCGAAAAGCTGGCCATAATGTAAGAAACAAAAGGTTCTATTTAGGGATTTTTACCTGTTTGAATACTTCTGCCAATTCGTCTACTATAATTTACGATCACTCAGGTACATCTTCCGCTTGCACTTGTCTCATAACTTTCATTTCATTTCGAAGTGCCGAGTACCACGCAGCATCTCTCGTGAAGCATAGCAGACGTCATCAAGTTTAAACTATTATAGAAAATGCAAATGTGAAGGAATTTTAATTGTTTAAAATGAATTCTGTTCCTGAAGGTGAGTACAATTTCACTGTGTTTCTGGAATTTTTTTTGCTAAAATATCGAAAGACTGAGTGCTAGATGTCGCAGGTTTGATATCTGTGTTTGGTTTTGTGCGAAGGTGTGGGTGGATGCCATGAACCGTCAATCTTACCTTCATCTTAAAATTTGGGAAAGTGTTGCAAACTTAAAGAGATTCGGCGAGTGTGATGAAAATTCAACCAATTGTTTGAAAATTCAGGAAATTGTTGCAAAATGTGAAAAATAGTTAACAAATTCGGGTAAATGTTTCAAAATGTGAAAAATACTTTAAAAATTGTATAAATTGTTGCAAAATGATAATTATATTAGTTAAACAATTGAGGAAAATATTGCAACATGCACCAAATTGTTGCTAAAATTGAAAAATACTTGAAGATTTTAATAAAATATTACTAAATTGGAAAAATAATTTTAAAATTCTGAAAATTATTGCACAATGTAGCAAATTGATCAAATATTCTGGAAGTTGTTGCAAAATGGTAAAAATTGTTTTAAAATGCGAGAGAAAGTCGCAAAATGGAGAAAGTACTTTAAAAATTTAGAACATTGTTGCAAATTTTTCCAATTTTATTTAACTATTTATAATAATTACTCATTTTTTTATTTTTACAGAAAATGCTTGTGACAAAATGGAATTTTTTTTTAGAAGAACATAAGAAGAAAACATAAATGCAATTATTGTCACTACTCAAGCGGAAGTGACGAAAGAAATTTCACATAATTTTGCTAGAAAATTTGAAGAAACTGATTGTCAAATTACTAATAGACTTCTGAAATAGATGACAAAAAATCCACAGAACCCAAACATAATTCTTTTTAAAGTTTGATGATTGGCTCAATGTTTGTGTGCCGTTAACAAATCCGTATGAAACGGAAAACACTGAACCAACAGGAATGAACAACTCAGGTTGGCATGATTCACCATTTTGGAGCTCCCATTTTGTTTCTAAAATTTGAACTTCATATTCGTAATCAGCCACCCCAAAAACCCATGTATACAGGGTTTCATAAAACAAACTCACGTTTTTCTAAAAATAGTCCGCAATTTTGTTTTTTTAAAATTTGAACTTCATATTCTTAATCAGCAACACAAAAAAAAACCCACATACACAGAGTTTTCATACAAAGTTCACATTATTCCAAAAATAGTAAGCTATTTAAAATCACCATTTTGTTTTTTAAAATTTGAACTTCATATTCCTGATTAGCGGTGTCGAAAATCCCGATATATCGAGTTTTATCGAAATCGAATAATACTTTGATATTTTGGCCAGCTCTTCGGGACATTTTTCTCCTGTGCGGTGAAACGAGGTCCCACTGTGCAACCCAAAATTCCGGCTGCCTTTCAGTTTTTAAAATATTGCATTATGAATTTTTTAAAATTCTTGTCAGATACAGCGCTTCAACTTGCATTTTTTTGTTATTTTTTTTTTATATAATTTGGGTTAAAAGATGAAGGTCTTTATTTTTTAAATAATACTGTTGCGGCAATGAATTTTTTTAATGTGCACGTTGAAATCTCGATAATTTACTCATGACAATATATATTTCTGAGGTTTACTGTAAAAATAGTCATTTTAGCGAAAATTTTGAGGATTTTAAGATATTGGCCAATTTCAGTTGTTTTTATTGATTTTAATATACATCAAGCAGATAATTCCCACTTGATGAATTTAATTGAAAACAAAGAAATAAAATTTTAAAATTAATTGAAAATGGGCCATTTATTGAAAACTAAATTAATTTTTTGCCAAAATTATTATAGTTCCATTATCAAGTACCTTAAAATAATATTATTGAACCAGAAATTCCCCGTTCTTTATTTATCAGTTGAAAAAAAACCGTGGAAAATAATCAAAATTTGCCAATAACTTATAATCCTCAAAATTTTTGCTAAAATGACTATTTTTACAGAAGTCAGCGACCTCAGAAACATATACAGTGCCACCTCGATAAACCGGATTCTTTATTAATCCGGGCAAACATTTCTATTGCATTGTGTACTTTATAATCCGGATTTGATAGTACTAGATAATCCGGACCTGCGTTTTTAGACATCTACTTAATTTAAATTACATGCGAAACCTGAAATCGATAGTAAGGGGATTCCCTAACTTCCAGTCTAATACATCTGGGATTCACACAAACTGTAGGTGCCTTTGATTTGCCTACAACGCATCAACGCATCGCGTCTAAAGGTTAAAGACTTTGTAGTTGTTTGTTTATTGTCACAAATACAACATACCTACGTTCTATTTTACTTTATGTGGTTCATATAAGTATGTATACGTTTTTTTTTTTACGTATATGTACCTACATATTAAAATGCCTTCTAAAAGAAAACATATTACACTAACAATAAAACAAAAGTCCGATATATTAGAAAGAGTAGTTCTTGGTGAAAGCGGAAAAGTGTTGGCAAATGAATAAGGAGTAGGAACATCCACAATGTCGGATATAAAAAAGAACCAAGGGGAAATCAAAAGGTATGTATATATGATTTATTTTAAAGATAATTTTGGACACTCACTATGGACGTGTAACTTCTTTTAGATTTATTGCCAAATGTGATTCCGGTCCTGGCGTGAGAAAAACCTTACGAAAAGCCGAATATCCAGAAATGGAAACTCGTTTATATACATGGTTTTGTACGCAACGATCAAGGCACGTACCAATTTCCTACGAAATTTTATCAGGGAAAGCAAAACAGTTTTACACTGAAACCTACGGGAATGATAATTTTAGAGCTAGCAGAGGCTGGATTTCTAACTTCAGAAAAAGACATGGTCTGCGTGCTTTAAAAGTTTGTGGCGAAAAAATATTCAATGATGAAAATACCGTCGATCCTTTCCTAACTTTATTCGCAGATAAGATAAAAGAATTAAATCTTGGACCTACTCAAATATACAATGCAGATGAATCAGCTCTGTATTGGAAAATGTTGCCTGAAAAAACACTGGTTCGTTCTCAGGAAAAGACCGCATCAGGTTGAAAAATAAACAAAGAACGCGTTACCTTTCTAGCATGTTGCAATGCTGATGGATCACAAAAATTAAAGTTGTTAGTGATAGGAAAGGCAAAAATTCCGAGGACTTTTAAAAATGTGAACATACCTGTTGAGTACAAATCATCTGCGAATGCATGGATGACTACAGCAATTTTTTTAGACTGGTTTCATCATTGTATTATTCGTCAAGTCAAAAGTCATTTAAGAAGTTTCAACTTGCCTGAAAGAGCCCTGCTAATCGTTAATAACGCTTTGAGCCATGGAACTATAGAAGAGCTGACTAGTGAGGATGGACAGTTTACAACAATATTTCTTCCACCAAATTGTACTGCACTTTTGCAGCCTATGGACCAGAATGCAATCAGACTGACAAAATTATTTTATAGGAAAAGTCTTTTAGCCCATATTTTATCAAATAATGAAGAGAACCTTGTTAGGTTATTAAAAAGCATTAACCTAAAAGATGCTGTATGTCTACTATGCAATTCATGGGAAGAAGTCTCCCCTGAAGTCTTGAAAAAGTGCTGGCAAAAAATTATGGCTTATGTGGCAGATACCAACCCAGGCACTGAATATGATGCTGAAGATCTGATTCCTCTGAGTGAATTGCCGCACAATTTGCTTTCCACGAATGAAGAAATGAAAGGTAAAGCCTGAAATTTTTCTTTTAGTATTTTTTTGGTTAATTCGTATGTATTTAACAGATGTTTCAGATATGCTGAATGTTCTCACTGAGCAGAATCTCACGAACGTGGAAATATGTAATTGGCTTGAAAATGATGAAGATTTGTTACCACTGGAAGACATAGATGATACAGATGAACAACACGAGAGTGATAATGAAGGTTCAGAGTTAAATACTAATACAAACCAGACTGTTAAGAACACTGTGAAGAATGATGAGGCAGTTAAAAGTTTCAATGTGTGCATGAGATGGGCAGAAGAAAATCATATCCCTCTAAGTGATGTTCTTGTACTTCAAAGATTAAAAGAAATTGCTTTTATGATGAACCAGAGAGGGGTCAAGCAAACAAAAATTACAATTTTTTTTACAAAATGAGATAAAACTTGATAAGATATGCTTCTATTTTAAATATTATTCTATGTATGTACTATTTTTTAGTTGTTTCGTATTAAATGATTCGTTTTTTAATACAAATAATGTCCTGCTTCAGTAATTCGAATTATTTGCTAATTCGGATCATCGCGGTTTTAATTAGTCCGGATTATCGAGGTCGCACTGTATTACCATAAGCAAATTATCAAGATTTCAATGTACACAGTAAAAAGTTCATCGCCCAAAAGAATATTATTTAAAGAAAAGATACCTTCTTTATTTTTCAGCCAAATTTACAAAAAAAAAAATAACAAAGAAGTTGCAGGTGCAAATTAAAGTGCTATTTTTTTTTTATGAGTCTAGCACACGTGCTACAGGGAAGTCCCTAAAGCGCTACAGGAGCGACACGTGTGCGGAGAAAGCGATTCACGTTGTTCTTAAATCGCTGTAAATTGTACTCGGTGGGAAACACAGTCCTGGGCAAATTATTCCAAAGGGATGATGTTCTCCATATAAATGACTGCTTGAAAAGCGTTGTACGAGGAGTAACAAGCTGAACTTCATACGGATGTGAAGTGTTAGCGTAACGTGTACTTCTAACTATCTCATAAATGAACATTTAAAAAAAAAATGCAATATCTTAAAAACTGAAAGGGAGCTAAAATTTTGAGTTGCACAGTGAGACTTCGTCCCACCGTGCGTCGATCCCAACTCCGCTGAGGAACGATGATACGGAAAAACGCGTCCACAGATGAATTTACCGATGACAGAGCAGTCAAAATCTGCTGCAAAATGGACTTTGTCCGATTTTAGTGGTTTGTATTGATTTAGAGATCGATCCGTTTAGCTGATAATTTTCTCATAATCAAATTAAAATAGACAGTGTCAAAATACGCTCGTATTAAATATTCAGAATCTTTAATATACGGTTCAGCCCACTTATTTCTTAACGGATTAACTTGTGAAATTAAAATAAAAAGAAGTTAAATACGTACGTAAAAAAATATAACCTTGACAGAAAATTGCTAATTTAAAATCGATTTCTTCCTTAAACCCCGATGACGTGTTCTTTTGTTTCGAGTTGCTTATCGATATACCTGTCCTTTAACGGAGGGTTTCTTTAACCCCCCGAGGGCCTCTTTATAGGGGGTTAATCTATAGAACAACGTTGGACTATCAAACCTTCCAGAAGAAGCTGGTGCTAGTTCATGTAAATCTTGATTCGCTCTAGTTGTACTACGTGAGAAACTTAGTTTAAATGGTTTATTTTAAGAGAATAAGATTATCCATATACAAGAGTTCTTGAAGATAGTGGTAAAAAAATGACAAGATGAATTTCATGTAGATGTACTGTATATAACAGGCTATGTCAGTTGAACATTCTCAATGGAAGCATTTAAAAAAGAGAATTGGGAGTAGAGATCCCAAAATAAAAGCAGTCGGAAGCCTTAGTGAAGTCAAACAGCATTGTTACTGCATAATTTCCTTTGACAACCTGTTCCTAGGTGTATTTATGTGTATTCGAAAAGTAAGGGTCATTTGCTAATATTTAAATATTGGCGAGTCTGAACAAAGTTGTATACATGCAGCACCATCTATTAATTGTTTCCGAAGCCACTGAAGTTACTGCTTTGATTCAGTAGTCATTTGCCTGTTGGTGAATGAGGACAACAATATCGACGAAAATCGTAGCGAAGGATCAAAGGATCATCAGTTACTCAAATTTATCGGGAGTTGTGCTTAATTTATGAACCTACAGTAATGAGTGAAGGAAAGGTTAGACGATGGTATCGAAACTTCAAAAATGGCCGCACAAATGTACATGATGAACAGCGCAGTGGCAGGCCCTTTATTCAGACTGATGAAATAGTTCAATAAGTGGACCAAAAACTGCGATCTAATCGACCATTGTACTTGAAACAGTGACTTGATGGACAATAATTTAAAGACGACGAGGAACTCAAGACCGCCGTTGTCAACTGTTTCAATTCCCAGGCGAGAAAGTTCTATGTAGAGGGATTAAAGAGGCTGGTGCAGCGTTACGAAAAGTGCTGCAAAATGAACGGCGATTATGTTGAAAAGTGAAGGAAACTAAAACCGTCAATAAAAACTTTTTCTAACGAATATATTTTTTTTTATGACCAAACGGCCCTTACTTTTCGAATATGCCGCTTATAAAAACTAACAGATGCAATCTGAACAGAATGTCCTGAACAAGGTCCATGTTGTGCATCGGAAAGAATATTGTATTTTGTGAAAAACCCATTTTTTTTCTCATAAATTTTTTCCACAATTTTAGGAAAAACGCTAACCACAGATATTAGTCTGAAATTTTCAACAATATTTCTGTCTCCATTTTTATAAATGGAGGTCACTACTGTAGCTTTTAGATGATTTGGAAAAGCGCTACTTAATAGGGATTGATTAATTAGATATAGGAGTAGACCAGTAACAGTTAAGGTGATTTTTAAAAATATTTTGGAAGACATATCTTCAACACTACAAGAATTTTTGTTTTAAGTTATTTATTAACCGAAACTAACTCATCTTTTGTGACATCAGCACTGAGCTTTCATAGTTTGAAGTGGTTGTGTGAGGAAATGACATGTTTGACCCAAAGATACTCTCACATTTCTCTGTCACCTCAAGATGGAATTTCATTAGCTACCTAACTACCTTTTGCGTATATTTACCAGGACAGTTGGAGTTAGATCATTCAAGGTAAATGAAAAAATAACAGTACTATCATCAGCAAAACTAGAATGAATTTTTTTATTCCAGCAAATTGTTATTATAAACAAGATGGAGAGTGGAGTAGAGTGCCAAAGGCAATGATAATAAAGGAAGAAATCCATCAATTGCCTCTTGGAGGTCCTTTCAGGCAAACCACACGAACGTAGCTTAGCCGACAATTCGTTAAGGGAATTTTGGTGTTAAGGGCTGTTTTACAACTTTCTGTTGAAAAATAATATCGGGTAATTTAACTGCACATTGGGAATAGTAGGAGGTGCTTTTTTCATAAAAACTGTCATTAGGAAGTGAAGCTAAATGCAGCTAATAATGTGGATTTTTTAACAGACAGTGTTCCGTTAATATTATCTGGCAGTATAAGTAGCAGTTTAGTTAATTCAGTAAAATTTTGACTAATTTTTTTAAGATTGACCAGAAAGTCTTTGAATTGTCTGACCAGGCAAAAAGTTTTATTGTAATTGTTTGATTATGTACCGAATTAGTTTTATCAATTACAATTGCATCTGTTTCTTGTTACACTACTTTCGATAAGCAAAATGTTCAGAAGCAACAGGTTTGCATCTTTATTCCAACCAAGATCGTTAAAAAGGGATGTTAGCTTCTATTCCAGCCCGATGGCATAAGAAACCTCTTTATCATAGTAAGGCAGATCATCAGAGTTAAAACAAACGTTCAGCGAGGGATTATTTTAAAAAATTCTTATTAAACAGTTCTTTCTATAATGGCGATATATATATATATATATATATATATATATATATATATATATATATATATATATATATATATATATATATATATATATATATGTATATATATATATATATATATATATATATATATATATATATATATATATATATTTTATATATATATATATATATATATATATATATATATATATATATATATATATATATATATATATATATATTTATATATATATATATATATATATATATATATATATATATATATATATATATATATATATATATTTATATATATATATATATATATATATATATATATATATATATATAGAGGGTGTTATATATATTCAGTTCTATTTACCAACCCTTGTGGGACACCTGCTAACATTATTGCCAATTTTCATCTTCTCTTAGTAACATGATATTTGCATAAAGAAAGAATATTTTCTTAAAATAATCGAATTCTTGAATAAAAAACAAGAGTTGTGCTAAAATAGATCATTATGTCAATTTTTTTTTTCTTATAAGTATTGCAGTAAATATTACTCATAAAGAAGATTAAACTTGGAACAAAAGTTTTAACTATAACAAGGAACAAACTATATTTAAATTTCCACGTCTCAATAATAAACACTATATACAGCACTTCTCCTGTTAAAAAAAGTGTTGTTTTTCAGAACACATTGTTCACCTCCCCGTCTGAGTAGTGTTTTTACCCTTTTCTATATCCTATAGGATGTCAGCGAAGATATGGTAATACATAATATATATTGTAACGAATGTAACTAACTTGAACTGAATGTTATTGAAACAATAATACCATTTTAACAACTGATCAAATGAAATTTATTTTATATATTTGGATTATTCTCTAAGCACAATATTAAGGAAATACACAATGTAGTACCTCTTGCCATAAATGTTTAAAAGTTTAAATATATTAAGCGATTTTTTATAACACCCTATATATATATATATATATATATATATATATATATATATATATATATATATATATATATATATATATATATATAGCAGTTTCATGTCTGTCCTGCGCAATCTGCGGCCCTATTAATATCATCTGACCAACGTGTCCTTGATCTCTCTCTTCTTTACTTATCTGTCCTTGGTCTCTAACCCAATATTTTGCACATCCATCTCATGTCTCTAAGTCTGACCATGTGTCCTGTCCATTTCCATTTTAAAGTAGCTACGAGCATGATGATATCTGTGACTCCAGTGAGTCTACGCAGATCTTAGTGACGTATTCTGTCATTATAAGTGACACCAATCATTGACCTCTCCATTCGCCTTTGCGCAATTCTCAGTTTGTGTGCACCCGTTTCAGTTCCATAGGTGAAGACTGGAAGGACGCACTGGTTGAATGTTTTCTTTTTCAGTCTAACTGGAGTGCCGTTCTTAAATATATCCTTGAGAGCTCCATATGCTGCCCAAGCTAGACCGATTTTTTTCTCATTTCGGATGGTGAGTTTTAGTCGAGGATGTTTAAAAATAAACGTCCTCAAATATATATATATATATATATATATATATATATATATATATATATATATATATATATATATACCATATATATATATATATATATATATATATATATATATATATATATATATACCATATATATATATATATATATATATATATATATATATATATATATATATATATTTATATATATATACTCAACAATAAGAAAATACAAATCAATAAGGACATATAAGAAATGAGGAAATTATGATCAAATACCGACAAATAACTGATGAGAAATTCGAAAAAGGATACAAAAATATATGCAGATTTGGAAGAAAAATGGAACATCTTCAAGAATATAATCCTGGACAGGGGTACCAAAGTATGCGGAATGTTTAACGCAAACGACAGTAAAAGGAAAACAGCTTGGTTGAATAATAATATCCAAGAAGAAATTATTGCGAAGGAGAAAGAATGGAAAAAATATCTCAAAACAAAAACACCAGAACAATAGGAACTATATAAAGGAAAAAGGAAAAGAGTTAAAGAGTTGGTAAAAGAAGCAAAATAACAGTCATGGAAAGAATTCAGAGATAAAATGGAAGAAAACAGTAAAGGAAATCAAAAGCTATTCTACAGAGTTCTTAAATCATTCAGGAAAGAGCAATCTATAACCGAATTATATGTGAAAAACAAAAACAAGAAATCCTAACAACAGAGAAAGCAATAACGGAAAGATGGAAAGAATACTTTGAAGAACTATTGGGAGGTAATGAAGAAAAAGAGAATACAAATTATGCAGAATTGGAACAACAAAATAAGGAAGAAACAGAACATAGGGGACAAATAGAATGGAAAGAGTTGGAGGAAGTTATAAGAAAATTGAAAAATGGGAAAGTCTCAGGCGGCGATAAGATAACGTCTGATATGATTAAATACATGGGGAAGAAAGGAAAAACAATATTGCTAGAAATAATTAGTAATGCGTGGGAAGAAGAAAAATTTCCAGCCGAATCGTTTATTACACCAATCTATAAAAACAATACAATTACAGAGGAATTACTATACTGAACACAATTGTCAAAATTTATGAGAGCGTCATTAATAATAGCATAAAGAAAGTAATAGAACCTCAACTATCGGAATCGCAAAGTGGATTTAGACCAGCAAGAAGTACACAAAACCACATATTTACACTGAAACAGATTATCGAAAAAAGATCAAAACAAAATAAAAGTCTATATCTTGCTTTCATAGACTTAGAAAAAGCATTTGACAGTGTGCCGAGAAATAAAGTGTGGAAAAGCCTAGAAAACAAGGGAATAAGCAAAAAGACAATAAGAATCATAAAAGGAATATACAGCAACAATGTGCAGTATGTAATAGAAACAACATGAAGTCGGAGGGATTTACAACACATGAAGGTTTGAGGCAGGGAGGAAGCTTGAGCCCAACATTGTTCACTGCATACATGGAAGAAATAAACAAGAAATGCGAAATAAAAGTGAAAAGAATGGCAATTGGATACTGGAAACTGAAAAGAATAGAAATATCTGAAACGGCTTTTGCTGATGATATTGTGCTAGTCCCGGAAAATGAGAGACAATTACAAGGAAACCTCGATATTTAGAATAAAGCGTTTAAAAAAGAAGGTATGAAAATTAATATAGATAAAACGAAAGTAATGACAATGGAAAACCAACAAAAGAACATTTACATAGAAGGGAATAAAATACAACAAGTGGAACAGCATAAGTATTTGAGAGTGATAATGGATGAAACTGAAAAACAAGACAAAGAAATTAACGAAAAAATCGAAAAAAAAACGAACAAACTTGACTATGCAATAAATAATAAATTCATTAGGAAGAAAGAAGTAACGAAACAAACAAAAATAAAACTGTTCAAAGCAATTTATAGGTCAATCCTAACAGACAGGCAGAAAAACAAGATACAAGCCGTCGAAATGAAATACCTGAGAGCAGTACAAGGAGTTACATGGAAGGACAGAATAAGGAATACAGAAATAAGGAGAAGGCTGAGAGTACAAACAATTATGGAATATATACAACACAGCTGAGATGGTGGGGACATATACAGAGAATGAAGGATGATAGACAGGGGAAACAAGTGTATGAAGCCCGAATACACGGAAAACAGAAGCGAGGAAGATCTAGACAGACCTGGAATAGGAGTATTGGAGGTAAGGAGAAGGGAAAATCCTTGAAGGAAGCAATGAACATGGCAAAGAATAGAGACAGATGGAAGAAGTTTATATGTGGAGATGGAGAGGGAAAAAGGAGAATGTATTACTGCCCTACACCATACGGTAGAAGGGATATACGATTTATATATATATATATATATATATATATATATATATATATATATATACATATATATATATATATATATATATATATATATATATATATATATATATATATATATATATATATATATATATATATATATATATATATATATATATATATATATATATATATATATATATATATATATATATATATATGGTATAATTATATTTATATATATATATATATATATATATATATATAATCTATAAATCTTAATACACTAAAATCCCATATGAACTCCCACCAGCCAGCCCATCGATTATTCCCAATGAGATGTTTGCGTTTTCTTGATCGGGAACAAACGAATCGCGTGTCCGATACGTATTGTAGAAATCAAGCCGGCCAAGTAATACTACATCACGTAATGCAAATCGCTGATTATTATAATGGTTTATTTTGCTATACGATCTTGTTTTATTGTTTATTTATTGAAATAAAATAAAAAACTTTACGAATTAATCTGAATAAGTTTATATAATTTGAGTTCATAAAAATCATACTCTCAAACGAAATTAAAAGGCATATTCGAAAAGTAAGGGCCGTTTGGTCATAAAAAAAAAATATATATTCTTTAGAAAAAGTTTTTATTGACGGTGTTAGTTTCCTACAAACCTACTTCACTTTTCCACATAATCGTCGTTCACTCCTAAGCACTTTTCGTAATGCTGCACTAGCTTCTTTAAGCCCTCTGCGTAGAAGTTCTCCGCCTGGGAATTGAATCAGTCAACAACGTCAGTTTTGAGTTCCTTGTCGTCTTTAAACTGTTGTCCGCCAAGCCCCTGTTTCAAGTGCAATCATCGATTAGATCGCAGTTTTTGATCCGCTTATTGAACGATTTCATCGATCTGGATACTGGGCCTGCCATTCCGCTCTTCATCATGCACATTTGTGCGGCCATTTTTGAAGTCTCGATACCATTATCTAACTTTTCCTTCACTCATTATTGTAGGTCCATAAACTAGGCACAACTCCCAATAAAGTTTAGCAGCTGATGATCCTTTCGAATCACAGCACGCACTTGACAATTGGCGGGAGCAACGATTTTTGCGAATATTGTTGTCTGCATTCATCGGCAAGCAAACGACTACTGAATCAAAACAATAACTTCAGTGGCTTCGAAAAAAATCATTAGATGGAGCTGCATATGTACAACTTTGTTCAGAACTGCCAATATTTAAATATAAGTAAACGGCACTTACTTTTCGAATACGCCTCGTGTTTTACCGCGATAACGCTTTTCGTAGTTCGGTTGACGAAACAACTGTCACTAACAATATACTAGTAAAAGGAAGAGTGCGGCAAGGAGATACTTTCTCACGTAAATTGTTTACGATAGTCCTTGAAGACGTCTTTAAGGAGTTAAATTGGGATGAGAATCAACATCGACGATACTAGACTAAGTCACTTTAGGTTTGCAAACGACATAGTCGTGACAGCTAACAACAACTGAACTAGCCTGAACTTCAGGAAATATTAAACCAGTTGAACTGGTCTCTGCAAGGGTAGGTCTTAAAATGAATTTTAAAAGGACTAAATTAGTGACCCTTGAAGAAACCGACATACAGATAGGAAATAACGTCATAGAACACGTTGACGAGTGTGTCTACTTAAGACAGATTAAGATCGGAAAAGAGGACCAGCATGCAGAAATTACTAGGCGAATAGGGCTGGCATGCGCAGCATTTAGAAAACTAGAGCATATCTTAAGAAGTACTCCTCCTCTGTCCTATTGCCCTTGGCAGGGCGTGGTGACTACTCATGAGCTGATTCTTCACACTTCAGCCTTTTAGATCTCTCGATCTAGGGCCATTTGGTCTGCCTCATGTAGAATTTTTTCAACCAGGGGCTGCAATTGGTCTATCCATCTTGTAGAAGATCTGCCTCTTGATCTTCTGCCGACTTTTTCTTCGACTACCAGCTTCTCCATGGTGTCTCTTCTTCTGGCGATATGATGAAAATATGTTAGGTAGACTAAAGTTTGCAACACCTGCATCCTACCTGCCAGCACATTTGGACTGGAAATAATGTGTCATACTAAAGCTTTTGTTAAAAACCTCGAAAGTTTACGGGGTGATACGGAGAGAAGCATGTTTGGTATCTTCCTTAGGGATAGAATAGAATAGAAAGTCAATGACATAACTCTGGAGGTGGAAATGATGAAGTGGCGATGGGCAGGTCATGTGTTTAGATCATTCGGAGACAGATTGGTGTACAAGACCACAAAATAGAGAGCCAGAGAAAATAAAAGAGGCATAGGACATCCACAGAACCGATGGGTTGATTATAGAAGAGTACTGTCGGGCAAACAGTGGTTAAAAGTGGCAAAGGACAAGGAAGTAATGAAGAAATAATAATAATAATAATCCTTGATGAAATGCTAGTGTGTCAAAATCAACAAGAAGGCGTCAATAATGAATAGAAATATAATGAAGACGACAGAGGGAGTCATAGAAATAATAGAATTCAAAGGACTCAAGGTCACTTTTGTTGGTTTTCTTATTCAAGATTGCCCAGACAGAGGGAGATGAATGCTACCAGGTAACCGTGAAAGGATCTGCCACAGGAATTCTGGAGAAAGTAACTGCTTAAAATAGAGGAGCCTGGAGAAGAGGAATAGAATATTGTATTGCATGTTTTACCCAAAAACATATATGGACCATAGTCGAATAATAAGTGTTAATATAGTTCATTCAGGCATACCATTTGACTAATTGCCAGCAACAATACCTAAAGTCTTCTTCTTCTTCTTAAAGTGCCTATTCGGCTCAAATGTTGGGAATCATTCTGGCTGTTATCCACTACAGCTCTGAAAAGAAGGGTAATATTTGTTGAAAAACAATTTGACAGGTTGTTTAGCCAGGAGATACGTCTGCGTCCTGGTCCCCTTTTTCAAAAAAACCTTTCCTTGGAGTACTTGCTGTAGTAATCTATATCTGTGAGAATTTCTCATTATGTGTCCTAAATACTCTAACTTTCTTACTTTAACAGTTTCCATAATTTCCAGTGTCTTGTTAATACAACTTAAGATATCCTCGTGGGTATTATGGTCAATATAGCTATAATTCAAATGCTTCAAGTTTCTTAGAACTGGCTTCAGTCAGCGCCCAAGAATCCACAGTATAAGGAAGAACACTGAAGACGTAACATCTTATGAGTCTTATTGTTGTACTTAATTTTATTGCTGAACTTTTGAAAAGGGATGTCATTTTGAGGAATAGTGCTCTAACTTTTTCGATGCGGCAATAAAATTCCTGCGAGTGATCCCACTGTTCGTTCATCATTGAACTTAGATATGAATATTGTGGAGTTCTTTGTATTTGTTGATTTTTTAATCATCAATAAGGTAGCAGGAACCGAAGGCTTACTGATTACCATGTACTTTGTTTATCTAAAGTCTACCATTGCCAAATTAAAAAATTTTAAATATTTATTAAATTTATTTTGTGTATATCAAAATTTTTTTTCAAATAAGAGATGTTTTTCACTTTCATCCGAATACGTTGTTTTACCCACAGCTTTTCGTTAGCGCTCTCCAGATATTTTTTAGAATTTGTCTTGTGTCTGATAAGTAGGTATTGTTATCTAATTCTCCTGGCTAACACCTGAATTTGTTAACCCTTTCCGAGCTGTTACAAAACTGAGCTTAAATACTCCAAACAAATACCGACTTTAGAGTCAATATTTTTATTTTTATTTTAGCTGAATATTCCTAAGGATTAAGTAAGGGCAGGCCGCTGCGTACGGGCGTGCCACTGTCAAGTAGTAAAGTTAAAAGTGATTGAGAATCAAATGTTTGAACCACCTTTACATACATACAATTGATACACGATAATCTTTGTTATTTTACGAGATTTGTTTGGCCTCGGCCAGAGATGGTGCTACTACTATTTAAAAAATTATATTTTTCGTAAACATAACCTTTCATGAGAATCCTGTAAAATTTTTAAGCCGCTGCACAGTGATTCGGCAAGAACATGCTAGCGGGACAATATTCATGACGTAATTTCCAGGAACCACTGATAACGACTTGTAAACAACTCCCCCCCCCCCCATTTAACGAATTCCAAGAATTAATTTGTTTATCACCTCATAAAGGTATCTTATCAGGGGATCAAAGTAACCCTTATAAGAGAGGTCATTTTCATTTGCAAATCAGTTGCATTTTATGCACACTTGTGATAACATATTTTAAAATTGGTAGCAAAGTGAAACGAGTTATTTGTGATGGAATATTCTGTTGAAGGTATGTACTCTATTATGACTTATATTTTTTATAAAAAATATGTATACTTTTGGTGTAATATCAATTTGTAAATGTAGAGATAAATCCAGCAAATTTTACATTAATTGTAAACTTTAAAAGTAGCAACTTTTTTTATCCACATATATCCACCTAGATTTTTCTATATGTAATACCTACAACATTCAGGCACAGATTCATATATATTATAGACCCCGAAAAGGCCCGAAAGTAAAATTATTTTATTTTTTTCAGAACGCGTCGTGGAGTTTTTTGAAGAATGGCTAAAACATGACAAAACTGAACGAAACAGTGGCATTTTTTATTTTATAAGTGAAAAATTCAATATGTCTGATGTTTCTGACGATTCTCTAAAACGACTCAAAATGAAAATATCAAGCCTTTCAGCAAAATTCAATCAAAAGTGGACTTCTTTAAAGTGTAACAAAGAAATGGTTCTAATCAAACATAAAGATTGGTTAGAGGGTTCCGGAATCGAAATAAAGATGTGTGTTAACCAGCCGTGCACTTCAACATCATCAGCGGCTCTTTCCGTAGGGCGACCCAGAAAATCATTTGAAGACTCATCAACGTAAACGAAGAGACGGAGAGTAGAAGATCTTTTGGAATCGTCAAGTGCAAGTGAGCTTATTACAGCAGCTGAGTTAGCTACTCGAAAAGAAGGGCATCGAAGTGTTGCTAAACAGATCCATAACGTCGCGGTCAGTGAAACTAGAGAAAAGAATAAGTGTTCTGAACAAAGTCGGCAGTTAACACCAGACGAAGCTTTAGCTTATTATGTGGACTCGAAATCGACTTCTCACTCATATAAACAAACAAGAAAATGGTCAATGAAAGCGGGACGTCAAGTGTTTCCATCGTTTTATAGTTTAGGTGAGTCCAAAGCCTCTTGTTGTCCTTCTGACGAATATATTTCTGTGACTAAATCTCGAGCTGAAATTAAACTTCACGCGATTTTGGATAAAACGGCTGAACGATTAGTTAAAGCTCAGACGGAAGTCATTAGAAGTGTGTTACCTCGTTCATATTATACGTTGGTAAGCAAATGGAACTGTGATCGGAGTTCGGGGCATAGCACGTATAAGCAGAAATTTGAGAACACTAACGCTACAGACGAATTTTTGTTCGTATACTCATTTGTCCCTTTGAGACTGCTTGATGGCGAAACTGTGATCTGGCAAAATCCAAGACCTTCCTCTACTTTATATTGCCGTCCTATTAAGTTTTTTATGCCAAGGAGGCAAAAGAGTTTACGAAAGAAGAAACTTCTAAAATTTTAGATGAAGTAAGTCAGCTTCTTCCAACATTATGTAACGTTGCTGGATCTCAAATCTCTGTTAAACACGATTTGTTGCTGACAATGACTGATGGCAAAGTGTGCAATGCCTTAACAGACACAAGTTCAACACAAAAGTGTTATATTTGCGGTACCACCCCGTCTACTATGAACGAGGAGTCAAAGAAATATCCCAGCAACGAAGAACGCCTTGCATTTGGTTTATCTACTTTACATGCATGGATCCGCACGTTTGAATGTTTGCTTCACATCAGCTATCGTTTAGAAATAAAAAAGTGGCAAGTCAGGGGAGATAATGACAAAGCTATTGTAAAGCAACGCTCACAAGAGATACAAAAAGTGTTTAAAGATCGTATGGGTCTCATTGTAGATAAACCAAAACCTGGGTATGGTAACATAAACGATGGAAACACAGCACGTAGATTTTTTTCCAAAGCTGAATTGAGCAGCGAAATTACAGGATTAGACGTAAACCTTATTCGTAGGTTTCATGTAATTTTAAGAACTTTGTCATCGGGATATGACATAAATTATATAGAATTCGAAAAGTTTTGTGTCGATACTAGAAAATTATACCTTGATCTGTATTCGTGGTATTCCATGCCCGTTACTGGGCATAAAATTCTTGTACACAGCGCGGAAGTTATAAAGTCTTTTCTTCTTCCCATTGGACAACTCTCCGAAGAAGCCCAGGAGGCAAGAAATAAAAAACTGTCGTAGATTCCGTGAACGGCACACCAGGAAGCGGTCACGTATTGCCACAAATACAGATCTTTTGAGAATGCTTTTAATTACGTCTGATCCTGTTATCAACTCGTATAGAGAATTACCGCGAAAAAAATTTACTTCTTTGCCATCGGAGGTTCTGCGGTTGATTATCCCACCTTCATTGCCATCCGAAACACCATCAGTAAGTCATCATCACGAATTAAATAAGGAGGATTATTTACTCTCTGAATATTCTACTGAATGGGAGAGCGGTGATGACGACTCATCTGATGGTGATTAGTAGGTTTAAGTATTTTTTATTGTAATTATTATTCTTATTTTATTGTGTGTTGTAGTTGCTTATAATTCATGCCTTAGTATATAAGTTATTTAATATTATATTTCTTTTACTTATACACCTTGTTACTGTAAATAATTGATATATAGATACTGTTATTGTACTAATTTATTTTAAAAGAAATAATATTTTGTAAATTAATAAATGTGGGTACTATCATTACGTTTTTTATTTTTTTCCTAGAAATTTCTTTTTAAACAAACATGATTGTGCTTTCCCACACATAATGAGTAGGTAGACGTATGTAGCTAATTAAAGAACAATTAGCGACAATAGTGAACAAATGAGACACATTAGTAAACCACTTCCGTCTTGCAGCTACATATTTCGATTAATACACATACAGTACACATTTTTCAACTTTTTTTTTCTAAAATAGATACCTGGAATATACATAAACAATTGAAATAAGTGAAGAAATAATATTGTCCCGCTAGCCTGTACTAGTCGAGACACTGTGCGCTGGGTGATTTAGCTTTTGAGTGGCATCCATTTAAATAGATTAACTTTTGTGATTTTACAACAATGAGAAAAATCGAATATCGAGCAGTGAAAAAATATTTGTTTTTGAAAAAGAAAAGAAGTGATGTGATAAAAGCGGAACTCAGCGAAGTCTATGGGGACTCTGCACCTTCGTTATCGACCATAAAATATTGGCCGCGGCCGTATAAGCATTTTTGATGGAGAACGCCCAAATGAGGTCACCACATCAGCAATGATTGAAAAAGTCCACGATATAGTGATAAATGATCGGAGGGTGACAGTGCGTGAAATTGCTGAGACTGTGGGTATCATCAACGGGTGCAGTACATTTTAACAACTCATTTGGATATGAGAAAGCTTTCGGCAAAATAAGTGCCGCGATTGCTCAAAATTGACTATGAACACGCACGTGTGTCAACTTCAAAAGAATATTTGGCTATGTTAAGGTATTTCTTACGAGAAGACAGAGAGAGCATTATGTTAGAGAAAGACGCGAAATAATTTGATTTTCAGGGTATAATGAATGTGGCAACGTAGCTTCTCGCATGCTTCCCGCCGCACGCAATCACGTCTTATTTATAATAACCTTGATACTTTTACGTGATATACAATAAAAATTATGTATAATTAATTAACACAATACCTTAGATTATTTGTTAAAAATATATCAATTATTAAGTATTGATAACCGAATAAATGCGCGTGCAAGGCACGCGTTTATTCCAGTATCTTTTAAAAGAAAGTCCGATCAGTGCAATACATATATGTAATTTAAAATTTGAAAGAACGCCCGCGTCCGCGCGGGCATTCTTCTTCAAGCTACGTTGCCATAGCGAAAATTCACTTTAAAATATACATGAAAAAGTAATATTTATCTAATATTTTTGCAACACCTAGTAGGTTCATATTTTAACAAACGAAAGCAAAATAATGTTTTTATGTTTTGTGAATTTTTACTTTTTAATGCACATACGACAACAAAAATTGTAAAAAAACGCATGCTTTTGATCGAAGAAAAAGTATGGTTTAATTATAGCAGTACGGCGTGGTAGGGTAAACCATCTTTATATTGAATCAGTGAATACAGGATGCTAAAATCTATTATCTCCCAAAATTTCAAGCAAAGCTACTTTTAACAGTTATTCATAAGAAATACTTTAAAGCGCAAAAGGAATGATTTTTGGTATCAATTCATAACTGTTGACGAAACATGGATTCATCACGGCACAACAGAGACCAAAGGACAGTCCAAACAGTGGGTTTTCCATAGCGAACCTCCGCCAAAGAAGACAAAGGCGATTTTATCAGCCAACGAAGTTATAGCATAGTGTTTTGGAATGCACGCGGTGTAATCCACGTCGATTACCTTAAAAAAGGAAAAACGATTAATGGAGAGAATTATGTCAATTTATTGGATGGTTTTAACCATGCTGTGAAAGAAAAAACGTCTGCATTTGGCGAAGAAAAGAATTCTCTTTCATCAAGACAATACACGCGTGCACAGTTGTGTCATCGTCATGGCAAAATTCCATGAATTAGAACACGAATTGCTTCCGCATCAACTATATTCGCCAGATTTAACCCTTAGCGATTTTTTTCCAATTTCCAAATTTAGCTAAACGCTAAAACAAACGCTTATATTGAAGGGTTGGAGAAATCGTAATTTTTAGATGGGATACAAAAGATAGAAAAAACGTTAGACTAAGTGAAAAATAAAATAAATTATACACATAAAAATGTTTTTTTTTCTTGTCAAGGCCAGGTACTTATCGTACAACCATCGTAAATAAAATTAAAAAAAGTTCTTTCAAAAAAATTAACTAGGGTTTTAATTGATTTTACTATTCAATAAAAACTTACTTGCCCATAAACGTAAATTTCGATAGTATAAATGCCTCTTGCTCCCTAAAAATCAATTAGGCGTTTATCTTAAAGAGGCATCGGGTGCAATAACAGAAAATCAATTAACTACACCCCCCTTTTCCCAATTTTGCGAGACTTAAGGATTTTGGTCACTAAATTCTACATAAGCGTAGATGTAGAATAAAATGTTTGTTAAATCCCACACACACAAATAAATCGTAACAGAAACTGTGCACATTATCCAGCTGATTATTTGTTGGCTAATAGATAAAAAAATAGCTTTGCCTCTGAGTTGCTTCAGATCAACAACAAAAAGATGGAGGAAATAACAGAAAACTATGAAAAAGAGTAGAATAATAGTACTCAAAAAATAAAAGAACAATAAATGAAAGGTACTCAAATATATTAATAAAATAAACATAAGGAGTGTGTAAGAAAATGTGGGGAAAATCTGGAAAATATTTTAAAAAGCTTGATAAAACTTAAAAATAAAATGCAAAACAATAAGAAAAATAGAAAAGAATAGGGAAAAAAAACCAAAAAAAATAGGAAAGCAACAAGAAATAAGATTAAATAGAAAAAAGCATGAAAATACGAAAAACTGGAAAAAATTTTGATAAATTTCATTTAACATTAAAAAAAAAGATAATCTAGAAAAAAGGGGGAAAATAGTAAATACAAAAAAAGTGGAAAAATATTTAAAAAAAAAACGAAAAAAATTGGAAATTATTAAATTAATTTGAAAAAAGAACTACTGGAACAATCACGTCAAATAGGAAAAAAAGTGGGGGAAAAAATAGGAAAAAAACTGTAAAAATTTGGAGAAACTGAAAAATAAAAGTTGTTTTAATTGTTAATAATAAAAAGTTTGTTAGTATCACAGTAATTATTTCAAACATGATAAGGGTTTTTTTATTACGCACGCACGTGCACGCGTTTGTATGCTTTTACATGCCCAAGCGTCTATGTGCATACGTACAGAGGTGCTCATGCGCCCTGTGTACGTGCACATCGGCGTCCAAAGTCTAAAAATTATTATACGCGGTGTCACAAAAACAAACTATTATTTTTACCGAACAGATTTGAAAAGTTTACCTAGCAACAAAAAACTTTTGTATATCTTGGTGATACAGAGCTGCATGCTTCTTAAGTTTACTACTCACATATCAACGTATCAGAAAGTTTGTAAAATTTCTTTACACTCTTAAAACTACCACTTATATATATTATTCATTGTCTGTCTGTCTGAATGAATGTGGAAGCTTAATTAAAAAAACGAATAATCCATGTCTCACGCATTCTTTATTATATATATATATATATATATATATATATATATATATATATATATATATATATATATATATATATAAATTCTGACATTTTCACAATAACCTGGACTACTGCAATGTTGCTACACTTAAGTGTAACTACTTTAAAATAAGGATATTTTTCTAGAATTTTTTTAAAGAAAACTACTGCAAATGTTTTAAAATGTTGGGTACCTATTTATTATTTGTTTATAAATACACGCAAATTTATTCCAACCCAAATATTGAAATTTACGGGACTGCTCCAGTAATCGGACAAGTGAAAAAAAGTAGCTCCATTGCTGCCGTAATTGGCGCCTCCACATTGCCTGGAATCAAAGAAAACAAAATGATCATTAAAATAGATATAGTTTTACCATATCATCAATCATGGATTTTAAAAAATATTGAAAATTATAAAAATGGCGGCTTTTGGAAAAAAAGTATAAAATTTTCGGCAAAAAAGTGTTCGGTTTTTGCATGCCATATTGACATTTTTGGTCGAATCAAAAAATCCGTGGTTCATGGTACGACAAAATATGTCCTTAATAACCAAAACAAAATTAAAGTCGATACATTAAATTGTTTTTGAGTTACAGCGGCAGCAAATTTAAAAAATGCAGTTTTTGAGAAAAAAGCGTGTAAAGAATGACTAACGTGTAACACATAAATAATGATCTCTTGCCACGTAACTACCTTTGTGACTATTTTGAGTTCACTGAAGTATTAGATGTTTTACTTGCGTGATGACCTCACGGCACTGAAATTTTAATACCTGCTCCGGTTCCCGTTACGCTTCCAAAAACGCGTTTTATGCCCTCCCCCCCCCCCCCCCCCGAGCAGCTGTGCCCGGGGAAAGCTGAATTTTCAAAACTAAACATAGACCGACTTTGATACATCAACCTCCTATTCTATACATATACAAGCATTGAAATATGTAAAAAAATCGATTTTTTTGAAATTATCGCACTGGTATGGCCCCTTAAAATCTAAAGCTTGTTACTTCATGTTATCACAAAAATTTAAAAGTTTTTGAATTAATATCTGTTTCAGAAATAAATTGTATTTAAAATTCAGTGTTTTTTTAAGCCACTAAAAGAAAATATTGTGAACAACAATTTTCTGGCTTGAGCCAATAATCCTAAATTTCTGTTACAAAAATTGTTTAACTTTTATTGGAAGTCCATTAACGTCACTGTGTAAATAGATCTAGAATTTATTTTTTTATTACCAACAGTAGTTACTGTAGTAAAAACAAAGATAAAAATTTGAAAAGACTCGACGGGACATAAACATGGTCTAAATTTTAGGAAACTAATAATTAAAACCCTGTCCACAAGAAATAAGCATCAGAATGTTCAATATTTATTCGTAAGTTCGCAAAATGGTAAAACTTGTAACTATGTAAGCAGTAGAAAAAAGAATACCTAGATTGGACTTCACGCAATCTATGGCATCTGCACTTTTGCTGCCATCTGTCGGAGAACAGCTGGTTGGAATTTTTTGCAGGAATTGGATCACGTTAGTTATTGTTTCAATGTTTTTTGGATTTTTAACTTTAAAATCAAGTTGCTCTAAGAAAATGTTTTGTCCAAATATTATGTTAGTTTAAGAATAAATACTCATTTAAAAGCATTGTCTTAAACTAAATCATAAGCATGCAAAAGGGCTAGTTAAGGAACTTTTACAAAATTATAAAAATGTTCAAATTGAGAAGTGAATGTTCCTTTACTATATATACATATATATATATATATATATATATATATATATATATATATATATATCAACATCATTATTAGTTTATTCCATCCATAGTCGGATGCAAGTCTCCCAAAGTTGTCTCTAATGAGCTTTGTTTGCTTTTTTTGGCATCCAATCGTGTCCCGCTAATCATTTTACGTTGTCGGTCCATCTTGTCTGTGGTCTACCTCTGCGTCTTTTGTATTCTCTAGGCCTCCGTTCACCCGTACGGCGTGTCCATCTGTTATCATTCATCCTTGCTATATGCCCCACCCAATTCCACCTTAATATTAGTTGTATTACATGTGTCACTTTTTATCTTTTCTATCTTGATGTTAGGAATACGATCTTGGAGTCTAATATTTAGCATTCTCCTCTCCATTGCTCCTTGGGTTACCTTATATATATATATATATATATATATATATATATATATATATATATATATATATATATATATATATATACATATATATATATATATATATATATATATATATATATATATATATATATATATATATATATATATACATATATATGGAAATTACGAAAATATAATTTTATGTTTTTTTTTTTAAAGTACACGGATTCACTAGAAGGTGAAAAACATGGTAATTTATATAATTCTCCGTATGCACGTCACTGATTTTTATTTGTGTCCACGATACGACTTTCTGGAGACAAAAGAGTCAACATTTATTAGTGTTCTTGGCCGCCATCGATAGCTGGGGTATGTCCTGTTATTTTAGTGTCATTGTCTCTTTACTGTCCCCTGATATTTCGGTTTGGTCATAAAAGTTTAGGACAGAAGCTGATATTACATGTTGCTTTCATTTTTATATCTTTTATATGGAAGCTGGATGACCGAAATGCCATATAAAGGATCTAATTGATTTATTTTTTTTATCTTAAAATGGCAGTCGACACTGTTGCGATTGGTTTTATTCCGATAATCTTTATATTTCCTAATATCAAATTAAAAAATTAGCCATTTGACAGTTCCATGTAGAAACTAATTATTTAAATACAATGCAATGCGTCCTTTTTTTTAAGTTTAAAAACCATTCCACCATCTGTGAAAACCTATACCATATATATATATATATATATATATATATATATATATATATATATATATATATATATATAATGCAACGTCTCTCTGTCTGTCTGTCCGTTAGTGCGTTTATCACTGGGGAACCACTTGTCCGATTTACGTGCTTCTTTTTAAAAAACATACATATGTTCTCTGGTCAGGTTATAGGTTTTATTTTATTACGTTAGGTAACATAAGGAATAAGCAGTGACGGTAATAGTGAATGAAGTCCGAAAAAAGTTTGCCGCTAGCGCGTTCTCTTGCAATACACTGCCTAAACCATTAAATATGGAACAATATCATGTAACAAAGAATTATATTATATATAAAATGCAACATCTCTCTGTCTGCCTGTCTGTCCGTTAATGCGTTTATCACTCGAGAACCATTTATCCGATTTACGTGCTATTTTTTAAAACATACATATGTTCCCTGGCCAAGTTATCTATAATATATATAAAATGCAACATCTCTCTGTTTGTCTGTCGGTCTACCCGTTAGTGCGCTTATCACTGAAGAACCACTTATCCGATTTACGTGCTTTTTTAAAAAAAAACCTACATCTCTTCTCTAGCCAGGTTAAAGGATATATTTTATTACGTTAGGTAATATAAGGAATAAGCAGTGGCGATAATAGTGAATCAAGTCAGAAAAAAGTTTGCCGCTAGCGTGTTCTCTTGCAATACACTGCCTAAACTATTAAATATGGAACAATATCATGTAGCAAAGAACATAATATATGCATACGTCTCTCTGTTTGTCTGTCTGTGCGTTAGTGCGCTTATGACTTGAGAACCACTTATCTGACTCACATGTTTTTTTTTTTTTTTAATTCGTACATTTGTTCTCTGGCCAGGTTATCTATAGTCTTCTATAATATATATATATATATATATATATATATATATATATATATATATATATATATATATATATATATATATAATAAAGAAAGAAAGCAAAAGATTGCTGTATCTACCAAAATTCTTAAAAGTAAAATCTTAGTTGGGGAACTCGGCAAAAGGGGTCGTAATAAGAGATCACACAATTTTCATTCAGCCACACTATAATTCCCTGTCTTCAAGTGTCCATCTGAATTGAAATAGTAGTCATCTCTCTTTGATCTGTGTAACTTCCAGGGTTTTCTTTCCTCCTTCCTCTCTTTGTTTATGGGTCTCTGTGATACTGGGTTCCACAGATTCCTTCCACTTTATCTGGGCTATCTTGCGCACTTATCGATTACTGTCCTCCTTCCATTGACAGTATCTAGCGTCACCCCTTCATTACCTCCTGTCACTTTCAATCTTCATTTATTTCTGCAAACAATCTCTTCCTCCAATCATATTTCAACAAGAAATTAATAAATTAATAATTAATATAATAGACGATCTTCTCCTTTGTCGCTCCCATTATTCTTTCTCTCTTTCTCGCTCCCTCGCTTACCCTTTACCTAAAATTGGGTTATGATTTATCCTTCCTCGGTGCCATACCGGTTCTTGGTCGCTCAATTGGCTATCTCTTTCTTGCTTAAAGGTCCATACGTGAACTTCCCAATTTTGATCGGTTCCTTCCGGATCTCGACCCCGTTTTCTGGTTAATTGAGTTTTCTTAATAAGCCCCTTATCTCTGTCGGTCAGCTGTCTCCTGTCGTCCTTGTCATCTTTCCCATATGGCGGTGGCCATGAGTGGTTGCCTCAGGTGAAATAATTAACAATGTTTTCAACATCAAAGGTTCTCAATCACATCCATGTTTTAAATCTTGTTTTTGTAATTTTATCTACAGTGTTATAGTGTGTATTTTATGGATTAACCAACGTTTTATGTATAAGCTACCTACGGCCATTCAGGCTAACTCAACTTCACACTACTCATGTGAATTTTTGACTTTATTATGACTTATATCTTATTCTTGTTCTACACTAATTTTTATTAATTATAACAACTCAATTACAACATCATTAATTTAAATTTGTCCCAAACCCTATCAGTGAATATGTTTTGTTCTCCTTTTCAGAAGGTCCCAATCTAGGACGTCTCTCTGTCAGGTCTCAGGTTATCTATAGTCTTCTATAAGATATATATATATATATATATATATATATATATATATATATATATATATATATATATATATATATACATAAATACATATATATATATATATATATATACATATATATATACGAGTATATATATATAATGTCTGTCTATCCGTTAACGCGCCTATCACTCGAGAACCACTTATACGATTTACGTGTTTGTTTTATAATTCATACATATGTTCTCTGGCCAGGTTATATAATAATAATAATGATCCCTATAATATATATAAAACGCAACGTCTCTCTGTCTGTATACTTATCATTCGAGAACCACTTATCCGATTTACGTGTTTTTTTTAAATTCTTAACTTAATATTTAACAGAAAAAATCTATAACATATAAAACGCAACATCTCTCTCTCTCTCTCTGTCTGTCCGTTAGTGCGCTTAGCACTCAAGAACCACTTATCCGATTTACGTGTTTTTTTTTTATAAAATACATATGTGCTCTGGTCAAGTTATAGGATATATTTTATTACGTTAGGTAACATAAGGAATAAGCAGTGACGATAATAGTGAATCAAGTCTACCCGAACGGAGCCGCGGGACAGTTTATAATAAATAAACAATACCTGAAGCGATTTCAGTTTAGGAGAAGAATTTAGAAACATAAATAGTGCATTAACCATATAAATAAGGCTTTTGGTCTCAAATAATCAAACAATATCGATAAACCATCCCCGAAACTGTGTTAACGACTTTTATCGTTTCCAACCATTAGACTCGAACCCCAGACTGGGCCATAATGTGGTCCAAATTATAAGTTACGACGTCTTATATTGGCTTATTATCCAGTTATGGCCATCTTTGATGCTGGACGCTGAAAGGGACTCCCGAATTGAATGATCTATTATAATAGGTTCGCCCGGGATATACTAAAGATAATGTTTGATTTTGGGGAGACGTAATGGCAGCTAATCAGTTTCTTATTAGAAATTATAGGTGACGGTCTCTAATATTGGTTGTTTTTATGTTTTTCGTGAAGTCGAATCGGTCGTGTGATGTGATACTGCATTCTTGAAATAATGAATTTCTGTATGGTAAATCCTAAGATATAAGATACTGCCTTTTTGCTTTTTCATTGGGGCAATAAACGACCCTACTAAGGTTTTGTGCATAGTTGCAGGGTATTACGATAAACGTATTTTTATTTTACCTGCTTTGTGCGTCGCTAAAACTACTGTAACAAAAATCTCAAACATAAAGGTAGTATGTTACAAGAGGAACTTTTCAAAATTGCGAAACAAAATAAGACACAGCTCAAGAAATACCCAGTCGATGAAATGGCAAAAGGACGGAGTATCGCAGTGCTTAGATTACCTCGATATCATTGCGAATTGAATCCCATAGAGCTAATTTGGGCACAAATGAAAGGTTTCGTTGCAAGGGAAAACACCACGTTTAAACTTCAAGACGCAAGGCAATTATTACTCGCCGGAATAGAGAGGATCAAAGAGAAAATTTGGAAAAATGCCATTCGACATATTATAGAAGAAGAAAACAAAATGTGGAAACTCTACGAATACATCGAAGAAACTGTGGAAATAGAACCCTTAATTACACAGGGCAACAAAAAAATATTTTTGTTTTGGTGCCTGGGATTTTAGAGCTGATTTTAACTATATTTGGGACGCTAAATCTATACATGCAATCCGTTTTTCTCTATCAGCTCTACTTTTTTAGATACATCAACTTATCTACCAATGTGGTTTTTATTCAGTATATTCATTTATGAGGGTTCTAAAATTATTATATATTCATTAATGTAGGTACAATGGTTTTATTGTCGGTCTGTAATTGAGTAAATTCCAGGTAAATCTATAAATAGTGGAACCATTGCCTATCAGGTACCTGAACTGACTCTTTTAATCACCTAACTCGGGTAAGTCTCGTCAGTTTGTGCGTTCTTACTAATGAGAGTAGATCGAATTCGGCGTGTTATTTTATGTTAAGAAAAGAGTGTTTTTGTGTTATTGAACAGAATTAAAATGAGTTCAGGTTCCAGTTCAAGAAGAAGTTGTGTAAATCAACCTGATGTGTTTTGCTATATATGCGGAAAATACATGTTTCAACAAAACAGACAAACTATTACTGACTTTGTAAAGCGAGCGTATCTTGGATACTTTGGAGTTAAGCTTGGTGATCAGGACAAAACGTGGGCCCCGCATCTCGTATGTAAAACTTGTACAGAGCATTTACGGCAGTGGACTACCGGGAAAAGAAAATGTCTAAAATTCGGCGTACCAATGGTTTGGAGAGAACCAAAAAACCACTTCAATGATTGTTATTTCTGTTAAGTAAATACTAATGGAATCAATCGAAATAACCGCAGTAAGTGGACTTATCCCAATTTAGACTCGGCAATACGCCCTATCCCGCAATCAGATGAAATACCGATTCCAACATTTCATCAGCTACCACATATCTCTGATGACGAATATTTTCCCTCTGATCGCTCTTCTGATGCTAATAAAAGTTCTGATGCTAATGAAACTAACAGTGACTATGAGGGGACGTCATCAGTTCCTCAACGCTTCAATCAAAATGAATTAAATGATCTCACCAGGGATCTCAATTTATCGAAAAAAGCTTCTGAAGTACTGGCTTCTAGGTTGAACGACAAAAATTTACTGGAACAAGGAACCAAAATTACCTTTTACCATACAAGAGAAAAAGATCTGCTACCATTCTTTTCTCAAGAAGACAATCTTGTATTTTGTCACGAAATTAGGGGACTCATGAAAGAAATGGGACTTTCTGAATATATTCCAGATGATTGGCGCCTATTTATTGACAGTTCAAAGCGAAGTTTAAAATGTGTCCTTCTACATAATGGGAATAAATATGGTTCAATACCACTAGCTCACTCAACGAAACTGAAAGAAGAATATAATACCATAGCTTTGGTCTTGCAGAAGATAAAGTATTACGAACATCAATGGATGATTTGTGTAGACTTAAAAATGGTAAACTTTCTTCTTGGGCAGCAAAGTGGTTACACGAAATATCCGTGTTTCTTGTGCCTCTGGGATAGTAGGGACAAAACACACCACTGGGTTAGAAAAGATTGGCCTCAGAGAGAAAACATGGACGTTGGGGAAAAGAATGTCATTAACGACGCTTTGGTTGAAAGAGAAAAAATCATACTTCCTCCGTTACATATAAAGTTGGGCTTAATGAAGCAATTTGTAAAGGCTCTTGATAAGAATGGGTCTTGTTTTGCATATATAGGGGTAAAAATGCATCAGTTGAGCACAGAAAAACTCAAAGCAGGGATATTTGACGGCCCACAAATAAGACAATTAATTAAGGATCCTGCCTTCATAAATTCAATGAATCAAGTTGAACGAGAAGCTTGGACATCATTTGTTGCAGTTGTAGAAAATTTTCTAGGCAAACATAAAGCTCAAAACTATGTTGAAATGGTTAACAAGATGCTTAATAGTTTCAAATCCTTAGGGTGCAATATGAGTATTAAAATACACTATTTACACAGCCACTTAGACCGTTTTCCAGAAAATTTAGGAGACATGAGTGAGGAACAAGGTGAAAGATTTCACCAAGATATTAAAGTTATGGTGGACCGCTACCAAGGAAGATGGGACATGCACATGATGGCAGATTACTGCTGGAGTTTAAAAAGGGACTGTTTAAAAAAACATTCAAGAATGTCGCGGAAAAGAATCTTTCCAAGTGTTGAGTGACTATTTCATTTCTTCAATGTTTTTTTTTGTTTGTAAGTACGACATAATATTATATTTTGTATAACTAAAATAAAAATTTCGTATCTACTTTTGTTTACTACACTTACGGATTTGAGTTACAATAATATAACTTATATTTCTCTAAAATTGTATATCTTAAAAATTTGAGCTCCTAGGTACAAATGAATACGTTATTTGAATTCAGGACATCAAATTGATATAGCATCAGCTCAAAAAACCTCGACAGCAAAACAGCTGTTCCCCTGTGTTATCAATTTAAGAGGAGTCGAGTCTTCAGATTTCGAAGATGATTATTGTTCTTTTATTGTAATTAAAGTACTTATATATCGTGAATTGTGAATTTGTATATATACATAGATCTATAGATTAAAAAACTTTCAGTAATAAATCTTATATTTCTATAACCTTATTTTTAAGATAATTTTATTTATTAAACGCTAAAAGCAGATTAGGTTCGGACGGTTATGCTACCGATGAACCCTCATTTACGTTTTATGACTCTATTGTATAGCAGAGGTTTTCTGCCTAAAATAGGGTAACAAAATGCAGTAAAATTCATAAGAAATCTCTTTTTTTTTTTGGGCTCACCCCAACATGTATTTGCATCTACAATGAGATAATTCAGCTATCAACTCCAAACAAATACACTTTAAGAACTAATATTTAGTACTCTAAACCTTTATATATGTTGATGTGAATTAATTTACTAAAGTGAACATACTTTTTCGACAAAATTTTACTTTTAAAAACATTGCAGCCCAAACCCGCCTAAACTGTCCATTTCTTCCCCTCATCCCATCATTTCCAGCTCTTGTCCACCATTTTATATTAAGCTCACTAGCATATCAATAATTCGCATACAGATCTACTTTCGTCCCTCTTTTATTTTACTTACTTTATAATTAGAAATTAGCCCCGTAATCCTCGAGGGACCACGTTCGGACACCCGAGCCTTTAGGGCTTTTACAGGTCGAATCCGAGTTCATTATTAAAACACGAATCGTATTGGGTTATATTTTGGAAATATCTCAGGATATTGGAGAGTTTTTGCATTATTTTATATTGCCGTATCTTCACTCGTACCACATTTACAGTATATCAAGTAAGAACGTGTCCGCGATAATTTATTTTCTAGCGATTCAACAAAAAATCGGCAATTTGGCAAGGGATATAAAAACAATAATTTAATTACTTTGCTAGAAGTAAGTAAATTTCGGCCAATTTAACTGCATTTCAAAAACTTTTTCTACAGCTAACTTAACGTTTTTCTACATAATATTTTTGTTAAAATTAGGAATAATAAAAAAGCAAGAATACTTAAATAGAAGTACATTATAATATAGACGCATCACCCTTCTAGCTCCCTACCCCATTCCTTATCTCCTCCATATCTTTAAGTATAAAATATTTGATAATGTTTGCGCGTTGGTTCGAGGCAGTCTTTCTTTCTTTCCATCCAAAAGAGCCTAAAATGACACATTCTGCTACCGCTAAATATATTAAAAAGTCGGTGTGGTTCGTGAAGAAGTGGATAAAGCATTTTAACGAGACGAAAAATGACGACGACTTGCGAAAACGTGGCTCGGTAGGCAAAGTTACTTCAAAAGTCGAAAAACGAAACATGTGTTTGTTTTCACGGAACCAGAAATTGCCGCTGCATTAAGGAGCGATAAAATTAAGAAAATAAGGTTTAAAGGTGTCCCATGAGACCTTTCGACAACATGTTTGCGCTCATGATGTCAAATTCCGAAGCATGTTGAAGAAACCTTTGCAAAAATCACGTCATGAAGTGGCATGCTTGGGCCTACGATAAGATACCAGAGTGGCCCTCACAATCGCCGGACGCCAACCCTATTGAGAACGTTTGGTCCCTTGTAAAGAGAAAGCTCAGAGGAAAGACTCTGAGGACTTTGACTTAATTGTGTCGCGAGATTAGAAAAACCTTGCAGAGTATGTAGAAAATCTCGGTGACAACATACCTCGAAGATGCCAGGAGATTACTGATGCAGGAGGGGATTGGATAACTTACTAAGGTAATTGCGCCATTGTTAGCACACAAAAGAATACCCTGATGGCAAAAAATGTTCTCGAAACACATTTTTTTCAAGAATACGAGAGGTCACGTTCTTACCTGATAGACTGTGCTATACGTGTATACAGTTATTAAAACCGCTTAGTATATTTAAAACCTCGGTATCAAAAGGAATTGAAGAAAAATATTTATAAATAGCGCTCCTCATGAATAATACGCAAAATTCGTTTTTTTTTGGGTCTAACACACGTGTTACAGGGAAGTCCCTAAAGCGCTACAGAAGCGGCATGTGTGGGAAAATAGCGATTCACGTTGTTCTTGAATCGCTGTAAATTGTACTCGGTGGGAAACACAGCGCTGGGCAAATTATTATAAAGGGATGATGTTCTCCATATAAAAGACTGCTTGAAAAACGTTATACGCGGAATAACAAGCTGAAGCTCATACGGATGTGAAGCATTAGCGCGACGTGTATTTCTAACATGCAACGCTCTGGGAGGAATTAAGCGGGCTACATCCTTCGAACACTTTCCATGAAAATACTTGTAGAACAGACTCAAGTCGCCAATCGTTCTTCGATGTTTCAGCGATTCAAGGAGACCGGTCAGTTCCGGGTCTCCAATCAGACGAACAGCTCTTCTCTGAACAGAATCCAACAAATGCAGTGTTTAGGAGCGGAGCCCCATACATGGGAGCAGTATTCCATAGTTGGTCGAATTTGGGCTTTGTAAAGAATTAATAGTTGTTGTGGAGTGTAAAGCTTTCTGGTTCAAAATAATATTCCCAACTATTGAGAAGCTCTCCTTGCTATGCCTGCAACATGTTCATGCCAAGGCATATTTGCTCCCAAATCAAAGCCCAACAAATTGAATGACGATGCTAGGGGAATGGAATGCCCCGACATCACTATGTCGGGTTCAGCAACGTTAACCTTTTTAGAAAAAACCGCCGCATAGG
The DNA here is from genome assembly GCA_019049505.1 of Pachyrhynchus sulphureomaculatus. Lineage (NCBI taxonomy): Eukaryota > Metazoa > Arthropoda > Insecta > Coleoptera > Curculionidae > Pachyrhynchus > Pachyrhynchus sulphureomaculatus. The sequence goes on from CM032448.1 coordinate 22,657,755, forward strand.
TTTTTGTAGCGTTAAATTCCACTTGGTTACTGTCACCCCAAGATAAAATTTCTTCCAGGTCTTTATTAAGTTGAACTTTCTGCTGTCCGCGGATATTCGCCTGAGTAGCCGATGTCTGAGCGTTCAAAGTAAATGAAGAGATAAGCGTACTGTTCTCCAAAGCTGTAGATTGGATTTCGGATCTTTTCCAGGAGATCATTAATGTAATTGAGAAAGAGAGTAGGAGACAGTATAGAGCCTTGAGGCACACCGATGTTGATAGTAAACGTGTTAGAAAAAAATCCGTAGACCGCCACTTGTAAAGAACGCTCTCTGAGGAACCATCAGAGCCACAAACAGAACTTTTCAGACATAGCATAAGAGCGTAGTTTAGCCAACAGTCCATCGTGCCAAACACGGTCGAATGCCTTGGATATGTCAAGAGCAACCGCTCGAGATTCTCCAAAGTGTTCTATTGCGTTGTTCCAAACATGTGTTACATAAGTCAGAAGATCTCCTGTTGATCTATTTTTACAAAAGCCATATTGGTGATCGCTAATAATGTTGAATCCTTCAAGATATTTTAGAAGATGCTGATTGATAACCTTTTCCACGACTTTCGTTATTATTGAAAGCAGTGCGACTGGTCGGTAGTTATTTGGCAAGGTCTTCTTGCCTCTTTTAGGTATCGGCTGAACTGTGGCACATTTCCAGCAGGAAGGAAATATTCCCTTTCTGTAGGATAGCTTGAAAAGTCTACAGAAAACTGGTGTTAGTTCCCTGGCACAGTTTTTGAGAACTATGGCAGGTATTCCGTCAGCGCCAGAAGCCTTTTTGGTGTCTAGCTTCATTAAAATACGCTTTATGATACGCTGTTTGAAGACAACATTCCTAAACATTCGCTTTTCCTAGATTGTATTCAGAACAGAGCTGTTCGTCTGATTGGAGACTCAGAACTTACCAGCAAATTTGATTTCTTGGAACATCGAAGAACGGTTAGCGACTTTTGTTTATTCTGTAAGTGGTGTTGGATGGAGCACTCTTTATATGGAGAACCTCATGTCTTTGAAATTAGTTGCTTAGAACGGTGTTGCCCAGCAAGTACAATTTGCAGCTATTCAAGACCAACGTGGCGGCCTGTGACTCCGTGGCATAGTACTTGCTTACGGTGCAGAAGATATATCCTTAGGATATGAAAAAGGGTAATATCTCTACTCAGGCGGGGAGGTGAGCAATAAAAAAAACGTGAATCTTTTTTCCGCGCACCCGTTGCTTCTGTAGCAGTTTGAGGAGTACCCTGTAACACATGTGCCGTTTCCATAGAGATTTTTTCATTTTCGCTCACCTTAAAATATACATATTTCACTTTTTGGTGTTAAGTTGCACATCTTGTATAACTAATAAACTTTTAATAGGATTTCGACGACACCACAAACATACGAGTATAAAAGAAAAATCAAAAGATATAAAGAAAAATCGAGTTATTTTCCTTGATATATCCGTCGTCCTTTCTAAGTCTTCTATAAGCTCTTATAAGATCTTTCGAGAATTTCCAGTGATCTCGCTGATTTGATTTATCGGATTAAGGAAGCCCTTCACGCGCTCAAAGGAAAGAAATACAATTTTTCTTTCTTAAAAGAGAATCAACACATCGAATTTTAGCGACACACACACGTCTCGGTTGGGGACTTGTCTTTTTTTTCGAATCAAGATTGATTTTGTGGGCTTCGTATGGACGCAGACGAATACATTTATTTGATTTATTATATTTGCGATTGAGGTAACATATCTTTCATGATGTTGTTAAATTTATTATTTAGTCTATATAGTTCTATATATATATATATATATATATATATATATATATATATATATATATATATATATATATATATACAGTAATACCCCGCTTTACGCGAGGGATACGTTCCGAAAAAAATCGCGTTAACTGAAATTCGCGTATATCGAGGTTTATGATTAAACATAGTCAAAATTTAATACAAAAAAATACAAATCATTTTAATCAATCACTTTAATTCTAAGAACACTTTATGCAATACATACTCTTATTTTTTACGGAAAAATACATCTATTGTCTTTTGGGTAACGTTTTGTTTACGTTCTTGTAAAATACGTTCATAACACCCAACACTGTTTTTAATTGTTTGACACACGGTCAAGACACGGTCATCATTATTGTCTATACTCTGCAATATGTCCAAACCTGAATAAATTTTTGAAAGTGCATTTTGTATTTCCCCTGAAGATAAAACTTTCTCTTCTACTTGTTCTTCCTCATCGTAGATAGGATTATTCTGTAACTCGATCAGATCTTCATTGCTAATAGGATCGTCGTGCGTTGCTACAAGTTCTACGAGATCTTCTACCGTGACATCTTCAAGTTCAGACCCCTCAATCATTGCAGCAATGTCTTCAAGCACTTGTCTCTGCATCTGGACAATTCTTCTAGGTGCTTCCACTACATCTGGCCAAAGATTACGCCACACCCCATTCATACAACTCATTTTAACTTCCTTCCAAGCCTCTTCTATGTTGTGAATAGACTTCATAATGTTGTATGACTTCCACCACTCTCGCATAGACTGTCTTCCTTCCCCGTCAGTTTCATGAATTAGTTGGCTAAAAGTGCGGCGATGGTAATAAGCTTTGAAGTTTGCTATTGCTCCCTGGTCCATAGGTTGTAATATTGACGTAGTGTTTGGTGGAAGGAACTTTACGTACATTTTTAAGTCTCTGGGCGTATCAAGTGAGGTTGGATGTCCTGGGGCATTGTCTAAGAGTAATATAACTTTAGGTTCAAGCCCATTTCTGTCACAGTATGATTTGACTGATGGGCAAAAACTATTAGAATACCATTCTTGAAAAATTTCCCGTGTAACCCACGCCTTTCTGTTTGATCGCCACACAACTGGTAGACTTGTCTTGTCTGTGCCTCGCATTGCACGGGGTGTTTCTGAATGGTACACTAGTAAAGGTTTCAGTTTGAAATCACCAGTGGCATTACCACCCAGCAGAAGTGTTAGTCGATCTTTCGCAGCTTTGAAACCACTGGCTTGACGTTCTTCCTTAGAAATGAATGTTCGAGATGGCATTTTTTTCCAGTAAAGTGCGGTCTCATCAACATTGAAGATGAGACAAGCAGGAATTTTCTCTCGTCTAACGAAGTCTTGAAACTTGTCTGGAAACTCAGCTGCAGCTTGAATGTCCGCGCTGGCCGCCTCGCCTGTTATGTGGATATTGTGAAGATTAGAACGCTGCTTGAACCGATGGAACCAGCCTCTGCTGGCAGCAAAAGTCGGAGTGGCACTCCCTTCTCCTTCTTTTGTTTTCAGCATCTCATACAAAGATTTTGCTTTTGTGCATATGAGATCTTGACTTAGTGGTGTGTTCTTCTTATTCAAATCTTCGATCCAGACTGACAGTAATTTCTCCATTCTTTCTAAGATAGATGATCTCGAACGAGAAAGTTTTGTTGCACTTATAGGTGTTGAACCTTCGCTGGAGATTTTAATTTTTTCCCGATTTTTATAAATCGTTCTCACAGTCGATTCTGAGAGTCCAAAATCTCTCCCAACAATTGTTGCTTTGCCTCCATTTTCCATTCTTCTTAACACTTTCATCTTCAATTCCAAAGTGACGCTTTTACGCTCTTTTTTCTTTACAGGCGGCATTTTTAACGTAGGGTTAAATTATGTATGTATGTATCTCCAATAAATATTAAAACAAAACTGCCAGCCGACCGAACTAACATTACGGAACAAATGAACACACGAAACGAACGAGGAAATCCCCATAGAACAAAGTCGAAGGACAGGGAATTCCCAATTCTTCAAAGAGAATATTCAGAGAAAGCGGGGATCCCCCCGCGACCATAGAGAAGTTAATGACTACATGAGCGCGAAATTTGAAATTCGCGTTATAGTGAAACCGCGCGTAACGGGGTCGCGCTAAGCGGGGTATTACTGTATATATATATATATATATATATATATATATATATATATATATATATATATATATATATATATATATATATATATATATATGTGTGTGTGTGTGTGTCCCAAAAGGTATGATCAAAAATGGAGGATCTAGTACATTGGACCAAAATAAGGTCAGAAGTTCCTATAAAAATGTTTCCTATCTCCCCACGTTAGGGAGCTACAGCCACCCAAATGGGGAGCCTGAAGATGGGTTTTCATTGAATATTTCAGAAGCCGTTAAAGATAAAAACATGAAATTCAGGTTCTAAAGTAAAGTTTATGTGCTGAATCGGAATTTTACCTTATAATCGTCGGTAATTCAACCGGTGCGTCAAAAGTAGGGGAGGGCGTGGTAAAATGGACTTAACTTTTTTTAAAACAATTTTTATTGTATTTTCGCGTTGGATTAGGGAAGCTTGAGATCTTTGGCGAAAAAAAGGTACTCTTAGTTTAACACGATTAAACGCACCATTTCCGAGTTAAAGTCGATAAAGAATTTCCATATCAGAAAAAGAGCCTATTACCTAATATTATTACGGTTATTAGCAATATTTCAAAATATCCAGATATTTTTAAATAACCATGCAACTAAATAATAATTAAAGAAAACATTATCATCAAATGAAGCAAAAAAAAACTTATTTTTATTGATCAAATCAAGAAAACTATCACAACACACCGCTAAAAAAATCGGAAATATCAATTTAAAGGAAAAATAAAATCCATGCGTAATTTCAACTAGGGAATATGTTCGATGTGGGCACCTTGTACAGTTATACATTTCCTTAAGTTAGTGAGGAAAGCCCTTTGAACTCTAAATAATAGATATTCTCTAGTTTGTACAGGAGTCGGATAAACAAGATATTTAAGGTGGCCCCATAGAAAGAAGTCTAAGGGATTTAAATCTGGTGATTGGGGTGGCCACGGGAATGGCCCACTCCGACCTATCCAATGATTGGGAAACTGGTTATCTAAATATCCCCTAGTAATGTAGCTGAAATGTGGTGGTGCACCGTCGTACATTAACCATATATTGTTGCGAATATATAACGGCACTTCTTCTAATAAATTATTTAAATCGTCTCGAAGAAATTGCAAATATTTCTCACCATTTAGTCGCCCGTCAATGATATATCGTCCAATCAAATAATTTCCTATAATTCCCATCCAGACATTTATCAACAATTTACGTTGGTTTTTAGTCTGAATTATCGCATGTGGGTTATCCTCATCTCATAAGTGAAGATTATCCCTAGAAAATCCCGATTCATCTGCAAAAAGCACTTTGCTTACAAATGTATTATCTTCTCGTTGCTTTTGTAGAAACCAGTTAGCGAATTCCATTCATGCAGGATAATCATCGGGTGACATAGAATGAAATTTTTGGAAATTGTAGGGATGGAGTAATTGCTCTTGAAGTACCCTCTGCACCAACGATTTGCAAGTATGAAGTGGTGCTGCCAATTTCGTTACACTATTAGTTGGATCGTTTGTTATTAGGTCCAAAATATTTTCTTCCATTTCAATGGTACGAGCAGTTCTTGGACGACTTACTCCTCCAGGTTTTGGTATAAGACAACCTAAAACATGTCCAATAATAAACACACAATTTGAAAAAAGCAAGACACAATTATATATAGTGCCAAATTTCAACTTTCTATATCAAATAGTTTTGAGCGATGAGCGATTTTCCAGGAGCAGAGCCCCCGTAACACTTAACAAGCCACTGCTTGCCTGTTTAAGCGGTATTTTTCTTCATCAAAAAACAGTATTTAATCAACACGCGAAATTCAGTTTTTTTTTCCACTGTTTTGAAAATATCAAAAATAATCTCTTCAATACATATTCCATATCGAATGCATCTTGTGTTATTATTACTTGGTCGTCTGGAAAGTTTAACGATAATAGGTGTTTATCACTAATGGGGATGCCCATGCTTTGGCAAGTGTGGTTCCATTTCTTTAGAGCGTTGTCTACAAATATATTGAATAAGATTGGTGAAAGTCTTAGACCTTTTGTAATGTGAATAGCTTCCGAGAGATAGCGTCGTTGTTTCACATATCCTATATTTTCATTATATAACTCTTTTATTGTTGTTATCATCCCTTCTTTTATCCCTGCTGTTCTCAAGACATGCCAAAGTTTATTTCTCGGTACACTATCGTATGCCTTCTTAAGATCTATAAAGGTCATATGTATTTCGTCATCTTTTTGGATTTTCTTTTCTATCAATTGTTGTAAAGTAAACAAGTTGCCTATACACGACCGGCCCGGAGTAAATCCGCTTTGGTTTTCGGATATCTTTCCTTTAATTGTTTCTCTTATTCTATTCTGTAATATTTTGCCGTACAGTCTGTTCATAGTGCTTGTAACGCATATACGAGTACCTCTATAATTATTAGGGTCTTTTCTATTTCCTTTCTTATAGATTGATGAAATGTAATTTTTTTTTCCATTCGGTAGGTGTTCTTCCTCGTGATATACAATTATTAATTAAGCTAGTTATTGTTCTCCACATGGTTATACCTCCATTTTTAATCATTTCTACAGATATATCACCTGGTCCGGCCGCTCTTCCATTCTTCCTCGTTTTTAGATTTGCTTGTACTTCCTCCATGGTTATTTCGTCCCAGTCCTTTCCCTCTGTGTCTTCTGATTCATTGTCCTCTATACTAAGGAATACTTGTCCGTTTTCAGTTAGTAATATTTCGTAATAATTTTTCCATTCTTCCAGGGGTATTAAATTTACGGCCCTCTCTTTGTTGTTCGTTTTCATATTTTTGATAGTTTGCCAACTTCTGTCGAATGTGCTCCTCCAATATATGTGTTAATCTGTGTAATTTATGAAATTAGTTGTAATGATTGTGACAAAAAGTATGTTTGGCAAACTAAAAGGTCAATTAAAACACGATTTAAAGAACATTTAGCACACTTAAGATACAATAGAACAGAAAAGTCTAGCATTACCGAACATGCCCTTGAAGCTGATCATACTGTAAAATTAGATAATCTAAGATTAATAATAAAAAATGTATCTGATAGGAGATTGTTGAACGCATACGAAAGTATGGAAATCATAAAATGTAAAAGTAGTTTAAATAAAGGCAGAGGGCCTATTCCTTCTAGTCCCCTCTACTGGGTACTTGACCGAAACTGAGGGCCTTGCCTATGTCATTAGTTCCGCTTGAGTAATTCAAGGGTTAGGCTAAGTATAAATAGGGTAGATTTGTAGTTTAGCTTTAGTCAATCATCGCTCCTGATGAAGCTAACATGGTTAGCGAAACGCGCGTCGAGTGCAAAAATAAAGTGTTTGGTGTAGTGGTGATATATACTGAGTAGTATCATTGTGCCAAAGATTCCGCATTCCCAACTAAGTGTTAATCTGTGCACATTTTCGTTCTCAGTATTCATTTTTTTTTTTCTTTTTTTATTTTCTTACGCACTTCTCTATTTTTTTCTTTGTATTCTGCACGGGTAGTTTCTGACTTGTATGTTAAATATTTTTGGTGTAATCTATTTTTTTCTCTATTAATTCTTTTAATTCTTCTGTTATGTAATATCTGCATGTTCTTTTTTCTTCCCACTTATACTCTCCTAAAGTTTCTTGTGCCACCTTGTGGACCACTTTTTTAATGTGTTCGTATTCTTGTACTATATCTTTGGTTGGTTCCAATGTAAGTAATTCATTGTGTAATCTTCTTTGATAAAGCTCTTTAATACTTTCGTGTTGAAATAGATGAGTTTTGTATCTTTTCATTTTTATCTCTCTCTTGTCTTTGTCTGTGGGATAAGTTTGTACATTTTTATTGTTTTTTGATGAAAAAGAGTACACTATTTCAGTAGTCAATAGATGGTGATCTGTGTCACAGTTGGTTCCTCTCTTAACTCTGGTGTCACATATCTTGAATGTGGATTGAACTTTAGTTATAATATAATCTATTATGGATTTGTGATTTAATGATGGTCTCTCCCAAGTAAAGCGATGAATATCCTTGTGGGGGAAGAAATTTGGCACTAATATAAGAATTGATGGCCTCATCAAAGCCGTGTAGCTTTAAAAGTAAAATTTTGACTTAAGGGGTAGTTTTGGGGGGTGAAATCGGAGGTGAAAAAAAAATTTTTACCAGGTAATCGAGTGGGGTATCAAATAAAAGCTTGTAAAAACACGAATTCAAAAATATATATATAATGTGATATTTGCGCACACTTTTCTTTGTATTATTTTGAAAAAATTGCGAAAAATCGGTGTGCCCCCCTTATCTAGAAAAGCACTGACGAAAAAATTTTGAAAAAAAATATGAAATATTTTCCGCAGAGTGTAGATTGAACGAAAATTATCACGAGTGCATTATCCTTATTAATTTATCTGCAACATAAAAAAAAGAAAAATTTCAAGGTCATCAGTTTTCAGTGAAGATCAGAAAAAAACTTTGTTGAAAACTCATTTGGGATGTGTTTTTTTAAGCCATTGAAAATTTTATATCTCCCTAACAAAAATTTTTATTTTAGAAACAATCAACGTGCTGAACACTAATTGCACAAGTCCGACTTCCGTTTGGTCGGTTATTTTCGACATGGTGACAATTTTGAGACTAATACTATTTAATTCAGTCAATTTGTTATTCGGTCACCAACAGCGACCTCGGGCGGAAGCATAAAATGACGGGAGAATTCAACTGAAACCTCCTCTACGAGGCTGGTTTGGAAAGTCCATGCAAAGTCCGAGAGATGGCACCACCGGCGCGTATCGAGGTCATGTTTAGTTAGTAGCATCTCTTGAATGAACGCACACCAAGTTTCAGCCATATTGGTCTATTTCTTTGTGTTTGGCATTCGTGTGAATCAAGGAAGTCGAGTGATTTTCAAGAAATGGACGAAAAAGAATTTCGTGTGGTGATTAAACATTACTTTATGAAAGGCAAAACGCCTCAGGAGACTAAAGAGAAGCTTGATAAACATTATGGTGACTCTGCACCTTCGATTAGAACAGTTTATAAGTGGTTTCAAAATTTTCGGACTGGCCATATGGGCACAAGTGACGCTGAATGTTCTGGACGGCCTGTGGAGGTTACGACTCCAGAAATCATTGATCAAATCCATGATATGGTAATGGATGACAGAAGAGTTAAGGTGCGTGAGATTGCTAGTGCTGTGGGCATCTCGACTGAACAGGTACATTATATTTTGCATAAACATTTGGACATGAGAAAGCTATCGGCAAGATGGGCGCCGCGATTGCTCACGCTTGACCAAAAACGGAATCGTGTGAAGTGTTGCAAAGATGGTTTGCAGCTGTTCCAGAAGAATCCGGAGGACTTTAAGCGTCGTTTCGTCACTGTGGATGAAACATGGATACATTACTATACTCCTGAGACCAAACAACAATCTAAACAATGGGTTACCAAGGGGGAATCTGCACCAAAAAAGGCGAAGACCGTTTCTTCGGCCGGAAAGGTTATGGCGACTGTCTTTTGGGATTCGCAAGGGATAATCCTCATCGACTATCTGGAAAAGGGTAAAACTATTACAGGTGAATATTATTCATCGTTATTGGACCGTTTGAAAACCGAGCTGCAAGAAAAACGCCCGCGATTGGCCCACAAGAAAGTCCTTTTCCATCACGACAACGCACCAGCACACACCTCAGCAGTTGTGGTCGCAAAATTAATGGAAATAGGATTCCAACTCGTTTCACATCCAGACTTGGCTCCCTCGGACGACTATTTGTTCCCCAATTTGAAGAAATGGCTGGCGGGACAAAGATTTTATTCAAACGAGGAGGTGAATGCAGACACTAATGGATATTTTGCAGACTTGGACAAATCCTATTATTCGGAAGGGATCAACAAACTAGAACATCGTTGGACGATGTGTATAAGCCTAAAAGGAGACTATGTCGAAAAATAAAAAAGGTTTACCCCAAACACATAAGTAGTTTTTATTTTTGCACGGACTTTTCAAACCAGCCTCGTATATGTTTCACACAAAGAAGATCAGGCAAGACAAGAGTGTCGTTAGCAGTTGCAGTTTGTAGCTTCTTCCTAAATTTTTTACAATTTATTAAAAGCTAATAACTGAGAATGAAATCTATTTGTAGTTGTTCTTAAAAGACATACGAATGAAAAAGAAACAAGCACTATTCGTGGCCCCGCGCGAAATATAAGTCTTAAATTCACCTCACACGGATTGCACACAGCCCTACACTGATAAACGACATTGGGTATCGGGCATCGTCGGGTGTCTTGCACGAAATAAGCCACCCAAAGGGTGATCTAACCGAGATTGGGTAATTAATTGGCTATTGCCGACCGTAAATTGTAAGGACACTGCAGGTTAGCAGGATCAGGACCAAGGATATTTATTTATCCTGTTTTCCTGCTAAAGGATATACGGCAGGATCACTTTCGGAAATTGATTTATTAATTGGTTTCGGTTAAGGAGATTTAAGATAATCTAGTCGGTTCAGTTAACTTATTACATAGAAAATAAATAGAGTAAATTAGTTGTAAGAATGAGGCGTTTTTCGTGCACATGTCTTCATTACGACTTAAGTTGAAATAATATTGTAAGCCTTTTAATGGAACTATAGATTTGTTTTAGCAAGAGTATTTTTTTAGCAAACATATGCCCACCAAGACACGTTGACAAATGCGCTGGGAAAATTAATTAATCTATGGTTTCAATTAATTCCTTATCCACTATATTAATCCAGTCGCCAGGGATTTTGAACTCTCATTAAATGTTAACAAGCTGCATTTTGGCACACAGGTAGTTTTTTTGGACGTAGAATAAGATAATCAAAAGTTTGCTAAAGTTTGATGTACGGTGAAGTCCTTTTGTTTTTGAGTTGATGGCACACAACATGGGTTATTAAAATGTCATAAACCATAAGCGTCCCAAATTTATCTTCCAATTATTTGAATTTTTAGTTTTAATCACCTTTATTTTCTATCTCTATACAACAGTGCGACCTTTTTCTAAAAAATATTTTATTATGATGATTTTTAAAAGATGAAACTAGAAATCTTATTTGTATGATAAAGCCCTAAATGAGTACAATTAACAATTCTTAAGAACTAGAAATCTACAGTGTTATAAGGCTTAATGATAATAAAAAATTATTTGGGATTTTAGGAGTTATTGGAAGGACTATAAAAAAAGGGGGAAAACCAAACACAAAGCCTTGGTTCAAATAAAAAGTTAAGACATTAGCTGAAGAAAAAAGAAAATCGTACCTACAATACAGATCCAATGCTATAACATACAATGATTATAAAAATGTAAGAAACAGGGTCAACGAGAATATTCAGAGAATCAAAAGAGAGCATTGGGAGAAAATTTTCGAACGATATGGAACATGATCTGTACAGAGGACAAAAAAAAATATGGAATCTACTGAGAAATAGAAAAAAACCAATAAATGAGTATATACAAAATACAAAAATTACGAATGGGAAAGATATTTCGAAAAACTCTATAGTAGTCCATCAGAAACCAATTCATTAATACAGGAAATACAGCATGAAGATGAAAATGTTGCCCAACCAAATAGGACCATTTCCTTGAATCAAATACAGCGCATGGCAGCGAAACTAAAAAAACAGAAAAGCCCCGGGCATGGACGAAATTAAGAACAAAATGATCAAATATGGAGGTGATAAATTACTAGAAGAATTACAGATTTTCTATAACAAAATACTCACAGCCAAGATTACACCATCCGAATGGAAAGAAAGCATCTTGATACCAATTTTCAAAAAAGGAGAAAGGACAGATCCAAAAAACTATCGAGGTATCACCTTAATTAGTGCCGTTCTAAAATTGTTCACTAAAATTTTAGCAGAAGAAATAATGTTAACCGGAATCTGTGAAGAACAGCAAGGGTTCAGAAAGAACAGGTCTACTATAGACGCCATATTTATAATCCGCCAAATTACCGAAAAACCCATAGAGTTTAATAAGATAGCCTTTATGTGTTTCATTGATCTTACCCAGGCATTCGATAGGGTACGGTTAACGGATGTCATAACCCTACTACAAAAAAGGGGAATTCACCCGAATATAATAAAAACTATCGAAAAGTTAAACATCAACAACCACACATGTGTAAGAGTGGCAAATAAATTAAGCAATAAAATACCTATGACAACCGGAATCAGACAAGGAGATAGCCTAAGCCCAATCTTATTTAACATCATAATGGATGAAATAATAAACGAAGTAAAGAAAATTGGGAGAGGATATCGATTGGGAGACAAAGAAATAAAAATAATATGCTACGCCGATGATGCATTAATCATATCAGAAGACGAAGATAACTTACAGAGACTCCCACATAAGTTCCAACAAACAGCAAAAGTGTTTAATATGCAAATATCTGTAAAGAAAACAAAATCCCTTACAATATCTAAAGTACCGAAAAGATGCAAACTCGCGATTTATGATCAGAGTGTAGAATAAGTGATGTCCTTCAGATATCTAGGGACAAACATAACAAGTACCAGGAACCTTAAGGAGGAAGTAAAAATTCAAACAACAAAGGCATCATTAATATTAGGATACTTAAGAGATATAATTTGGAGAAACAAATATATGAGCACCAGGAGCAAAGTAAGAATATACAAAACATGCGTAAGACCGATCATGACGTACGCGATAGAAACCAGGCGGAGAATACAATAACAAAACGACTCCTAAGAACAACAGAAATGCGAACACTTAGATCGATAAGAGGACATACCTTATTTGACCGGAAGAGATGTGAAGAAATAAGGGAAATGTGCGAAATACAGGATGTGGTGAGATGGACAACGGATAGGAGAAGAGAATGGAGAGACCATGTAGACAGAATGCCAAATGACCGGTTGGCTAAGGTTGCAAAAGAGAAGCGACCAAACACACCTCGACCGCTTGGAAGACCACCAATAAGATGGTATGAGAGCTGGTCTTCATCATCGCAATTGTTTCTGGGAAACCTTTGAAGTAAACACAGGACATGGTCCTAACGTAGGAAGAAGAAGATTGGAACCAAAGTACTAATCGGTAGGTAGGTGCATAAGTACCTAAATGTACAATAAAATTATTCCGTGTAAGTATAAAAATAAAGAAAACACCTATAATATACTTAGTTAAAATCAGAACAGTGATGGCTTTAACTTTCAGTTTTGCCCCAGTCCAACTTCGCGGAGTCTGTAAATCTGCATTTTCTCCTTCGAGAAAAAACAATGGTACTTAACGTCCACGATGCCTTAGGGCATCGACAGCCAATAAGTCAAGTCCGTGAAATTGTGGAAACCTGTTCCAACATGAGGGGAATTGGATCAGCAACTATTTATAGATTTCTAAAAGAAAGAAAACGCGGTCCTTGCAACGAACCTCAGAATCACTTAGAAGTCGATGAAGACTTTAAAGACGCAATAAGAAGAAAAGTGCACCATTTTTTATTAACGAAGAAATACCCATAGTACATAAAGTTTTGCAAGAAATCAGAGAAGGCCAGGACTTACCAAATTTAAAAAAATGGAAATTATGGAAAATCCTTCATAATCTGAATTTTCGTTGGGAAAAACACAATAGAAAATCTGTTCTTATCGATAAAACAGATATAATTTGTTGGAGAAGAAAATATCTACGAGCAATCAGAAAATTTCTAGCCAAAGAAAGAAATATTTTTTATTTAGATGAGACTTGGGTTAATGAGGGACACACAGTGAAAAAATTCTGGATTGACAAAAACATTAAGAGTGCCAAACAAGGTCGTAGGCTAATTATAGCACATATTGGTAGCGAAAACGGATTTCTTGACGGTGGCTTGTTGGAATTCGAATCAAACTCAACTAAAGATTACCACTAGGAGATGACGGCCGATGTTTTTCAGGAGTACTACCAACAAATGATTGAATGTAAACCAGCAGAATTAGTTATAGTATTAAACAATGCCCCATACCATTCTCGATTATTAGAACGACTCCCGACAAATTTATGGAAGAAAGCGGACATTCTTCAATGGATAAGACACAAAATCTCAAACATAAAGTATAGTAAGTAAAGGTACTTCTCAAAATTGCGAAACAAAATAAGGCACAATTCAAAAAAATACGCAATCGATGAGAATTCTGCTATCAACTTCAAACAAATATACTTTAAGCCCACAAAATCCAAAATAAAATGAAAAATTCGGTTTTTGGGTAATATCTCGAAAAATAAGAAAGATATCGAAAAACCAATAGTACCATGTGAAAGAGCGGGGAAATTTTTCAAAAAAAATGTTATATAGTTTTTTTCCATATTTTTTTTATTAGCTTGAGAATTTATTAAAAATTCGGATAGGTGATTCAAAAAGTGTAGCGCGCCAAACAAGTTATTGCAAAGTTTACGCGCTTTATCGATATTACTTGTTTTTAGAGTATAAAAAATAACCTGCCAAGTGCAAGTTGAACTTGCACAATTAGTGTTCCGTAGGTTGATTGCTTTTAAAATAAAAAGAAATTGTTACGGTGGTATAAAATTATCAGTGACTTCACAAAACACACCCCAAAGGAGTTTTGAACAACGTTTGTTTCCAATCTTTGCTGAATACTGATGACCTTGAAATTTTTTGTTTTTTTTATATACCAAATAAATTATTAACGGTAATGCAATGGTAATTTTCGTTCAATCTATACCCCGTGGAGAATATTCCAGAATTTTTTTCAAAATTTTTTGATCAGTACTTTTCGTGATAAGCGATGACGGCGATTTTTCGCGATTTTTTAAAAATAATACAAAGAAAAGTGAGCCCAAGTGTTACATTGTATATATATATATATATATATATATATATATATATATATATATATATATATATATATATTTTAATTGTGTCTTCACAAGCTTTCATTTGACACCACACTCGATGACTTAGTAAAAAAGTTTTTTTTTAATTCTAATTTCACCCACCAAAACTAACCCCTTAAGTGAAAATTTAACTTTCAAAACTACACGGCTCTGATGAGGCCATCAATTCCTACATTACTACCAAATTTCAACTTTCTATGACAAATAGTTTTTTGTCTTTGTGGTTTTATAATTTATAAAACCTAAAACGAAATTTTTGCTTTCATGATTTTAACAGGTATACAGTAAATTACAAATATTTAATAAAATATAGTATTGAAAAAAATCCTAGTGCTTATACCATTATTATACTTTAAGGTTTAATACAAGAATAAAATAATTGAGTTTTAAAATATGAAAATTTGCTTGTTGTTGTGCTCCGCCGACAATTTTGTCGTTCAAAGTAATACGAAATGGTCAAAAAAGTCGGACAATTTGTTTTTAGTTACAGTTAAAAGTATACTTAATATTAGAAAATCATTAAAAACGTAAAAAAACTTTCTCTTTTTTATAATTTTACTCTTAAAAAAGTGTTCATGAAAAACGTACTTTTTGCTTATTATTAATCATACAACTTAGACTTAAAATAAAAAAAAAGGTCGGAAATGAAAGATAAAAGTCTACGCTTTAAGTATAAGGTATTTATATTTCATTTAAACACCCAGGTACAAAGAAAACAGTTATTGAAAACACAAAATTTCTAAATTACTCGAAGAAATTGAATGAATTACGTACTCTCTGGGATCCGTCCTTTTACTTTAAAATATTTTTTATAAATTACGGTAAAACTAAAAAAAAAATATTTTTTATACTATTATTTTGTAAAATTTTCTGTTCTTTCACGTGGTGCTATTAGTTTTTCGATACCTTTTTTATTTTTAGAGATATTTGCAAAAAACCGATTTTTTTTTTATTTTCGATTTTGTAGGCTTAGCGTACACAGCAAACTTTTTTCTCGTATTCTACGTCCAAAAAACTACCTTTATGCCAAAATGCAGCTTGTTAACATTTAATGAGAGCTTTTCGTCAAAATTTGCCTCTGACGAATGGGCTATATTCCCCAGGGAACTGAGTGATTTTTTTTTCTTAAACCTGAAAATTTCTTTCGGACCAAAGAAATTCAGTGGTGCTTATAACGTCATCGAATACAAGTTACTACTCAATGAAGCTTTATTTGCGAAATAGTGAATATCTCACCTGCAGAACTCTGAAACCGTCTCTTATCTTTGGAAGTTAATATTTCGCCAGTATTAATGTTTTGTGACAATGGACTTCTCATAGAAATAAAACCCGCGTAATGACTATACAACCTCTCATTTAAATTTGGTAAGCTATCGTGGGCAGTCTGAAAAGTTGTCGATCTAACAATGGAAGAAAATTTTTTGTTGACGAGAAATTCACTATAATCTCCTGAAACTTCAGTTCATTTATTTTAACGTTTTTCCAATAATTCAATACTATCATTAAAGTGTGATTCCGGAAGGTCTGCGAAATATCCATCCACGGCTGCAATACTTTCGTCATTTGATATCAAATGCTTTCCAGCCAGGAATTTTTTCAAGTTTCAAAACAGATAATAGTCAAAGGAAGCCAAATCTGGTGAATATGCTGGATGTTCAAGCAATTCGTATTTTAATTCGTTAAATTTTGCCATCGCCAAAACACTTGTGTGAACACGTACATTGTCTTGATGAAAAATGATTCGTTTCTTCCTTAAAGCAGGTCTTTTCTCACGAATTTTTGCATCCAACTGATCCAAAAGATTACAATAATATTCAAAGGTAATTGTTTTAGCTTTCTAAGGGTAATCGATCAACAAAATACATTTGTAATCCAAAAAAGCTGTTGCCATAACCTTCCCTGCTGAGAAAACCGACTTTGCCTTCTTTGGTGCAATTCCAACGGCTTTAGTCCATTGTTCTTTTCACTCTAGGGTATAGTAGTGGATCCAAGTTTCATCAACAGTTATGAAACGATGCTTTAAATCTATTTTATTTTGATTAAAACGATCCAAACATGCTTGAGAAATACACGCTCGAATGAGTTTTTGGTCAATTGTCAGCAAATGCGGCACCTATCTTGCACAAATCTTTTTCATATGTAATTCTTCATGCAAAATATTTCCAATTCGTTCTTTTGAGATGCCTATGGCGTCAGCTATTTCACACACTTTCACTAGTCGATCATCTAACACCATATCATGGACTTGTTTAATGATTTGTCGTGTCGTGCAGTTTTTGGACGACCTGCGCACGGACCATCTTCGAGGCTTATACGACCAGATTTAAAACGGGCAGCCCTTTTTTTCACAGTGGGAAGTGAAAGTGATGCATCTTTATACACTTTTAACACTTTCAGATGAATTTCTGCTGGTGTTTAACCATCTAAACCAAAGAATTTAATTACTGCACGATATTTAATTTTTTCCATTTTATAAACATCAATGACACTGTGGCCTGTCAATTTTACCCGCACATTGAGGCGCTATTTTTGTAGCCCCTCCTTTCTATACCTTTTTTTATAATTTCTTAGAAGATTGAGTGGTTATTGAAATTAAAAGAACTAAAGAAATTAAACATACACTAGCTCAGTTTTTCTTGGTAGAGTAATATGGGTAAGAGATAATTTTTGTACGTCTTTTGGAAATGGTCTCTATTGTTGTTTAAAATTTTAGGTTGTACAAATTTTGGGCACCATTCATTTTAAAATAAAAAGGATTTAACTTCAGCTAAAAAAATGAAAAAAAACAGTGAAGGATTATATAGTTGATAAGGATAGTTTTGATATGGTACAACCCTTTTATCCTGAAAAGTAAAATAGGTAATACAGTGAAACACTAGCCTTAAACAAGAAAAAAAAAAAGGTTTATTAATGACTAAACTAAAAGCTCTAACTTTGCGGTTCTGTTATTACCCTGTATTACAAACAAACTTAGCCTAATGGGTGGTGTTGTTAATAAAGTCCTTAAATCAGGATTAAAACTTTGCTACACACGATGTTGAAGGTTCGTGAGATCACTTCACGAGTTATCAGTTCAATACGATGCGAAACACACTTATCTGGGAAAATAAGTCCACGGATGGATATTCTGGTGACTTACGGTTTTCCTACGAGCTTCTAGGCCTGTCCCGGTGGGATGTTCAAAACACAGATGTCTCTCCCATGGTTACTTCAGTTCCCTTTAGGCTACTAAGCTTTTTTTCGGCCCCTAAAGGTCTGGGAATAAACCGGATTCAAAGAAAAAGGCCTTAAGTTGAGCACTAAAACCGCTTTCACACTACTCCACCACTAATATCAGTACCGCTATTTGATAGTGAAAGCCTACTGGCGGCTTTTCTAAAAAAAGAAGCCGTTACTTTGGGAGGGAAAAAAACCCGTTACGGCTACATGGTGTAAACAGCCTACGATGGCTACTTGGTGGAAAAAGCCCACTACGGCTTCATGTTGAAAAAAAGCCTCGTACACGACTTGGCTCTATGATAGAAAAAAGCCATGATCCGTGTCATCCGGGCCCTTAAATATTTGTCTCCCTTCCGTAAAAATCACGTCTTCAATATGGCTACTTCCCGGATACAAATGTCTAGCCAATCGACGCATTAGAAACGAATTAAATAAATCTAGTAGAAAACCCGTAATGCATACTGTAATATAAACGGCTCTTAAATTCGAGTGAATTACACTGCTTACAAGTTAGTAAACACTGCCTGATATAAAAATAGAAAAAAAATGTAAATTATAAGGAGAAAAAACAGTAACATAACATGATCTTAAAATCTAGGAAAAAATAAATGTTACAACAGGTCAATATTAAATAGCTGCTACTCCTTAAATGAATTGACAGATCAAAATAAAATTTTACATGTGTTTATATAAAGGATGGAACTTTCCAATCCAATTATGGAATTATCCACAAAATTTGTTCCCGACGGCATTACAGTGAACGCCAGATACTACGTGGGTGTCATGAAGCGACTTTGCAAGAGGATTCAGCAGGTCCAACGGGAACGATGAGACGCAAAGGATCTTCTCTTGCTTCATGATAACGCGCCTGCGCATACCTCCTCCTTATTTGCCTGATTTAGCCCCTAGTGACTTTTTTTATTCCCAAGGTACAAGCTTCACATGAAGCGTCAACGCTATGACGATTTGGAGGAAATTAAAGCCACTCTGACATGCGAGTTAAACATGATTTCAGAAGAAGATTTTTCTAATAGTTTCACATGGTTGTATAACGATCGGAGGGGACTATGTAGAACATCTGGAGTAAAAAAATGTTTCCTTTTAATTTTCCTATTTTTTTATTAAGGCAGTTCGGGAATTTTTTGGACAGACGGTGTAAATATACCTTTTCACATGTGCGTTGCGAAAGGTATATCATATATTTAAGAATTGTGTAATTATGTAACGTAAAATATTTTCAACTATTACGTACAAAATTTCATTAAATATACTAAACATAGCTAGTTCGCTAAACATTCAATCTCCCCATTTCCTTCTAGAATTTCTATCTGCAATATCGGGTATAAACGTGTGTAAAACGGTAAAATTGCACGTCTTCCTATATCTTTTCGGATGTCATAAACGTCAACAGTCGAGTAGAAATTAGAAAAGAGAACGGAGAGCAGTTTTATTTATATGGACGGGTTGGTTAATGTAATTCATTCCAAGACCGACGTTAGATTTGTTTGTCATTTGGAAATTAAATTCATTTTATATATTAATCTCAAATCGCTTTAAAAAAAAAATCATAACGGCGGCAATATTTAAGGAATACAATAAAGCTAAAAAATCGGTAACGTGGTTTCTTCTGTACTTCCACGCAGTCCCAAATTAGAAACTGAATGGAACTTTTTACACAAAATAATAATTTAAATCAGAAAATAATACACTTTTTAGATTCATCAACTGAAAGAATCCTAATAAGACCTTGAAACACGATATATACGTAGCAACCCTTCTAGCTCCGTTTCCCACCCCTTTAATATTATACAACTGACTATAAATATTTACGCTAAAATTTGGTTATTGTTTTAATTAAGAAGCCGAAAAAATTCACATAATACTTTTCAAACTGCGAAATATATCAACTCTCATCCCTATTACGTTTTTCACTGAAACGATATTACTCAAAAAATATAGTGCCTTTTCGGTTCGAATATTGGCAATCATTCTGGTTATTAGTACTTTATTCACTGTAGCTTTGAAAAGACCGGTAGTATTTATTGAGAACCAATTTCGCAGATTGTTTAGCCAGGAGATAGCATCTACGTCCTGGTCCCCTTTTTCCAAAAACCTTTCCTTGGAGTATTTGCTGTAGTATGTTATGTACCTATTTCTAATAATTTTCGATTTATTTTGAATTTTTCAATTTTTACCCTTACCAAAGTTATCAACTTTTTTAAGAAGCTGGGCTAATTCGTTTCGCAAAAAATTTTGACATCTAGGCCGGTTAAGCGGTTTGAGGAAAAAAAATATGGAGCAGTAATTCGAATATTTAATATTCCGCACCGTACAATAAGCGACCAATGGTTTTGGTTTTAAACTTCCCGGACCCAAAATGGATTAACTGTTGAATAATAATGCATGTTATCACTGTTAATTACTCCATTACTGTGAACAGTAGCTTCATCAGAAAACATTATTTTGGATAAAAAATTTGGATCGGCCTCTATTCATGGTGGTACAAAAGTTTACTCATCGTTTAAAATCACGGTCTTGAAGTTCTTGGTGTAGTTCCATATGAAAAGGACGATACTTGTATTTTCTCGTGGTGCGATTAGCTGTAGATTGGGATGTGTCAGATAAATCAGCTATTTGATAGCTGCTGACCTGAGGATTAGCTTCAACATGAAGTAAAATCTCCATTTCTTTTTCCTCATTGGTAGCATTCTGGTTTACAACTTCCCGTTTAGTATACTCAACGCTACCACTACCATCAAACCGTTCCATTAAGCACTGAAAAGATTTTCTAGATGGTGTACGTCTATTAGGATACTTTGCTACATAAAGCCTTACTGCAAAAAGACAATTTTTTCCCGCCTCGCCCAGTATATAAACCATATCAATTATTTCATTTTTAGGAAAATTCATAACTATTACCTTTATACCTCACTTACTCAACAAATTAAACTATTTGACAATGATATAGCGTAAGTGTATTAAAAACAAGGGTAAAAATTGAAAAAATTCAAAATAAATCGAAAATTATTAGAAATAAGTATATGACATACTTAATAAAAGTTGGAGGGTTTTGTAAAATCTATCAGAAAAAATAATAATATTCAGGGTGTGCCATTTAAAAAATTTGAGATTTTTCAATTCAAAATAGTCGAAACGTATAAATTTATTTTGAACACCCTGTAGCATCTAACTCAAATTTCTTTTCAAATATCTTTTCTCATCTCTCTAGAATGCTCGTACCATGGGAATTCTTCCTTCAAAAAGAATGGCGTTACTGGCAATTTTTTACAAAACTGAAAACTAGTATTTTTTTTTTTAAATAGAAATATTAGAAAAACTAACATTATTAATAAAAAAGTTATAAAATTTTACGCAGAATTTAAAAATAAATTACAGAATAGGATGTTCAGTTTAAAAAAAAAATGTTTTAGGCCACACTTTTTTGAAGTACCCTGTATACTCAAAAATCATTTTAAACTGTGCACCTTAACATTCCCTAAAACTATTGTATATAACATTTTTTCGTCATTCCCGAAACAAATGAGATAATGAACTTTACTCTCTCGTTGACTCATCCTGTATATACATTCTTGAACAGCTTAGTATAAATGACTTTCAAATAGAATTAATAGACAGATGGTCTCCAACAAGATGGTCCGACCAAGTAAGATCTCTTCTTGGTATAAGTATGTACGAGTCAAGCCAGATTGCGCAGGATCGAGATGCCTGGAGAATAACTGCCGAGGGAGCAACCGCATAGTATCACCGATACTTCAATTGAGATTAAAGGATTGAGACAGAGAGAGAGAGAAAGAAAGAAAAAGAGCCACCATCTGCTAGATCGTAAGACCAAAGCGAACAAGGAAAATCTGTCTCACCAGGTTTGGAAGTGAGAGGCCCTCGTTACCAGATATGAAGTTGTATGAAGAATGATAAAACTAGTGTTAGCCCTGGACTAACCAAGAGGAGAGTTTATATCATAGATCTCATAAAATAACAACCTTGATAGGATATCGTATAAATCCGTGATGGTAGATAGGTAATACCATCACTATTATGGGGAGACAAATGATCAATCATAGAGTGACAAGGGATTAATGACCCAAGCCAACCGACACATTTTGCAGACAGAAGACGAAGTCATTTTTACTAAGTCCATCCGAGTTAAATTTCGCAATCTGACCATACGGTATATAAAATTAATCCCTATAATTCTCAAGAGTATTCGAGTCGCAAAAACAAAACACGTTCGAAAAAACAAACACATTAGCCTTTTTAATTTGCATTAGGTAACCTTTAGCCCGTTCAAAAACAACGAAAAAAAAAACCGCTAAAGCACAAGGTAAATACGTAAATATTCCGTGGAGATAAAGTAATTAGCTATCTTTCTTCATGCCCTAATGTTTCGCATACGTGGGCAAAATATGAAAAAATCCCTAATATATCTCTGTAATCTTTTTATATTATATTTATTGTACCGAGTATCATCACAATGTTTCATTTTGATGTTTATTTTATGGCACGTCCTAACCCATATCAGACATCTTCGAGGTAACGTAAATGAACAACATTATCAATTCAGTTTTTTTTATAGCGTTCTTGTCCTTCCGGTTCCCAGTTTCCATCCTCTTCAATCCTCCACATCTCCGGCTCTTAGATTTCTCTCTAACATTAAGCTCTTCACACCTCCAAACCATGTCACTCTTGGTTTCTCTCCTCTCGTGTTTTCGCTTGGTATTCACTTTAGAACCATCTTTGGTGTGTTCGGTGTTCTTTCATTCTTTCCATGTGTCCGTACCATATATCCGGGAGGTGTTCTACTAAGAGTAAAGAGATTTTAATAGTAATAGTAATTAGCTAGTCAGCAACAAAGGGATTTTTGTCGTCAGTTGGCCACTGTTATCTTGTATAAATTTATAGGCATCCCAGTATAAGATCTTAAACATCACAAATGCTTGGTTCTTATAATGAAGCAATTTATACCAATAAATATCTTGTGCATCATCCTCATCAATCCGGTTTTTTTATAGCATTCTTCGCCACCCGGTTTCCAGTTTCCATCCTCTTCGATCTTCCCAATCTGAAGACCTTAGATTTCTCTCTGATATTTCCCATTGAACACCTCCAAACCATGTCGCTCTTTCGCTTGGTACCCACTTTAGAACCATCTTTGATATTCGGTGTTCTTCCATTCTTTCCACCTGTCCGTACCATATAAGTTGCCGTTGTTGAATTCCCTCAGTAATCGTGGCTTTTACTATTCATTCCTTATTCTTTCATTTCTAACTCTATCCATTCTTGACACGTCAGTTGATCTTCGCCAGTAATCCATTTCGAGTGCCATTAGTTTCTGTTCCAATCGTTTCGTTAATTGCCAAGTTTCACAACCGTATATCACGATGCTCTTAAATACTGTATTATAAATGACCTGTTTTCTCTGTAATGTTAAGTTTTTCGACCACAGAACAGAGATTAGGTGTCTTATCCTTTCCTTCACTTATTCTACTGTCCACTTCGTTTTCCGCTCTACCGTCTTTACTTATGTTAGTTCCGAGATATATATATTTTTCACAAGCATCAGCGACCTCACCGGTATTTAAAGAAATAAACCTTATTGGGGGAATAAGAACCTTGGAATCTCGCTGAACCAAATGTATTGAATTCAATGTAGATTATGTTGCGAATATATTTTTTGTTTTTGCAAACAAATGTTATTTACCTTGATTTTACTAGACTTTTCTACCCTCGTAATTTTTCAAAAGTAGTCATCTCCCATATTTTACCAGGCCTAAATTATATACAACTATACCAACCAATGCTTATATTTGTACATATTTTAGGTTCAACTTTGATTTCTAGAACTAATTTTAGCAGACTTTTATGTGTATATCCAGCAACTGTCAGCGATGCGTGTGCGGAAAAAAGCGTTTCACCTTAGTCTTGAATCGCTGTAAGTTGTACTCGATGGGCAAATCATTCCAAAGGGATGAGACTGTTTGAAAATTGTTGTACAAGGAGTAACAAGCTAAGCCTCATACCGATGTTATGTACTAGCGTGACGTGAATTAACAGCATGCACTGCTCTCAATTTAATAAAGCAGGCTACATCCATCGAACACCCCCAGATAGAGTGTCTTCCAGGCCTTTGTTAAGTAGAACGACTGTTTGTAGATATTTGCATGAGTTGCTGGTATTCGAGCATTCCAAGTGAATGAAGAAATAAACGTACCGTCATCTGTAAAGCTGTTGGATTTCTGGTTCTTTCCAGGATATCGACAACGTAAATGAGAAACAGAACAGGAGACAGTATGAAGTATTGGGTCACACTGGCGTTGATAATAAAAACCATAAAAACGTAACTTAGCCAACAATCCGTCATGCCACACCGAGTATGCTTTGGATATATCAAATGCAACCGATCAAGATTCTCGAGAATGTTCAATTGAAATATTCCAAACATGTTTTACAAAAACTAGAAGATCGCTTGTGGATCTTTGCTTCCGAAAGCCATATTGACGATCCCTAATAATGTTAAATCCTTCTAGATATTTTAGAAGATGCTCGTTGATAACCTTGTCCACGACTTTCGATATTATTGAGAGCAGTGTGACTAGTTGGTAGTTTTTTGGCAAGGCCTTCTTGCCTTTTTTGGGTATCAGCTGAACTGCAGCGCATTTCTAACAAGAAGAAAATATTCCATTTCTGTAGGATAGATTGAAAAGTCTACAGAAAACAGGAGTTAGTTTACTTGCTCATTCTTTAAGTAGTACTGGTGAATGCTTATTACAACACTTAATATCGTCGGTGTGTTTTAATATCCACTCCCTTTTGGGAGCCTAAAATGGAGCGAGATTTTCATTAAAACTTGGTAGTGATAATTTACTAATAGCTCAGTCGTCAAAAAGCTCTAAATAAATGTTAACAGGCTGCATTTTGGCATAGAGAACGTAGAATATGATAACAAAAAGTTTGCTGCTCTAAAGTGTACGCTAAGCCTACGAAATTGAAAATAAAGTGAAAAATGTCGAAAAATAAAAAAGATATCGAAAAACTAATAGCATCACGTGAAAGAACCGGAAATTTTACATAAAAAATAGTATATAGATTATTTTTTTTTTGGTTTTAATGTAATTTAAAAAAAATATTTAAAATAAAATGGCTGGTGTAATCCTTCAGTTGTAGTGGGAATCATGCTTTCAACCTCATTTATGATGTCACCTATCTTGGTGATGTATTTTCAGGTTATTAAAAAAGAAAATTTCACCTAAAAGTATATATTTATTTATTATAATAGTATTATTATTAATTTATTATTACTTCATTGATAATTTTTAAAATGTAGAAGCGTAAAATGTTAAGAACAACAGTTAAAATTAGTTCACTTTACTAAACAGCAACCAACAACTAATTTACACTTATATATAGTATACAAACTACGTGATCGTCGCACAGATGACAAAAAACAGATCGAGCCGGTGGTGCTGCGCGCGCTTGTTTCTTTCTCCGATCGCCATGAACAAAATTCCTTTAAGTAATTTAGAATTTTTGTGTTTTCAGTTACTGTTTTCTTTGTAACTAGATGTTTAAATGAAATATAAATACTTTATACATAAGCTTAGACTTTTAGCATTCATTGCCCACCTTTAAATATTTTTTGTATTTGTTTAATAATAAACAAAAAAATACGTTTATCATGAACATTTTTTTAAGAATAAAGTTAGACAAAAAGAGAAAGTATTTTTAAAGTTTTTAATGATTTTCTAATATATAGTATACTTTAAACTGTAACTAAAGAAAAATTCTCCGACTTTTCTGGCCATTTTGTACTGCTTTGAACGTAAAATTGCATTCGGCGCACTACAGCAGGCAAATTTTCATATTTTAACACTCAATTTTTAAATAACACAGATAATGTGGATATTTCAAATTATTTTATTAAATATTTGTAATTTACTCTATGCTTGTTAAAATCAAGCAAACAAAAATTTCGTTTTACGTTTTACAAATTATAAAGCAACAAAAATAAAAACTATCGGTATCATCGGAAAGCTGAAAGTCTCCTCTTCAAAAAGCTATCTTTCAATTTTTTTTTTTTTACACTCTGAAAACAAGTAATATCGGTTAACCTTCGAGCGGTGAGCGTAGATTTTCAAATTAACCTGTTTGGCGCACTTTTTGAATCACCACCTATCCAAATTTTTAATAAATTCTCACGGTAATAGAAAATCGAGAAAAAATCTATATTCCATGTCTCTTTCACGTCTTGCTATTAGTGTTTCGATATCTTTTTTAATTTTTAATTTTATTTTGGTATTGTGGGCTTAGCGTACATCGTCCAAAAAACTAAATGCATGCAAGAATGTAGCCTGTTAACATTTAATGAGAGCTCAAAACCACTGGCGACTAGGCTATAATATTTTTCTAACAATACGAGTCAGTTTTAATGAGGATACGTCTCTAAAAATCTATCTTCAATTAAATAATATACGAGTCAGAGTAAAAGAAGATTTATTTGTATAAATCTAGAATTAATATAAATTTTTCGATGCTTCTAATATTTTGATGACTTATCCCCGTACAGCTCAGGTAATCTTTCTACTTACACAAACAGCAGCATCCCAGCGCGGCGGCGTCTAATGCGCGTTTTTCCATGTACAGGCTTAAATAATTTCGAAAAGGGCCCGCGGCCACTCTGAAAAATATCGAAATGAATTTTCTTTTTCCCCGCCCCAGAGCCCGTTGGAAAAAAGCTTTTAATCTGACCCGGCAATAAATTTGCTATTTTAAGGTTAGCTAATGTAGCAAATTAAGAGAGAGAAAGAGACAGAGAGGTCGGGATAAATTCTGTTCAATTTCGGATTTTATTTCGGTAAGTATATGTATACATGTATGTATATATATATATATATATATATATATATATATATATATATATATATATATATATATATATATACATACATACATACATAATATATATATATATATATATATATATATATATATATATATATATATATATATATATATATATATATATACATATATACATATATACATATATATATATATATATATATATATATATATATATATATATATATATATACATACCAGGTGTACAAGTATGAAATGCGGATTTTTCTTCTAAAAAAACATGCTAAATTCGGAACAATGGCAAAAAGTGTTTTATTCAAAGTATGCTCCATCGCTTGTTATACATTTGTCCCACCTTTCTGGCAATTTGGGAATACTACACCAGTAAAAATCTTCCCCTTTTGCAACGAACAACTCATCGAGCCATTTTTTCACATCTTCGTACGAACCAAAGCGCTGCTCAGCAAGTGCGTGACCCATCGATGCAAACAAGTGGTAATCGGAAGGAGCCAAGTCTGGTGAGTAAGCCGAATGGGGTAGAACTTCCCAGCCGAGTGCTTCCGACGTGTCGCGAACTGGTTTTGCCGTATGTGATGGAGCATTGTCATGAAGAAAAATGACTTTGTGTTGCCTCTTTCGGTATTCTGGCCTTTTTTTCAAGCAGCGAACGGATCAGATTAATCAGTTCTTGTTAATAACATTTAGTATTAACCGTTCCCCTAGGTTTTAACAGCTCATAATAGACCACGTCTCTCTGGTCCCACCAAACACAGAGCATCGTCTTTCTGCCACAGCGATTCGGTCTTGCGTTCGATGTGGATGGAGCAAGCAAAATGTCACACGTGTTTTTACGCTTTTCCATTAGCCTGTCGTTCAACTCATGTTGTATCCATCTACCGGTCTTCTGAATCTTTCCCATCTCTCGTAGCCGATTGGAAACAGCTTGTTGACTAACGCCCATTTGTTGGGCGAGTCGTTTTTGTGTTTACGAATCATCTTCGTCCAACAACGCTTGCAATTCCACATCTTCGTATTTTCTTGGCGGTTTTCCACGTTCCTTGTCTGCAACATCGAAGTCACCACTTTTGAAACGCCGAAACCATCGTTCACACGTATCTTGCGATGGAGCATGTTCACCATAAGCTTCTCCAAGTAATCGGTATGATTCAACAGCAGTTTTCTTCAAATGAAAACAAAAAATTAATGATGTCCGCGAATGTCCATTGTTCGGTATAAATTTCGACATATTGAACACACACTATGCACACACTTTTCCAATTTATCTCTCGTGCGCGTCTGACACTTGTTGATGACCCAACAAAATGGCGCAGTGTCAAATCTTTATAGCACAAACTGCATTGGTGCACCATCTGTTGTTTGAAATCCGCATTTCATACTTGTACACATGGTATATATATATATATATATATATATATATATATATATATATATATATATATATATACATATATATATATATATATATATATATATATATATATATATATATATATACATATATATATATATATATATATATATATATATATATATATATATATATATATATATATATATACATATATACTTTCCAATTTATCCACACCTGACAGGCTGCCGTTGTATTTGTATTGTTTATTTACTATCAATATGGAATATTTAAACCCTAAAAATTTAAATAAAATGTATAAAAATATTTTTCTTAACATTTTTTTGTTCTTTGTGAAGTGAAACATACTCAGGTGTGGCTTACTGCACGATATATTTACTGTTTCTAACATCTCATTCAATTTACAGATATATTTATTTACAAAACTTTATAGACTGTCGTAAAAAATATATACTCTATATATATATATATATATATATATATATATATATATATATATATATATATATATATATATATATATATATATATATATTATATATATATATATATATATATATATATATATATATATATTATATATATATATATATATATATATATATATATATATATATATATATATATATATATTCTAAACTTGCCAGAAATTAAAAATACTTTCACCTAAAAATATTCATATAAAATTTTATTATTTTAGGGCTTCCAGTTACAGGTTATTTCCAAATTAACGAGAAAAATCACATAGAAAATAAATTTAAAAAGAAACATTACTAATAGACAACACTTTACAGTGGTAAGGTGGACTTTATTTTGTGGAAAATAATCTTTGCTACGTATGTTATCAGGGATCTGCGAGATCAAATTAGTTTAGCTACAATATATAATAAAAGATTTTTATAATTATTATTGCTCTCCCGTAAAGTTCAGGTTTGACCCCCTTTTGGTATAATACGCAGACGCGAACTGTCTGCCAAATGTCAAAGAATGCCGGGATTTTTCTAACCTCTCACTTTTTGGTTTCCTGAAACCACATGTTTCACTAGTAATTATCAAGACAATGTAATCTTTAATATGTAGTCTTTTGGTTTTTTAGTATAGGTTTGTTTGTACAACTTGTTTTTGATTGAACAATGCTTATCCTAGAAGATAGCTCATGTTAAGTAAGTTCTAATACTATAATTTCTCTGTTCAGTGATACCAATTAGTTTTTTTGCCATCTGCTTCATTAATTAGCATAAATTTACTGTCTATTTTGCCTTGTAAAGTGTCCTGATGAAGGAAAAAATATATTCCGAAAGCTAGACTATTAACTAAGAGTTTTATTTGGCCAAAAATCTTTTGACCGCTACCCTCACAATATTGTGAATTCTCTCTCTCTCTCTCTCTATATATATATATATATATATATATATATATATATATATATATATATATATATATATATATATATATATATATATATATGTAAAATATTTTAATACATTGACGAAAAAATGAGGTTGAAAAAATCATATGTTCAACCAATTTACAAGTGTAATATCTATAAGAACCGCACAAGTACACGAAGATTGGAAATAAACTCTCAAAAAATATGAACATATTAACTGCTGCTTAACAATGTATACCAGAGAATTGTGACGCGAATAGCAATGCTTCGAATTCTCGGAGGTGGATAAAAGGAATGAGAAATTAAGATGACTATGGCAAAGTTAGATTACCTACAAATCGGAGAAGAACAAGAAAAACTATATCTAGAAATAAGAGACATAAAAGCATGCAACGAGTATAAATGCTTAGGAAGCATAACATCTCGAATATCTCACATAATTCATAAATAACAGAATCAGAAATGTGTACGGACCCAAAATTTGATACGTTGGTCACGCTGTAGAACTAATTCTAACGTACTGTTTGAATGTTTTCACCTGTCAATGAGAAATAAAAAAGGATGGATACAGTGCACCTAAACTTTTTAAGTAGATCACGTCAAATAAATCTTCACCGAAAGAAATGAATAAATTAGAAAGCGGGCAGAAAGGGTACGCACAATTATGAATAAGATTAAAGCAAGACAACATATATATGATATGGACATGTGATAAACATGAAACAGATCGATGGCCCAAGCGAGTAATTATGTATGTCCCATATAGTAGACGAAAAAAAAGCAAAACCTAGAGTGACATTGTTGAATAGTATAATTAGAACCATGAGACAGATCAGTCGGAGAAGAAGAATGGACGATAAAAGAAACTGGCAATCAAAATGAGGAAAATCTCATTTGATGTTATCAATGCTTACTGAACGGTGGTCGACGATAAAGTGCATTTATAATGCCCAATGATATTTTGGCGAAACGTATATATATATATATATATATATATATATATATATATATATATATATATATATATATATATATATATATATATATGCAATATAATATAATATAACAAAGCAGCAGGAGGAAATGCTATTAGAAGCAGGAGAAAACTTAAAACAAGAATCGGCCAACCTTTTTAACATATTAGAAACTGGCAAAATACCAACATTATGGCATATATCAGAAGTAATTCTTCTTTCTACACAAAAAGGGAAATATCAGAAAGTTAGACAATTACCACCCGATTAGCTTACTATCTCACATGTGTGAACTTTTGACGAAAATCATTTCCAATAGATTAAAAAATAAGTTAGATTCCTAACAGCTATCCGAAGAGGCTGGTTTTATATTCGGCTATAGGACATGTTAGTATTTACAGACAATGAGAAATATCCTAGAGAAGAGTAATGAATACAATTTCGAACTCTACATAGCCTTCACAGACTGTGAAAAGACTTTTGTTTCTGTCGAAATGTGGGCAAACATCAACGGCTTGAACAACTGTAGACTTAGTTCTAGATCCTAATCAAAGACATATATGAAAATTCAAAGACGTACATAAACCGTAGTACAGAACAAATATGTATAGCAAGAGGTGTAAGACAAGGGGATACAATACAAAGCTTTGGATAGGCTTATAGTGATAGTGATATATACATTATATATATATATATATATATATATATATATATATATATATATATATATATATATATATATATTTCTTCTTATTCTATCAAGTGTAATTTCTTCTTTAAAGTATAATATGTTATTGTACATAATAATACTGGGTACTAAAAGTATTTTTTATTACATGTCAGTTTTCCCCATAAAAAAAAACAACATTATGCGACCAGATTTCCGCAAGATCCTTGCAAAGTCCTTTTCCTCGATATCAGAAGTGGGATAAAAAAGAAATCAGAAATACATCTTGTTTTATAAACCACCACAAAAAACCCTCCTGAATGTTATTGACAGGGACATTAAGAGAGGCCGTTAAGAAGCACGGCGTGTACGTATCATAAAATCGACATCTGTAACAGATCAGCGGGGGTGGATAAATATGGGGATCGATTAGGGTGATTTTTCATCCCTCCCTGTATCCTGTATCTGTTGTTTCTTGTATTATTCGTGGGTCGTATTTGAAATTTGATAGAAATGTTTTTATTACCGTTGTGTTTTATAAAATCGATTTCAAATTGATCTAATTTATAATCACATTTTACACTTCCTAGGGATGATAAGTGAAGTTCAATTTTTTAAAATATCAAATCTTTTATTATTCAAAAGTTTCCTGACAATATATATATATATATATATATATATATATATATATATATATATATATATATATATATATATATATATATATATATATATATATATACGAGGCTGGTTTGAAAAGTCCGTGCAAAAATAAAAACTGTTTATGTGTTTGGGGTAAACCTTTTTTATTTTTCGACATAGTCTCCTTTTAGGCTTATACACTTCGTCCAACGATGTTCTAGTTTGTTGATCCCTTCCGAATAATAGGATTTGTCCAAGTCTGCAAAATATCCATTAGTGTCTGCAATCACCTCCTCGTTTGAATAAAATCTTTGTCCCGCCAGCCATTTCTTCAAATTGGGGAACAAATAGTAGTCCGAGGGAGCCAAGTCTGGAGAATCGGGGGGATGTGAAACGAGTTGGAATCCTATTTCCATTAATTTTGCGACCACAACTGCTGGGGTGTGTGCTGGTGCGTTGTCGTGATGGAAAAGGATTTTCTCAAGGGCCAACCGCGGGCGTTTTTCTTGCAGCTCGGTTTTCAAACGGTCCAATAAAGATGAATAATATTCACCTGTAATAGTTTTTACCCTTTTCCAGATAGTCGATGAGGATTATCCCTTGCGAATCCCAAAAGACAGTCGCCATAACCTTTCCGGCCGAAGGAACGGTCTTCGCCTTTTTTGGTGCAGATTCCCCCTTGGTAACCCATTGCTTAGATTGTTGTTTGGTCTCAGGAGTATAGTAATGTATCCATGTTTCATCCACAGTGACGAAACGACGCTTAAAGTCCTCCGGATTCTTCTGGAACAGCTGCAAACCATCCTTGCAACACTTCACATGATTCCGTTTTTGGTCAAGCGTGAGCAATCGCGGCACCCATCTTGCGGATAGCTTTCTCATGTCCAAATGTTTATGAAAAATATTATGTACCCGTTCAGTCGAGATGCCCACAGCACTAGCAATCTCACGCACCTTAACTCTTCTGTCATCCATCACCATATTATGGATTTGATCAATGATTTCTGGAGTCGTAACCTCCACAGGCCGTCCAGAACTTTCAGCGTCACTTGTGCCCATATGGCCAGTCCGAAAATTTTGAAACTACTTATAAACTGTTCTAATCGAAGGTGCAGAGTCACCATAATGTTTATCAAGCTTCTCTTTAGTCTCCTGAGGCGTTTTGCTTTTCATAAAGTAATGTTTAATCACCACACGAAATTCTTTTTCGTCCATTTCTTGAAAATCACTCGACTTCCTTGATTCACACGAATGCCAAACACAAAGAAATAGACCAATATAGCTGAAACTTGGTGTGCGTTCATTCAAGAGATGCTACTAACTAAACATGACCTCGATACGCGCCGGTGGTGCCATCTCTCGGACTTTGCACCGACTTTTCAAACCAGCCTCGTATATATATATATATATATATATATATATATATATATATATATATATATATATATATACATACATATATTACAAGAGTTTTTCATGGTTTTTGGTTCTCCTAGTCACATCTATAAGAGGTTAAAGGGGTGAAAGAAGGTGTTGGTTTAATATATCAGGTGTCCTATCCAGGAGCCGAGAAATCTAATTTTTAAGTATTCCCAAATTTAACAGAACTAATATGTAGAGAAATATATAAGTTTTGGGTTATAAATATCTCTGAAGCCTATCGTCGTCGAAGGACATTCTTGCGGGACTAAACAAAATGGGAAAAAGCGAACAAACACTAGCAACACAATTTTTGGAACAGTTTACAGGAACTGTTTGAAAAAACAAAACATGTTTTGTTTTGTTTATTGAAAACGAAACTGCGGTGGAAACCCGGCTTAAAGATATTCATGTTTTTTGCAACATGATAATCTCAGAATGCAATAATTACAGTAGATGTTTGAACCAATAGGTTAGTGGAAATTGACCAGGCTTGTGGGGTGATAACAACCCCAAAATGAATCTTGATCGGAAAAAATTACATTTGTCTCGATCTGTGTTTCCTTCTGCCCACGTAGTCGTTTCTCTCTGAGTTTTTATCTCAAAAATGGTTTTTTGATGGTACTCCGCCATTTCGAATCGTCAGCCCGAATATATTTTACTTTTTTGCTTTAATTTTTACGCCCCTTGGGGCAAAGTTTATGAAGAATTTCGGGAAAATATGTTAATGATCTTTTTTTTTATCATTGTCTTATACTTTTCCTCTCGAACCACGTTCTGGTAGATTACTAACATTTTTTTAACTAAGTACCATTTCACCCACTTGCTAACGAATGTTCTCAACTTATCCATATACTTAGCAGCCGCTGTAGACGTCATTTTCGGACTTTCTGGATGATTACATAGGAACACAGCTTCGAAGCGTATGCAGCACTTGTGTCCAATAGAGTACTGTTTAACCATAAATAAGATTAGAAATGAATCTCTTTCCACAAAGCATTATTTGCAGGAGTCCCAACAATAACCTCAACAAAAAGGAGTTTCTTTTACTGATTACAAGTTATAGGCGACACGTTCTGCAAGCACTGTATTACCCAGATATGGCACAATGTAACGTTTTCCTGTCCTTTAAGTTAAAATTACTACTCCGTGGACACCCTTTGACTCTAGGAAATCTATTAAAGAGAATTCGTCTTCAAAGCAATATCGGAAAACGAGTGTTTTAAAAATTGAAAAAAAAGTGTTCCGACGAGATGAGATTTGAAGAGGATCAAACTTATTTGAATGAATAAATTAATATGTTTTATTTAATCAGCCTCTTTGATTTTTGAGCATAAGAATGTAATACTAGTTCTGCTAATTTATAATAAATATTTGCTTGCCGTTCTAAGTCTTCTTCTGCGTCTTCTTATAAGACAAGGTCTTGGTTCGTCTGTGTTTAAGCCCCTTGTGACGTAGATATCCAGCTTTCATGCCATCTTTTTGGTGGTCGATCGGGAGGTCTTCTTGTTTCTGATTTTTCATATTAGCTGGCTTCTTATTTACGCGATCTCTCCAATATCGACGTCTTGATCTCGCGAAACGAACGACGTATTGAATCTTGAATTATTCTCGTGTAGTTGTGTTTCGTACTTGGTCTCTCAAGGGCATTCCTTTGGTAGTGTGCAATGTTATCATTTCTGTAGCTCTTATGAGGCCTTCTGTTTTAGATGTTTCTGCTCTTGTTTCTGCTGCACACGTTAATATCGGTTTTACCACGGTTCTATATATACGCACTTTGCTTTCTGTAGCCATGTAGGTATTTTTCCATATTTAGTCCCTTAAGCAACCAGATATTCTCTATGCTTTATGTTCTGGATTGAGTTCTTCTTGATATAGATTTTTGAGCTCGACAGCTGTACTCCCAAGTACGTGCAATGCATAGTCTGTGCTGTTTTGGGGGTAGACGGCTAATTTACGTGTAATAGGGTCTTTAGCTATAACCACTGTTTCTGTTTTTTTTTTCCATTGATATTCTCCTGTGGTAAGTTTCTGCTGTGGAAACGATGTATTACTCACTATAAGCCACCTTCATTTTTTGCGGTTAATATTACATCATCCGCAAATCATAATATTTTTATTATTTTGTCCATTATTAAATTAAACAGTATTGGACTCATGTTCTAAATCAACTTTTGCAAATTGCTGCAAAACTTTGGATAATCTTCCACCGTTTTTATATTAACACATCCATTCCGACTTTGCCGTCTAAAAAAGTTATAAAATCCCAATCACCCTTCACCTATGTACGATACAAAAATTATCTCCCGACGTGTCACATTCTTGGTACTTTTTATTTTATTAAGTCGCGAGAAGTACCATGTATGAATTTTATATTTACTTCTGACACTCTAATTTAGGCACAGTATAAATCATATCATCCTTTTTTTTTTCCAAAAAATTATTTAAATGTATTATAATCCACCCGTATGGGCCAGCTGAAAACATTATCTGAGATGAAGGTCAGAAAATTGTCAATAAAAAAATGATAAGCACTTAGGCACACCTTTTTGCGTTCATAGCGTTAAGCCTAGTGTTCATGTTTTAGTTTCCTTGCTCACGGAAAGTAAGATATTCGTGAAAAACATCACAATACGAGATTCGCGTTTGGGCAACGATGGCTCCACTCCTTGACCGTCGCTTAAGTGCGTTCAGTTCTCTTTTGTTTATGGATTAAAGTATTTGTTTGTTAATTATCATTTTCCACGTGTTGGAGAAGTTGAGTGTATCGGCCCTCTTATTCCAGTGTTTCGCTTTTCGATTGTGATAGCCACTCTGGTTGTTCTTGTCTTGTAATTTTCCATATTGGCTATCTGCTGCTAATAAAATCGTGCTGCAGGAAATGCCTAAAGCGCTACAGGAACGACGCGTGTGTGCGGAGAAAGAGATTCACGTTAGTCTTGAATCGCTGTAAACTGTACTCGGTGGGAAACACAGTACTGAGCCAATCATTTGAAAAGGGCTGTACGAGGTTATACAAGCTAAACCTCATACGGATGTGATGTAGAGTCTGGCAAGTAAGAACGTGACCGCTCGTATTCTCGAAAAAATGTGTTTCGAGAACATTTTTAAGAACCAATGTATTCTTTGGTGTGCTAATAACTACGCAATTACCTTAGTAAGTTTTCCAATCGCCTCCTGCATCAATAATCACCTGGCATCTTCGAGGCATGCTGTCGACGAGATTTTCTACATAGTTTGCAAATTTTTCGAATCTCGCGAGACAACTGAGACAAAGTTTTTTCTCTGAGCTTTCTCTTTACAAGGGACCACACGTGCTCTATAGAATTGGCGTCCCGGCGATTGTGCGGGGCCGTTCTAATATCTTATTATGGGTCCAAGCGAACCGTCTCGCGACGTAATTTTCGCCCGGCAAAGGTTTCTGCAACGTGCTTAGGAATTTGACATCATGAGCACGAAGACGTTGTCGAATGGTCTCATGGAACACATTCGAACCCAATATTCTTAATTTTGCCGCTCCTTGACGCAGCCTCAATTTCGGGTCCCGTAAAAACAAAGATACGACTCGTTTTTTGACTTTCAGTGTGACTTTAACTACCGAGCCACGTTTTGACAAGTCATCGACATTTTTCGTCTCGTTAAAATGATTTATCCACGTCTTCACAAACGATACCGACTTTTTAATATATTTAGCGACTGCAAAATGGGTCATTTTAAGCCCCTTTGGATGGGAACAATGGAAAACTGCGACCGATTTGTAAATAAGTGACTTATTTTGGATTTTACGTGATTTCGACAAAAGCTCGCATTCGATTGATAGACAATAGGCAATTTATTCATCTTTTCAGCTACAAAAGTTGTAGATAAGACACGTCATCAAAGGGATGTATGATCCCATTTTAGGTAATATCAAAAATAACAAATGGAAACAGAAAAAAAAAAGAAATTTTACTATTAAACACATTAATACACAGTAAATACAAGATATAACAAAAAACATAACATACGTGTTTATAACAAACAAAATACATACTGAAGATGCTTTAATTAAGTAAGGATGTTATAAAGAATAACATTTACACTCTGCCGAGCAGATAACTTTCAAATTCAGTTACAGAATAAAAAGTTTTACTTAATAGTATAGTTTTTATTTGTTTTTTAAAACGTGCCATAGATTCAATCCTTTTTACATTTTCCGGCAGTAAGTTAAATAGTCTGCAACCTAAGTAATGACTAGTTTTTTTAACATATTCATGATTGTGTTTTTCAATATAAAAATTTTCTCTGTTTCGAGTCGGATAACGATGAAAAGATCTATGCGACATGAAGCTATCTTGATTTTGATAGATATACATTAAGAGTTTATATATATATATACATATATATATATATATATATATATATATATATATATATATATATATATATATATATATATATATATATATATATATATATATAGATATATATATATATATATATATATATATATATATATATATATATATATATATATATATACGAGTATAAATACTTGTATCTGTTAATATTTTTCTATTCTTAAAGACTTCCCTACAGGATGCGTTATATGGCATACTAAAAATTAGTCTCATGATTCGTTTTTGCATTACCAGCACTCCGTACAGTTCCTGCATACTTCCCCAAACCGCCAGACCATAGGACATGGCTGGGTACGCATTAGCGTAATAGACAGTTATGATATTGGGAACACTTAATGAGTTTTTTAAAGATTTTATCATAAAAAAAACATTTATTTAGTCTTGAGCAAACGTCATCTATGTGCAAACTCCATTCGAGGTTAGAATCTATTATGATTCCTAAAAACTTTGAACTATGACTAACAGGCAAATTCATATTATTAAATACAATATTTAGGTTTATTGGCTTGCGCATTTTTGTCTTAAATTCCATAGACACGGTCTTTGATAAATTTATTATAAGGTTATTCTTTTTACACCAGTTTGAGAACTCAGTCAATATTATTTTAACTTTTTTTTCTCCAAAAGTTTCTCATCTTTGGCTGAGATGACTATGGTCGTATCGTCAGCGAACATAAAAACGATTCCACATGAAATGTATTCAGGTAAGTCGTTTATCAACAACAAGAAAATTAGAGGACCTAAGACACTGCCTTGAGGGGTCTCTAAGTCACAGTTTGTCATTTGCGAAAAAATATTACCAATTTTTATTTTAAAGTTTCTACCCTTCAAAAATGAATTAAACCATTTATTTAGTGGTCCTCTAATACCTAGCCTTTCAAATTTTTTAACAACAAAGCCTGGGTCTATTGTGTCAAATGCCCTTGTTAGATCAAATAGTAGAGCTACTACTTTCTCATTTATATCAAGTTTTTTTATATATATTCTTTATAAAGTGACTTTACTAAGTACTAGTACTTTTACTAAAATGCGTCGTAAACAAAGGTTCCCTCTTCCGATTTTAAGTTGAATCGCTAGAATTGCATCTACCAAAAATGAACTATCGCGGATAAATTCTTACTTGACAGACTGTATTAGTGCGTTGTGTCTTAATAGCATGCACCGCTCTGGGAGGAATTAAGCGGACTACATCCATGAAAATACTATAGATAACACGTAGGCTGAAAAGTTTCTGATCTAGCTACTTAAAACATTTTTTCAACTTTATTAATCAACATAGTCTCTTTCAAGAGCGATACAATCAGTCCACCACTTCCCTAACACTTCTATACCTTTCTTGTAGAAGGATTTGTCTTTGCCTTCAAAATACGCCTCAGTTTCGGTGATAACTTCTTCACTGGAGCTAAATCTCTTTCCCGCGAGCATTTTTTTGAGGTCTGCGGATAGATAATAGTCGCTGGGGGCCAAATCTGGAGAATACGGTGAATGGGGAAGCAATTCAACCTTCAGTTCATGCAATTTTGCCATCGTAACCACTGACTTGTGACACGGTGCATGCCTTGATGAAAGAGCACTTTTTCTTATTCATTTGGGGCCGTTTCTTTGCGATTTCTGCCTTTAAACGCACCAGTAAGTTTATGTAATATTCACTATTGATGGTTTTTCCCTCCTTAGTATAGTCGATGAAAGTTATTCTATGCGCATCCCAAAATATGGAAGCCAAAACCTTCCCAGCCGACTATTGTCTCTTTGGTTGCTTCGGGCAGCTTTCACCGGCTGCTATCCACTCAGCTAATTGCCGATTGGATTCCGGTGTGTAGTGGTGGATCCCTGTTTCATCCATTGTCACATATCGCATCAAGAAATCCTTTTAATTGCGCTTAAAGGGGTCCAAACAGCACTCCGAATCATTTACACGTTGTTTTTCGTCCATTGTGTGCAAACGCGGTACCCAATTCTAACAGAGCTTTCTCATGTCCAACTGTTCATGCAAAATATGACCAATACGTTCTTTTAATATCTTTAGGATATCAGCTATCTCATGCAATTTGACTTTACAGTCATCCAAAAGAATTTTGTGGATTTTTTTTATGTTTTCCGGTGTAACCACCTCATTGGGGCGTCCAGAGCGTTCAGCTTCATTTGTGTCTGTACGACCGCATTTAAATTCATAATACTAGTAAATGATGAGCGATTTTCTAGGGGCAGAGCCCCCTTAACATTAATCAAACCATTGCTTTGCTTGAACCATATTTTTTCCCATCAAGAAAAAAGTGTTTAATCGACATGCGAAATTCGATTTTTTCCATTGTTTTGAAATATCAAAAGTAGCGTCACTAAAACCACTGTAACTTTTAAACTAATCGTCGCAATGTCATAAAATTTTGACACACATTGTTTGAATGTTGGCACTTCCTATATATATATATATATATATATATATATATATATATATATATATATATATATATATGTATGTTATAAAAACATATTGAAATAAAAAAGGCTTCTGTCGTATCGTCCTCAAGGTAAGTAGATACTGGACACTTTTTCCCGTTTAGTACTTTCGTCTTTTTACAACTTTTCGCACCGAGAGCTGAGATTTTACTGTTTTTTGATGGTTGAAACGTATTAGACAAATGTAGATATATCAACAGACTCAGGTTATTTCCAGGTTTATCACTATGATTTTTTCTTGTATCGACGGCTTTAGTGCCGGTAGTAAAATATTTAGCGGTCTTGAGAGACCTATTAGAGAATACACCCTAAGAGATAACCTTTCCTCTAATGATTTAGCTGTAAAATTATACGCAGTATCAATATTGTAAAAGAAAAATGGGTTATCTATTTAACAAATACTCTTCTTCGTTTCGCTTTCTCGCATTAAAAAGGATCAATATAGATTTTTTTTTAAAATGGGTCTTTAATTATAAAATTTGAATTAATTCATTACAATTTCTCCATTAGAATTCGCCAGTAGTCACAGATTGACGCATTCATTACCAAAATTCAGTATAAGATTATTGAGTTCACGAAAAAGTGGTGACGTCAATCATTGGCTGAACACTACGAGATTTGGTGAGTGAAATATAGTTTAAACATATAATTATCAAAACCAAAAAACAATCTTCCAAAATTATCTAAAGAAATTATATATATATATATATATTATATATATATATATATATATATATATATATATATATATATATATATATATATATATATATATATATATATATATATATATATATATATATATATATATATATATATATATATATATATATATTATTTCAAAAATGACCATAATTAGGGATCATATTGAGGACTATAGGATCGATATACTAGCAATTTCTGAATCCTGTCGATGGCTTCAGACTCGTGAGAAAGGATCGAGCCAGTTGGCGTGGTGGTGGTGTTCTTATGTTCATAAGAAACATCATTAATTTCACTGAAATTCTTGATATCAACTCAAATCATGCTGAGCAGATCAGTATAAGGTTTGAAATTAAAAAAGTAAAAATGATTGTTGGTACACTATATAGACGGGTATAATAATATGCACGATTTCTCCGGCGAGTTTGAGGAGAATATATGTGGACGATTGCTTGGCTGTGATGCTTTGGTGTGTACTGGTGATTTCAATATAGATGTTTCGAATATGGACTGTATTTATACACAGCGCTTTTTGATGCTTTTGTCTGCATAGGGTCTATTTCAGCTAATTGATGAACCCTCCAGGTACGGAACTGGTGGTGCGACGCTTATTGATTTAATGTTGTGTTCCAACAAGAATCTGACAGTGGAGTCTGGTGTCGACCCTACTTTCAATGCTTCTGATCACCTCCTAATAAAATGTCAATTAAAATTCTTAAACCTAGGCCTTTTTTGACAACATATCGCGATTACAGGAATTTTGATCATGTGGCTTTCTATCAGGATCTTCAGGCGATATCGTTTGATGATATCTATTATTTACCTAATATTGACCTGAAGGTTGAGACTTTTATTTTCTTTCTGTTGGATATATTTAATATACATGCACCAATAAAAACTTCAAGGATTACAAAACTGAAGGCACCAAATATAAAATTTTGTATGTCTCTCTGGGATAAAGCTCTATCCAAATATAAAAAAAGAAAAACTCCAGACAGCTGGGAGTCTTATAGGCAGCTTAGAAATTTTGTTAGCTCGGCCATTGTTAGGGAAAAAAGAGCATATCTTGAAAATAGTATTCGAAATAATGGACCAAGAAATAATTGGAAACTTATTAAGGAAATGAATATCTACTCAAAAAATAAAAAGGTGATTCCTGAGTTCTTGGGTAGTGCTGATGATATTAATAGGTTCTTCTCAGGTGCGGCACAATCCGGCGAACCGAACCCTGAGATTTGAAATCTTTATAATAATAATAGAAAACTCGGCGTGGGTAATTTTCGATTTAGACTGGCAACGTTTGAGGATGTAGAGAAGGCCTTATCTTCCATTGAATCAAAGGCCATTGGCTGTGATCAGATCGGGTTGACAATGATAATTCGCTGCTGTGTTCACATTATTCCAGTAATTGTCCATTTGGTAAATTTTCGTATTGAGACCTGTTCTTATCCTGAAATCTGGAAAACATCATTTGTTCTACCTCTTCCCAAGGTCAATTGTCCGAGTGAACTAAAGGACCTAAGACCTATTAGCATTCTGCCCACTCTTTCCAAAATAATCGAAAGAGTTATGGACGGACAAATCAGACAGTATGTCGCCAAATTTAAAATTTTGTCCACTGTACAATCGGGCTTCCGTAAGGATCACAGCTGTACTACTGCTCTGTTGAGGGTAATGGACGATATCCTGGAGGCTGCGGATCGTGAAGAATTGACAGTATTGGTTCTTTTGGACTATTCAAAGGCCTTTGACCGGCTAAATCACGATCTTTTTCTGAGCACTCTGAATTATATCGGCTTTGATGACAGCGCACGGCGTCTTGTTAATGCATACCTTTCTGGTAGGAAGCAGATGGTTAGAGTTGGTGATGCGCTGTCGAGCCCTCTGAAAATGTCCTGCGGTGTGCGTCAAGGATCGATCGTGGGCCCGCTATTTTTCACCATTTATCCGTTACAACTTATTTCATACTTAAAATATTTCTCAGCGCATTTCTACGCTGATGACACGCAATTATACATTTCTTTTAAACCAGACCAAATAGTGGAGGCTAATGATAAACTGACGCTTAATCTGGATGCCCTTATGAAGGCCTCGAGTGTACACTGCTTAGAAATAAATCCAACTAAATCAAGGATTCTGTTATTTGGATGGACTCAACCTCGGATTCGGCACCAGAATCTGCTACACATTAGCTTGTACTGATACCAAAAATTTGGGCCTAGTAATGAACTCCGATCTGAGATTCACGGGACATATAAATTTATCTATTAAAAGAGCATTTGCTAACCTTAAATTAATTTTCAATCAACGCGCTCTTCTTACCGAGAACCTTAGAAGGATGTTGTGTGACTCCATTGTTCTGTCGCACTTTAACTACTGTGATGTGGTGTACGGGCCCTGCCTTTTAGACTGTGACGCTAAGAGGATCCAACTTACGCAAAATTCGTGCGTGCGTTTTATTGGCGGTATTCGAGGCCGTGAGAGAGGTGTCAGTGCAAAATTCCGTGACATAAAGTGGTTAAGAATGAATGAAAGACGGGTGCTACACAGTTTGGTACTATACAATAGGATTATTTGTAATAA
The DNA here is from genome assembly GCA_019049505.1 of Pachyrhynchus sulphureomaculatus. Lineage (NCBI taxonomy): Eukaryota > Metazoa > Arthropoda > Insecta > Coleoptera > Curculionidae > Pachyrhynchus > Pachyrhynchus sulphureomaculatus. The sequence continues at coordinate 22,701,294 of CM032448.1, forward strand.
GTGTCCTGGCTACTTATATAGCAAAATAAAATTTAGATACGATGCACATAACCTGGATCTGAGGCATAAATTCACCTTGACTCCACCCATGCACTTGACTTCAATGTATGAGCGTTCTTTCAGTTACCAAATAGCTAAATTGTACAATAAAGTGCCTGTTGATCTGAGGGATGCGTCAAGTCCCAGGTTTAAAAGAGCAGTAAAAACCATTGTTCATAGCTTATGCTGACTCCTTCCTCCGGCAGCTCGGACAATCGTCACCTCAATCGATCTCTCTAATGTTACATATATAGCAGTAGCCATACCTTTAGCCACCCACAGTATTAATATTAACTTCTATCATAGTAGTACATTGTGTCTTGATATTTTGTATTTTATATCCAATCGACTTCTCTAATGTTACATATATGTTATAGTAGTAGCTTTACCCTTAGCCACCCACAGTATTAATATTAACTTCTATCATGGTAGTACATTGTGTATTGATTATTATATTTGTATTTTATATGCAACTAGCAGGGCCCGCGGCTCCGCTCGCGTGGACTTGATTCGCCACTATCGTCACTGCTTATTCCTTATGTTACCCAACGTAATAAAATATCTCCCACTATTTCCCCTTATCTCTCAATATCTCTCCTTATCTCCCATTATCTCTACATAATTTCCATTATCTAGGCTTATCTCTGCCCATCTCCCATTATTTCTCCTTATCTCCCATTATTTCTCCTTATCTCCCATTATCACACCTTATCTCCCATTATCTAGGCTTATCTCGACTCATCTCTCAATATTTCTCCTTATCTCCCATTATTTCTCCTTATCTCTCATTATCTCACCATAACTCCCATTATCTAGACTTATATCTGCTTATTTCCCATTATTTCTCCTTATCTCCCATTATTTATATTTATCTCCCATTATCTCACCTTATCTCCCTTTATCGGGGCTTATCTCGACTTATCTCTCACTATTTCTCCTTATCTCCCATTATTTCTCCTTATCTCACCAAAGCTCCCATTATCTAGTCTTATCTCTGCTTATCTCCCATTATTTCTCCTTATCTCCCATTATTTATATTTATCTCCCATTATCTCACCTTATCTCCCATTATCGAGGCTTATCTCGACTTATCTCTCTTATTCCCTTTATCTCTCATTATCTCACCTTATCTCCCATTATCTAGATTTATATCCAATTATATAGAACATATGTAAAAATTTATAAAAACACGTAAATCGGATAAGTGGTTCTCAAGTGATAAGCGCACTAACGGACAGACAGACAGACAGAGAGACGTTGCATTTTATATATATTCTAGATAGAAGATTATAGATAACCTGGCCAGAGAACAAATGTATGAATTAAAAAAAAACACGTAAATCGGATAAGGGGTTCTCAAGTGATAAGCGCACTAACGGACAGACACACAGACAGAGAGACGTTGCATTTCATATATATTATATTCTTTGCTACATGATATTGTTCCATATTTAATGCTTTAGGCAGTGTATTGCAAGAGGACGCGCTAGCGGCAAACTTTTCTCCGATTTGATTCACTATTATCGTCACTGCTTATTCCTTATGTCACCTATCGTAATAAAATATATCCTATAACCTGGCCAGAGAACATATGTATGTTTAACAAAAAAGAAGGTAAATCGGATAAGTGGTTCTCCAATGATAAGCGCACTAACGGACAGACAGACAGACAGAGAGACGTTTCATTTTATATATATTATAGATATTCTTTGCTATTTGATAGTGTTCCATAATTAATGGTTTAGCATGTTTAAAAAAAAGCACGTAAATCGGATACGTGATTCTCCAGTGATAAGCGCACAAACGAACAAACAGACAGAGATACGTTGCATTTTATATATATTATAGATGTAATAAAATATATATCTATAACCTGGTCAGAGAACATATGTATGAATTTAAAAAATCACGTAAATCGCATAAGTAGATCTCGAGGGATAAGCGCACTAACGGACAGACAGACAGACCTATATATATTATAGATATAGGTTATTATTATTATATAACCTGGCCAAAGAATATATGTATGAATTTAAAAAAAAAACACATAAATCAGATAAGTGGTTTTTGCGTGACAAACGCACTAATTGACAGACAGACAGACAGAGAGACATTGCGTTTTATATATATTATAGATTATAGATATTCTCTGCTACATAATATTGTTCCATATTTAATAGTTTAGGCTGTTTATTGCAAGGAAACGCGCTAGCGGTAAACTTTTTTCCGACTTCTTTCACTATTTTACGTCACTACTCATTCCTTATGCTACCTATCGTAATAAAATATAACCTATAATCTGGCCAGAGAACATATGTATGTTTTAAAAAAAAAAGTACGTAAATCGGATAAGTGGTTCTCCAGTGATAAGCGCACTAACGGACAGACAGACAGAGAGACGTTGCATTTTATATATATTATAGATACTAGTTTGTAAATGTTGGTGTATACAATATGTATTCGCATTTCATGGTTGAGATAGGAACTCCGCCAATTGTAATCTTACCATTTAATTACAATAAAGACATTTTATTATTATTATTATTATATTTATATATATATATATATATATATATATATATATATATATATATATATATATATATATATATATATATATATATATATATATTCTATGTTTTACTCTTTAGAATTAATTAGAATAAAATTACTTCCATTTCTTATGAAAACGTTTATATATATATATATATATATATATATATATATATATATATATATATATATATATATATTCTATGTTTTACTCTTTAGAATTAATTAGAATAAAATTACTTCCATTTCTTATGAAAACGTTCGCTGATCAAATTTTTTTTGGTAAGATTGTAATGAAAACGCCAAACAAATTAATGTTAACGGACGATTTCTCTGAGAAGAAATAAAATATCTGAAAAATTCAAAATGCGTTTTGAGGTGGAAGAGTAGTACTTTCAGATGCCGCAACGAATTTTGTGGAGAAAAATTAATAATTCGCTATTTAATATAATCCCCAATATAGCGAAAAACCGTTTTTTGCATTTTTAGGTTAGGGTATCTCAAAAACCTGATGTGATGGAGTAAACTTTCGAAAAAGTCTGGTCTCAGGGTTTGAAAATTGTCGTGTTATCTTAAAATTTGTTACAAATAAATAATGGGTATGACTTCCATTGACCATGGGTCACCAATTTCAATATATTAAACGAGTTTCATAATACCCTGTATATATAATCTTTGCAACTTGTATTTGCAATAGAAGTACTAGGTAAATAACTTCACCATTTATATTCGTCATTATTTGATTAAATAAACTAAATTTCAACGGATATAACCACAAATTCATTCAAATCAAAAACTCCCAATTTTTGCACTCGATAATACTGAAAATTCGTCTCTAAAATACGATCACACACGCTGATGATCATTTTATTACTAACGTAACTGTAGGGCAACCGCATATCAGCTGTTGTCCCTCTGCCACGCATTACGTAATAAATGTATGTAGCCTATTGACATGGCGAACCAGTGTACGTGCATATATCGATGTTTATGGGGGGATTTTCCGCATTGTTTGTTCTTCGAACGTGTATATTTGTTTAGTAGATGTTTAGTATAACAAACTTCTCTACGAGAATTGTAGTTTTATTTTAATATGTGATTACAAATATTTTTATCACATATACTTATTATGAGAGTTGAGTTTCGGATCGCGATGTGTGTACCCGTGAATCGAACGCCCGGCAATAGTCAACCCGTTCAACGAGCATTATTACGGTAGTGTTTCGATCTATTTAATTATTTTGTCGATTGCAAACGAGAGGGATTAGAAATAAAGCAGAGTGTAGGGTTAGATTAAGACAATAAATAAAAAATTTGGAGATTTATGAGAATAATTTTGTGAAATTGTATGAAGCTAACGAAAGGATAAGCGACAACTTTGATCATTTTACTGTTTAGAGTGCTAAGTGTTTGAAAATGGAATATACGAGGAACACACAGAAGCGCAGAAAGAACAATGGATAGCGATAATTATACCTCAGGAGTTATTGTAAAGCAACTGAAAATAGACAGAAGTCCATATTCCAGCAGCTTACTAGCTGTTCTTTTGTCTGTCAAATCCATCCTGAGACGCGTTTCGCCGTATCACGGCTCGTCAGTCAGGCTAGGATTGACAAACAAGAGAACGGTATCAGGTGGTACTTATCCCAGAAGTTACGGAGCACGATGGTAGGATACAACGAATTGTATAAAGTACGCATATCTATTACTCCATCGAGAAGTTACGGAGCACGATGGTAGGATACAACGAATTGTATAAAGTACGCATACCTATTACTCCATCGAGTAATAGGTATGCGTACTTTATACAATTCGTTGTATCCTACCACCGTGCTCCGTAACTTCTGGGATAAATACCACTTGATACCGTTCTCTTGTCTGTCAATCCTAGCCTGACTGACGAGCCGTGATACGGCGATGGATTTGACAGACAAGAGAACAGCTAGTAAGCTGCTGGAATATAGACTTCTGTCTATTTTCAGTTGCTTTACAATAATTATATATACTTGAGGAAGGATTCCTCGAAAAAGCGCTACCTGCTTTTAAAGCGTTGACTGTGTCAACCACTCTGTCGGTTCGAAAGCTGCTGTGTCAGCTTTCGATAGAGTAATAGGTATGCGTACTTTATACAATTCGTTGTGTCCTACCATCGTGCTCCGATACCTCAGGAGACTCGAAAAGAGGAAAAGTCGAAAAAAAAAGAAGAGCCAATGGGATTATTCAAGAAGAGTAAAAAGCTGATAAGAACATCACAGAAAGAGAAAAACGAAAGAGTAGATATAAAGGATATAAAACAAGATCAGAAGAGATACCAACAAGAGTTGAAGGAACTAGGAAAGGAAAATGAAGTACTGAAAGAGGAAAATCAGATAATTAGAGAAAACATGAGAAGTATAGATTTGAAGATAAGTAGACTGGAAAAAGACAACGTAAGGAATAACATTGTAATATCGGGAATGAGTTTTGAACCGAATAGCCAACCAGATCTGAAAATGGGTATAGAACATTTTATAGAGAGGAGTATGGACACAAAAGTACAGATTAAAGATGTGATAAAAATAGGAGCGACTATATACAAGATAGAACTTGGAAACACGGGAGATAAGGAAACTGTAATGAAAAAAATAAAAACGAACTGAGAAACCTAAGAGAGGGAGTTTATAAAAACAACGATTTTAACAAAAGATGAACGCGACATTCAAAAGAAATTGAAGCATACACCAGAGAACGAGAGAAAGAATAGAAAAAGGGTGAAAATAGAATATCAAAAATTCGTTATCAAAGGAAAAGAATATAAATGAGAAACTGAGGAAGAAAAACTGAAAGAACAAACAAAGAATACTTCGACCATCAAGTCAAAAAACTGAGAAAAAGGAGAAAGATAGGTAGATTGACGACGACCCTGGCAAAGATAAAGGATACGGAAAAGAGGACTAGTAAAATGAATACAAATAAAAAGATAGGAAGAAAGAAATGGGAAAAAATTATCAAGTTTTTGGATTGAGAACACAGAATAATAGGGGTATAAACGGAAAAGAGGATGAACTGACAGAAGAACAACAAATGCACTATGTAAGAATCACTGAAACAGAGAGGAAAGGAAAAGGATGCAAAAATTAGAAGGAAAAGCATACAAAAATCAACATAGAGACATAATACAGAACTCGTACAAACAGAAGAAACTAATACAGAAGAAACAAAAGGGGCAATCGGCAATTTAAACCGGATGGAAGGATATAGAAGGAAATATGGAAAAGACAGATATAGAATAACTCAACTCCACGGGCCTTACAGTCCTAACAAGGTGTAGAAAGGCATAAGAAATAAGTAAGTAAGTAAGTATATACTTACGACTATGTACACGTAGATTACGTTATACGAGGGTCATTTTAAAAGTTCTCTGCCTAATGAAGAAAATGCAAGATTGAAGAGATTTTTTAAATATTTTTCTACATAGTCACTTTGCAAGTCAATACATTTAGTTCAATGACTCTTCCACTTTTTGCATTCGAAATGAATCTTTGTCCAGCCAGTCATTTTTTCGGGTTTGGAAATAAGAAGTCATCTTTGGGAGCCAAATCTGGCGAATATGGTGGATATGGAAATACTTTGAAGCGAAGATGATGCCGTTTTGCAGCTACAATCCGACACATGTGTGAAGGTGCATTATCATGATAAAAAGGCTTTTTTTTGCGCGATGTGGACATTTCGTCTGAATAGCTAGCTCCCTTCAAATCATCATCATCAACTTACACTGTCCACTGCTGGGCGAAAGCCTCCCTCAACTCTTGCCACTTTTTTCTGCTTCAGGCCGCTTGTACCCAATTTTCAGCCACTCTTTTCAAATCATTAGTCCACCGACTTGGTAGTCTACCTCTGCTCCAATAGGTTTCGGATCTTGGTCGCGACTTTATAATTCTTTTTGTTCATCACACCCATCTTTAAACCCAGCAACATGCTCAGCTCACGTGTTTGGTTATCTCGTTCTATGCTAATTTCATGTCCCAGTAATTTTCTCATTTGCGTTTTACACATTAAAAGAGTGCGATCTCATTTTCGCAGTTTTCTGTAGACTTTTCAACCTATCCTACAGAAAGGGAATATCTCCATCCTGCTGGAAATGTGCCACAGTTCAGCCGATACCTAAAAAGGCAAGAAGACCTTGTCAAATAATTACCGACCAGTCGCACTGCTTTCAATGATATCGAAAGTCATGGAAAAGGTTATCAATCAGCATCTTCTAAAATATCTTGAACGATTCAATATTATTAGCGATCACCAATATGGCTTTCGTTAACATATCAACAGGAGATCTTCTGACTTATGTAACACATCTTTGGAACAACGCAATTGAACACTTGGAAAAATCTCGAGCGGTTGCTCTTGACATATCCAAGGTATTCGACCGTGTTTGGCACGATGGACTGTTGGCTAAACTAAGCTCTTGTGGTATGTCTGAAAAGTTCTGTTTGTGGCTCTCATGTTTATTTAGAGAGCGTTCTTTACGAGTGGCGGTCGACGGATTTCTTTCTAACACCTTCACTATCAACGCCGGTGTGCCCCAAGGTTCCATACTGTCTCCTACTCTCTTTCTCATTTACATTAACGAACTGCTGGAAAAGACCGAGAATTCAATCTACAGCTTTGCAGATGACAGTACGCTTGTCTCTTCATTCACTTTGAACGTTCGGACATCGGCTACTCAGGCGAATATCCGCAGACAGCAGGAGGTCGTTCAACTTAACAAAGACCTGGAAGAAATTCTATCTTGGGGTGACAGTAACCAAGTGGAATTTACCACTACAAAAACTCAGGCGGCAGTTTTTTCTAAAAAGGTTTACGTTGCTGAACTCGACATAGTTATGTCGGGGCACTCTATTCCCCTAACATTGTCGCTCAATTTGTTGGGCGTTAATTTGGGAGCAAATATGTCCTGGCATGAACATGTTGCAGGATAGCAAGGAAAGCTTCTCAAAAGTTGGGAATATTATTTCGAACCAGAAAGCTTTACACTCCACAACAACTGTTAATTCTTTACAAAGCTCAATTTCGACCAACTATGGAATACTGCTCCCATGTTTGGGGCTCCGCTCCTAAACATACACTGCATTTGTTGGATTCTGTTCAGAGAAGAGCTGTTCGTCTGATTGGAGACCCGGAACTGACCGGCGGCCTTGATTCGCTGGATCATCGAAGAACCGTTGGCGACTTGAGTCTGTTCTACAAATATTTTCATGGAAAGTGTTCGAAGGATGTACCCCGCTTAATTCCTCACAAAGCTGTGCATGTCAGAAATACACGTCGCGCTGGTGCTTCACATCCGTATAAGGTTCAGCTTGTTACTCCGCGTACAACGCTTTTCAAGCAGTCTTTTATAGGGAGAACATCATTCCTTATAATATATAATAATAATAATTTGCCCAACGCTGTGTTTCCCACCGAGTACAATTTACAGCGATTCAAGAACAACGTGAATCGCTTTTTTTCCGCACACATGCCGCTCCTGGAGTGCTTTAGGGACTAATATATATATTAAAAAAACCGGTCAAGTGCAAGTTGAACTTGCACAATTAGTGTTCCGTACGTTGATTGTTTTTAAAATAAAATTTTTTTGTTAGGGTGGTATAAAATGATCAGTGACTTCACAAAACACAACCCCAAATGAGTTTTCAACAGAGTTTGTTTCCAATCTTTACTGAAAACTGGTGACCTTGAAATTTTGTTTTTTTTTTATATACCAAATAAATTATTAAAGGTGATAATTTTCGTTCAATCTATACCCCGTGGAGAATATTCCAGAATTTTTTCAAAATTTTTTGATCAGTCCTTTTCGAGATAAGGTAGGGGACAGCGATTTTTTAAAAGTAATACGAAGAAAAGTGTGCGCAAGTATTACATTATATATATTTTTACTCGTGTTTTCACAAGCTTCCATTTGACACCACACTCGATGACCTAGTAAAAAAATTTTTTTTTCACTTCCGATTTCACTCCTCAAAACGAACCCCTTAAGTCAAAATTTATGTTACGGTGGTATAAAATGATCAGTGACTTCACAAAAACACCTCAAATGAGTTTTCAACAAAGTTTGTTTCCAACCTTTACTGAAATCTGATGACCTTGAAATTTTTGTTTTTTTTGTATACCATATAAATTATTAAAGGTAATGCACTCGTGATAATTTTCGTTCAATCTACACCCCGTGGAGAATATTCCAGGGTTTTTTTTCGAAATTTTTTGATAAGTACTTTTCGAGATAAGGCCCGGGACAGCGATTTTTCGCGAATTTTTAAAAATAATACAAAGAAAAGTGCGCGCAAGTATAATATTATATATATATTTTTTACTCGTGTTTTCACAAGCTTTCATTTGACACCACAGTCGATGACCTAGTAAAAAAATTTTTTTTTCACTTCCGACTTCACCCCCCAAAACTAACCCCTTAAGTCAAAATTTAATTCTCGAAACTACATGGCTCTGATGAGGCCATCAATTCCTATATTATTGCCAAATTTCACCTTTCTATGTCAAATAGTTTCGGAGAAAATCGGGTGTGACAGGCAGACAGACAGACAGACAGACAGACAGACAGACAGACAGACACCGAAGTGATCTTATAAGTGTTTCGTACGGAACACTAAAAAAAGAAATCGAGAATATGGTTAATTTGCAATTGTTAGAAAAAAATATTTATAACTTTAACAAATTAAATTTTCACAACAAACGCATGAATTCAACTGAAAAGTATAAACATTTAGCTTCATTTAAAAAAAAAATTAACTCAATTATCTCTATCCGTTTCCAAAATGTAAATAAATGGAAAGTTCTGTACATATACCATTACCATTAACTATTCTTCTATTTCTATAATACCTGACATATTTAACTAGCGATTAATTATAGATGTAATAAACTATATATCTACAACCTGGTCAAAGAACATATGTATGAATTTAAAAAATCACGTAAATCAGATAAGTGGTTCTCGAGGGATAAGTTCACTAACGGACAGACAGACAGAGAGACGTTGCATTTTATATATATTATAGATATAGATTATTATTATTATATAACCTGGCCAAAGAATATATGTATGAATTTAAAATAAGATACATAAATGGGCTAAGTGGTTCTCGCGTGATAAAAGCATTAATGGACAGAGAGACAGACAGAGAGACATTGCATTATATATATATATATATATATATATATATATATATATATATATATATATATATTATAGATTATAGATATTCTCTGCTACATAATATTGTTCTATATTTAATGGTTTAGGCTGTGTATTGCCAAGGAACGCGCTAGCGGCAAACTTTTTTGCGACTTCATTCACTATTATCGTCACTGCTCATTCCTTATGCTACCTATCGTAATAAAATATAGCCTATAACCTGGCCAGAGAACATATGTATGTTCTAAAAAAAAAAGTATGTAAATCGGATAAGTGGTTCTCCAGTGATAAGCGCACTAACGGACAGACAGACAGACAGATAGACAGACAGAGAGACGTTGCATTTTATATATATTATAGATGGAAAGTTCTATACCTAAATATTCAACTAGCGATTATTCTCAAAATTATTGCATTAAAAAATTAGGGTATAAAAAGGTACTTGTACCTCTACCGAAAAACAGTTATTTTTAAAATCCGAGAAAAAAAATTTTCAGTTGGACCGTTTTATTTATTTTTACCCAGATACAAGTCCGCAATTAAACGTCAATCAACTGTGTGAGTGTTTCGAACTGAGCGTTATCCAACAAAAGTTGTTCGTTCTCCAAGCAGCTTGTTTTTGCTGACAAAAAATAAATGCTTTATCGAATTTTATTAAGCATACATTTTCCAAATCTTATTAACTTATTATATTCAAAAATCCAAGTCAATTGGAAGGTGATAATCCTAAGGATAATCCTTTAATAATCCTTTTCAAATTTTCCAACTTGGAAAATTCAATTTTCATCGAACACACTTTTGGGCCTATTAAGGCTCTTCTAACCGATAATAAGGTAAAGTAGACTTAGGTAAAAGTTTAATGGAAATTTTAGATGGAAAAATATATCGAGATATAGATTGACATTATCGATAAAAGAAAAAGTCGAGCCTCATCGTTTCTTTCTCTTCTTAAAGTGCCTATTCGGTTCGAACGTTGGCAATCATTCTGGCTATTATTGCTTTATCCACTGCAGGTTTGAAAATACAGGTATTATTTGTTGACAAACAATTTCGCAGATTGTTTAGCCAGAAAATATGTCTGCGTCCTGGTCCCCTTTTTCGAAAAACATTTCCTTGGAGTATTTGCTGTAGTAATCCATATCTGTGGAAATATCTTATTATGTTTCCTAAATACTCCAATTTTCCAACTTTAAGAGTTTCCATAATTTCCAGTTTCTTGCTCATGCGACGTAAGCCATGCTCGTTGGTAATATGATTAGTATAAGAAATTTTCAAAATTTTGCAATAGAGCCATAATTCAAATGCCTCAAGTTCCTTAGAAGTGGCTTCAGTCAGCGTCTAAGATGCCACACCATAAAGAAGTACATTGAAGATATAACATCTTAGAAGTTTCATTTTCGTGCTTAATTTTATTGTTGAGCTTTTGAAAAGTAATGTCATTTTGATGAACACTGCTTTAGCTTTTTCGATGCGGCGACGAATTTCCTGCGAATAATCACACTGTTCGTTTATTATGGCACCTAGTTATATTTGTTGATGATCAACAAGGTAGCAGGAACCGGAGGCTTGCTAATTACGATGTATTTTGTTTTTCTGATATTAAGTTCGAAGCCGTTTCGATTACTGGTTTCGTTTATTTTTGTCATAAGATGTAGATCCTTTAAGTTATCAGCCATAACCGCCGTATCGTCAGCATAACGAATATTGCATTAAGCAGTATTCATTCATCAGCCGCTTTCAGTACCTCTCTGAAGATTTGCTCCAACACACACCTGCCTTTCTTCACGCTCAAGCGATATTGCTTCTGAGCGCTCCCTTTCTGCTTTAATAAATGCCATCTAGTTCCAGTAGAGGTTGCCAATAATCCGCAGATCTTTTCCATCTAGCCCTCATCTTTTACTTCGACAATAAATCAGGAGGGTTCATCAGTGAATGAATTTGAGCTCTGCACGGGATCAGAAGCTGTTATGGAATGCACAGCCTTCTACTAGAAAATACTATTTAGAGATTTCTCTACTATGAATACACACATAGAAGATTTCTCTACTATGTGTGTATTCGGTATGAAACTTCAAAAATTTTAAAACACGCTTGATTACAAAGGCCAAAGCTCACAGCAGATAAAGAAAATGTCTTAAAGGAACCTAATTAGAACCAGTCAATACTGATTATTTCGACAGGCAAGGAAAACGCAACAGTAGTAATGGACAATATGCCGGGAACATTAATCAGCTACTAAAGGTCACTTACAGGTTTATTCAACCCAACCCACAAGTAAATTCAAAACACAAATTACAAACATTCTCCAGTTTGGCTTCTGGAAGCCAGGCAGCTCAAAGATCCTCGATGTTATGGACTTCAAAAGTTCTCAGTGTAATAGATTCTCCAGTATACAAAACAGGTAAATATGTTACTGATCTTTCAAATCCTCACAAATCTCACAATATTTTGTTGGAAGGTTCAAAACTATTTTGTATTCAGTGTTGATGTTAAATCGTTACGTACAAATTTACCATTAACTATTCTTTTATTTCTATGACAGATATTTTCCTGCATGATAACTTTGACTCGACTTTGGTAGATTTAACAGAAGCATACTTATCGTCTACATATTCTCTTTTCTCAGGAACACTTGATGAACAAACAGGAACAGGAGAAGGCATCGGTTTCTCTATTATCTCCTGTACAAGGTTTTGAGGAAACTGCCTTAATTTCAGCTCCTCTACAAATAAAATTTTGATGTACACAGATATGTCTTCGATACGCTGTTATTTGACAGACTTTTTAACCTACTACAGACCAGAAATATTTCCTTCTTGCTGGAAATATGGTAGAGTTTCGTCGATATCCAAAAACGGCAAAAAAAAAACGTTTCCAAAGAACTATGGACTAATTGTATTGCTTTCAGTAATATTAATATAGCTTTCATAAGCAAAGATTAACGAAAGTCTTCTAACTTATGTCAAGAACTCAATTGAACATTCCGGAGAATGTCGAGCGGTTGCATGACAGATTGCTGCCTAAGTTACGCGTGTATAGTATATCCGAAACATATTGGTAATGGCTCTCGTATATCTTCAGAGAACGCTTCTTTCTTTATGTTCCTTATTATCGCTGATATGCACCAAACCTCCATACTGTATTTGACTCTCCTTTACCAGAAATCCAATCTACAGCTTTACCGGTGGCAGTACACTTATTTCTTTATTTACTTTGAATGGTCGAACATAAACTACCTATGCAAATATCCCACGTAGAAGTCTTTTGAGGTTGGGAACAGATAGAAGTCAGACGGAGCCAGATCTGGCGAATAGGGTGGATGCTTCAAACAATTCGTACTTTAATCGAACCAGTTTTGCAGTTGCTACGATCTTTTTTTTTTCTTTTTTTTTTTTTTTTTTCTCATCCAGTTGATCCTGAAGGTTGCAATAATACTCTGATGAGATTGTTTTACCGGTTTGAAGGTAATCAATTATTAAAATTCCTTTTACATCCCAGAAAACTGATGCCATAATTTTTTTTGGACGACTTTGGCCACTTTGGTTACTTTGGAGCTGAACAACTGGGCTTAGTCCTCTCTGCGGTTTGTTGTCGCAGTTCAAGATCATACTGGTAAACCCAAGTCTCATCTATAGTTACAAATCGGCCCACAAAATCAGTGTTATTCTTTAGGAAACGAGCCCAATATTGTTTAGAAAGTGTTTCTCAAGTGCTTTTTTGTTCCGATGTTAGCAAATCCGGCATCCATCTTGTGAATAGCTTTCTCAAACCCGAAATATTAGTTAAGAGGTCATGTATTGATCCCTCTGAGATGCCTATAGCCGCAGCTAAATCATCTACGGTTTAATCGACGGTCTTCCATCACCATATTCTGTACTTACACAACAGTTTCTTTAGTTGTTACAGTTTTTGGACGTCTTGAACGTGGATTATGATTGACGCTTGTACGACCACGTTTAAACTCTAGAGTTCATCCTTTGAACAGTTGGAAATGAAGGAGCAGACTCCTTTAACACATTTACTAGATTTGCATGGGTTTCAGTTGCCGATAAACCTTCCAAAACAAAGAATTTTATCACTGCGTGATACTGGGTTTTTTTTTTTCCATTTTTAAAAAATACTCAAACACGTCTGCTTTAAACAGATGATAAACAATGAATGACTTGACAGATCGATTTGAAGTTTAGGGTGTGTCCATATGACAGATGAAGCTTTAAAATGGTGTTCAATATTTGGTTAAAGTGATGTCGCTTTCAAAACTTATTGACTGACCTCATATTACGACGTATGTAGGAGAAACTAATGCCACGTGTTTCATCAGCGACATAAGCTTGTTTTGATCTCTAGTTCTATTAATACAGCTTTATAATACTGACATTTTTTCGATTTACTGCTTACCTTAGAGTCTAAATAACAGAAATGGAATGAGACGATGCGCATAATATCGAAATAGTTCTCGCAGCCCATTCCTACTAAAGTCTAATAATTACTGATTAAAATTGTTATTAAACTGGATTAAAGTATTTTGGAAAAGCACTGCAGAAGGGGAAACACTTTGCCTTGTATCGGGAAATTATCTCGTTAGGTAACCCTTTCGGCATCTTTCTATATCGGGACTAATTCTATTGTAATTCTCACCTTAAAACTTACTACACTTTCAGTTTTAGAAGTTTTAGGTAATAATCAGTTTTCGAGAAAATTCAGTTAGAGTTTTTTTTGTTTATGTTCTTGATTTTTTAGGAATTATCTCTTTTTGTAGCCAGAATTTACACCAGAAAAGACAGTTGTCCCAAATTGTTTCGTAGTTGTAGTTATTTATTCTATAGCTGATTAAAGGAGCTTAATATTCAACATATCCTGACACCATAAAAAGGTAATCGAAAGATCTTTTTTATATAACTTGTCCATTCAGTCCATTCCCGCGGGTCAGTGATAAAAGCTTTACCAATTTTTTCAAAAATAGGTATAAAATAAGCTTTTTCCTAAGTCAGCAAAGTAACACGTAGGCTGAAAAGTGTTTGGTCTAGATACTTAAAACACTTTTTTTTTCTAAAATTCGACTTTATTCATCAATACAGTCTCCTTCAAGAGGGATACAATTAGTCCAACGCTCTTCTAACATTTATATACCTTTCCTGTAGAATGATTTGTCTTTGCCTTCAAAATAAGCTGCAGTTTCGGCTATAATTTCTTGATTGGAGCCAAATCTCTTTCCCGCGAACATTTTTTTTTGCCGTCTATGAATAGAGATAATAATCGCTGGGGGCCAAATCTGAAGAATACGGTGGATGAGAAAGCAATTCGAACTTCAATTCATGCAATTTTGCCATGGTTGCCTCAGAGAGCGTTCTTTGCGAGTGGCAGTCGACGGATTTCTTTCTAACACCTTCACTATCAACGCCGGTGTACCCCAAGGCTCCATACTGTCTCCTACTCTCTTTCTCATTTACATTAACGATATGCTGGAAAAGGCCGGGAATCCAATCTACAGCTTTGCAGATGACAGTACACTTATGTCTTCATTCACTTTGAACGCTCGGACATCGGCTGCTCACACGAATATCCGCAGACAGCGGGAAGTCATTCAACTTAACAAAGACCTGGAAGAAATTCTACCTCGGGGTGACAGTAACCAAGTGCAATTTAACGCTACAAAAACCCAGGCGGCAGTTTTTTCTAAAAAAGTTAACGTTGCTGAACCCGACATAATTATGTCGGGGCACTCCATTCATCGTCACTCAAATTGTTGGGCGTAAATTTGGGAGCAAATATGTCCTGACATGAACATGTTGCAGGCATAGCAAGGAGAGCTTCTCAGAAGTTGGGAATATTATTTATTATTATACAGTGCATTTGTTGGATTCTATTCAGAGAAGAGCTGTTCGTCTGATTGGAGACCCGGAACTGACAGGTGGCCTTGATTCGCTGGAACATCGAAGAACGGTTGGCGACTTGAGCCTATTCTACAAGTATTTTCATGGAAAGTGTTCGAAGGATGTGGCCCGGTTAATTCCTCCCAGAGTGGTGCATGTTAGAAGTACACGTCACGCTAATACTTCACATCCATATGAGGTTTAGCTTGTTACTCCTCGTACAACGCTTTTCAAGCAGTCACTTATATGGAGAACATCATCCGTTTGGAATAATTTGCCCAGGACCGTGTTTCCCACCGAGTACAATTTACAGCGATTTAAGAACAACGTGAATCGCTTTTCTCCGCACACGTGTCGCTCCTGTAGCGTTTTAGGGACTTCCCTGTAGCACGTGTGCTACACCAATAAATAAAAAAAAAAAACATTGTAACCATTGACTTTTGTGACACGTTGCATTGTCTTGATGAAAGAGCACGGTTTCCTTGTACATTTGGGGCGGTTTCTTTGCGATTTCTGCCTTCAAACGCACCAATAACTAACTAACTAAGATAATATTCGCTATTGTTTTTTGGTTTTTTTTCTTCTCAGCGTAGTCCATGAAAATTATTTCATACTTATCCCAAAATACAGAGGCAAAAACCTTCCCAGCCGACTGTCTTTGGTGGCTTCGGGCGGCTTTCACCGGCTGCTGTCCACTCAGCTGACTGCCGATTTAATTCCGGTGTGTAGTGGTGAATCCATGTTTCAGTCATTGTCAGATATGGCATAAAAAAATCGTTTTTATTGCTTTTAAACAGGTCCAAACAGCGCTCAGAATCATTAACACGATTGTTGTTGTTGTTGTTGTTTTTGGTCCACTGTGAGCAAACGCGGTACCCATTTTAAACAGAACTTTCTCATGCCCACATGTTCATGCAAAATATGACCAAGGCGTTCTTTTGATATCCTTAGAGTGTCAGCTATCTCACGCATTTTCACTTTACGGTCATCTAAAACAATTTCGTCGATTTTTTTTTGATGTTTTCCGGTGTAGCCACCTCATTAGGGTGTCTAGAGGGTTCAGCATCATTTGTATTTGTACGACCGCGTCTAAATTCAGCATACTAGTAAATGATTGAGTGATTTTCCAATGGCACTTATCAAGCCATTGCTTTACTTGAACGATATTTTTTCCCATCAAAGAACAATGTTTAACCAACACATGAAATTCGATTTTTTCCATTGTTTTGAAAATATCAAAAGTAACGTCACTAAAACTACTGTAACTTGTAAACTAATCGTCGAAATGTCATGAAATTTGGACACATATCAGGCGACATCTATGTCAGACCAAAAACTTTTCAGCCTACGTGTTATATTTTTAAAGGCCTAGCAGACGTGCTGCAGGGAAATCCCTAAAACGCTGCAGGAGCGATACATCCCTGGGCAAATCATTCTGAAGGGATCAGATGCCCCATACTTCTTGAAAAGAGTTAATATTCCATCGTTAGTTGAGTTTAAATTTTGTGCAGATTTAAGAGTTATGGAGTGTAAAGCTATTTGGTTTGAAATAATATCCCCGCTTTTGAGATTGAGCGACGAGAGGAATAGCGTGCCCCGAAATAACTATGTCGGTCTCAGCAACGTTAACTTTTTTATAGAAAACGGCCACTTTTTTGTAGCGTTAAATTCTATTTAGTTAACATCACCCCAAAATAGAATTTCTTCCAGTTTTTTTTATTAAGTTGAACGATCTCCTGTTGTCTGCGTATATTTGCATAAGTAGCCGACGTTCGAGCGTTTCAAATTAATAAATAAATAAGCGTACTCTCATCTGCAAAGCTGTAGATTGGATTCCTAGTCCTTTTCGGCAGATCGTTAATGTAAAGGAAAGAGAGTAGAAGACGATATGGAGCCATGAGACACACCGGCATTGACAGTAAAGGTGTTAGAAAAAAATCTATTGACTGCCACCGCTCGACATTCTCCAAAGAGTTTAATTGCGTTATGCCAAACATGTGTTACATAAGTTAGAAGACCTCCTGTTGATCTTGGCTTACGAGAGCTATATTGATGGTCGGTAATATTATTATATTAATATTCATTCGTTCAAGATATTTCAGAAGATGCTGATTGATAGCCTTTTCCATGACTTTCAATATTATTTAAAGCAGTGCGATTACTCTATAGTTGTTTGGCAAGGTGTTCTTACCTTTTCTGGGTATCATCTGAACTGTAGCGCATTTCCAACAGGGAGTAAATATTTCCCTTCTGTCGGATAGGTTGAAAAGTCTACAGAAAATTGGTGTAAGTTCTCCCTATATTCCATCAGCGCCAGAAGCGTTTTATGATATGCTGTCTGAAGACAATATCGGACATCCTTGATTGCACTATGGGAATAATTGGTGGTGTTTTTTCTTGAAAATCGACAGTAGAATGTGAAACAAAAAGTTCTTATTTATATATACACTAGCCGTGCCCGCGGCCCTCCTAATAAATTGCGATCGATTAAAGCCATTGTCTACCCTCCCCTCCACTCTTAAAACATCAACAGAAGGGATAACGTTATTAGATGTAGATTAGACATTGGACATACCTACGGTACACACGCTTATTTGTTAAAAGGCGAACATCAGAGAACATGCTCCATCTGCATAAGCCCCTTCACTGTAAAACACGTCTTCGAGGCTGCAAATTTCCAAAATTTCAGAATCTCACTCAACGTATCTTCCAATATCTCTGTCATTGATTCCTATGAGCATAATAAAGAAAACATCAGAAATTTTTTAAGAGAAGTTAATCTTATAGTATAACTTCAAAATCAGTCCCAACTAATTAGCACACTAGGGCGCTAAATAACCTTGATGTTGATGCGCCCAAAACCCTAAATGTCTATCTATCTATCTATCTATCTATATCTACTATTATCGTCACTGCTTATTCCTTATTACCTAACGTAATAAAATATGTCCTATAACCTAGCCAGAGAACATATGTAATTAAATAAAAACACGTAAATCGGATAAGTGGTTCTTGAGTGCTAAGCGCACTAACAGACATACAGACAGAGAGACGTTGTGTTTTATATATAATAGACTTTTTTTGATAAATATTAAGTTAAGAATTAAAAAAAAAAAAACACGTAAATCGGATAAGTGGTTCTCGAATGATAAGCACACTAACGGACAGACAGAGAGACAAAGAGACGTTGCGCTTTATATATATTATATAGATTATTACTATTATTGTATAATTTGGCCAGAAAAACATCTGTATGAATTAAAAAAAAAACACGTAAATCGTTCTCGAGTGATAAGCGTACTAACGGACAGACAGACAGATAGAGAAACGTTGCATTTTATAAATATTGTATTCTTTGTTATATGATATTGTTCCGTATTTAATGGTTTAGGCAGTGTATTGCAAGAGAACGAGCAAGCAGCAAACTTTTTTCCGACTTGATTCACTATTATCGTCACTGCTTATTCCTTATGTTACCTAACTTAATAAAATATAGCCTATAACCTGGCCAGAGAACATATGCATGTTTAAAAAAAAAAGCACGTAAATCGGATAAGTGGTTCTCCAGCGATAAGCGCACTAACGGACAGACAGACTGACCGACAGACAGAGAGACGTTGCATTTTATATATATTATAGATTATTTGTATTTATTAGGTTAGAAAAATGGAATCTTACTATAACAAACACTTTATTTTTGTACTCGACGCGCGTTTCGCTAACATATATATATATATATATATATATATATATATATATATATATATATATATATATATATATATATATATATATATATATATTGTTCTACATAATCAAGTCTTTCGTTGTCTATCCTTATGCCTTGCGGGCTATGGTCATTTGTCATGGCTTTTATTTTCTTTTTATTTAATTTTAATCCCACTTTTTCTGATTTATCCTTAATATCATTTAACATCTTTTGTATATCTTCTGCATTGTTAGATATTATTACCACATCGTTGGCATATCTCAAATACACCATCATAAACTACTTTATTTAAACTAACAACATATACAACTCAAAAATCTTCTACTATAAATAACAATCATTTATAACAAAAATAACATTTTTTGGCTGTTCATAAGTATTGGGCCAACTTCAAATTTCCCAATAAAAAGGTACATAACATAGCAAAAATCACTATAACTCAGAAAAAAGTAGCAGTAAAACGATATATTCTTATCAATACTTTGTAGCCATACTCCTCGAAGCGGCACATCGTTGAGGCATAGATTCAAATAATTTGAAAATTTTGTCTTTGGTGATATTGGCCCACTCTTCTTGAATTTTTTGCCAGAGAGCAGCTTTACTGGAACAATTCCGAGTTTCCACTTTCATTTTCAGCTCTTCCTCCGCATCAGGAGCGATAATTGACTAAATCTATCATTAAAAACTAGAGTATTTGGACTAAAATTGTAATTTACTCTAGTCGAACCGACCAATCACATACAGAAGTGTAATTCCAAGAGAGTAGCCATTAAAAAGAACTGTGAAACATAGATCCTCAATCCTTGCTTAGACTGTTTCTATAATTTATAATTTCGATCCTTTCGTATTCCTCTAGTAATTGGTTATGAGATCCAATTTTTAATAATTAATCTTAACCGATTAAGTGTTACTTTGCTTACGTGTATGTATAGCGGTGGCAACGAGCTTAGTTGCAGTTACGTTACGTTTAAGAGAGCTGTTCTCCTGATTGAAGACCCGGAACTGGCCAGAAGGCGTGATTCATTAGAACATCGAAGAATTTTTTTTAGACTTGAGTCTATTTTACAAGTACATGGAAAGTGTTCGAAGGATGTAGCCCGCTTAATTCCTCCCAAAGCGGTGCATGCTGGAAATTCACGTCGCGCTAATTCTTCACATTCGTATGAGGTTCAGCTTGTTACTCCTCGTACAACCCTGTAAGTTAGGAAATGAAAAATACTAGTCTCTGAATCTAAAAGTCTTAAATACAACCTAACCTAATCTTACTAGCCATGCGTATGGTTACATATATTTTAGATATATTTATTTTGTATTTTGTTATGCTAGGCTAGGCTAGTTCGGATTAGGTTATGTTAGATCAGGTTTGGTTAAGACGTGTTAGGTTGGATTAGGTTATGTTTGATTATATTTAAAGCTTTTAGATTCAGAGACTATTACTTTTCATTTCATAATTTTTCATTATTTTACTTTATGTCAGGCTCGATTAGGTTACGTTTTTTTTTTATGGGTCTAGCACACGTGTTGCAGGGAAGTCCCTAAAGCGCTCCAGGAGCTGCATGCGTGCGGAAAAAGCGATTCACGTTGTTCTTGAATCGCTGTAAATTGTACTCGGTGGGAAACACAGCGCTGGGCAAATTATTCCAAAAGGATGACGTTCTCCATATAAAAGACTGCTTGAAAAACGTTGTACGCGGAGTAACAAGCTGAACCTCATACGGATGTGAAGCACCAGCGCGACGTGTATTTCTAACATGCACCGCTTTGGGAGGAATTAAGCGGGCTACATCCTTCGAAAACTTTCCATGAAAATACTTGTAGAACAGACTCAAGTCGCCAACCGTTCTTCGATGTTCCAGCGAATCAAGGCCGCCGGTCAATTCCGGGTCCCCAGTCAGACGGACCGCTCTTCTCTGAACAGAATCCAATAAATGCAGTGTATGTTTGGGAGCGGAGCCACAAACGTGGGAGCAGTATTCCATCGTTGGTCGAATTTGAGCTTTGTAAAGAAATAACAGTTGTTGTGGGGTGTAAAGCTTTCTGGTTCGAAATAATATTCTCAACTTTTGAGGAGCTCTCCTTGCTATGCCTGCAACATGTTCATGCCAGGACATATTTGCTTCCAAACTAACGCCCAACAAATTGAGCGACGATGCTAGGGGAATGGAGTGCCCGGACATAGTTGAGTTCAGCAACGTTAACATTTTTAGAAAAAACTGCCGCCTGGGTTTTTGTGGCGTTAAATTTCACTTGGTTACTGTCACCCCAAGATAGAATTTCTTCCAGGTTTATAAGTTGAACGATCTCCTGCCGCCTGAGCAGCCGAAGTCCGAGCGTTCAAGGTGAATGAAGAGACAAGCGTACTGTCATCTGTAAAGCTGTAGATTGGATTCCCGGTCTTTTCCAGCAGATCGTTAATGTAAATGAGAAAGAGAGTAGGAGACAGTATGGAGCCATGGGGCACACCGGCGTTGATAGTGAAGGTGTCGCCGCCACTCGTAAAGAACGCTCTCTGAGGAAACATGAGAGCCACAAACAGACACTTTCAGACATACCATAAGAACGTATACGTTAAATTAAGTTAGCTTTGAACTGTTATAGCTTTTACTTGATGGAAACTCATATTAAATACAACAAAAAACTGGTTAGTTGAACACAAAATTTCCACAATATTTTCATTTTTCAGTACAACGCGTTTCGCTAACAATGTAGCTTTGTCTAGTATAAATAATATACAGAATTATTAGGTACCTACTTTAGTAGGTACAAATGATGAACGAGTTTTATGATAGGTAATTACACAGAACTATTAAGTAAATACTTTGAAACAATTATTTTGCTTAATGATAGGTATCTCCAACGGATCAATTACACAGGGCAACAAAAAAAATATTTTTGTTTTGGTGCCTGGGATTTTAAAGCTGATTTTAACTATATTTGGGACGCTAAATCTATACATGCAATCCGTTTTTCTCTATCAGCTCTACTTTTTTAGATACATCAACTTATCTACCAATGGGTATATTCATTTATGAGAGTTCTAAAATTATTATATATTCATTAATGTAGGTACAATGGTTTTATTGTCAGTCTGTAATTGAGTAAATTCCAGGTAAATCTATAAATAGTGGAACCATTGCCTATCAGGTACCTGAACTGACCCTTTTAATCACCTAACTCGGGTAAGTCTCGTCAGTTTGTTGCGTTCTTACTAATGAGAGTAGATCGAATTCGGCGTGTTATTTTATGTTAAGAAAAGAGTGTTTTTGTGTTATTGAACAGAATTAAAATGAGTTCAGGTTCCAGTTCAAGAAGAAGTTGTGTAAATCAACCTGATGTGTTTTGCTATATATGCGGAGAATACATGTTTCAACAAAACAGACAAACTATTACTGACTTTGTAAAGCGAGCGTAACTTGGATACTTTGGAGTTAAGCTTGGTGATCAGGACAAAACGTGGGCCCCGCATCTCGTATGTAAAACTTGTACAGAGCATTTACGGCAGTGGACTACCGGGAAAAGAAAATGTCTAAAATTCGGCGTACCAATGGTTTGGAGAGAACCAAAAAACCACTTCAATGATTGTTATTTCTGTTTAGTAAATACTAATGGAAATACCGATTCCAACATTTCATCAGCTACCATATATCTCTGATGACGAATATTTTCCCTCTGATCGCTCTTCTGTTGCTAATAAAAGTTCTGATGCTAATGAAACTAACAGTGACTTTGAGGGGACGTCATCAGTTCCTCAACGCTTCAATCAAAATGAATTAAATGATCTCACCAGGGATCTCAATTTATCGAAAAAAGCTTCTGAAGTACTGGCTTCTAGGTTGAACGACAAAAATTTACTGGAACAAGGAACCAAAATTACCTTTTACCGTACAAGAGAAAAAGATCTGCTACCATTCTTTTCTCAAGAAGACAATCTTGTATTTTGTCACGAAATTAGGGGACTGATGAAAGAAATGGGACTTTCTGAATATATTCCAGATGATTGGCGCCTATTTATTGACAGTTCAAAGCGAAGTTTTAAAATGTGTCCTTCTACATAATGGGAATAAATATGGTTCAATACCACTAGCTCACTCAGCGAAACTGAAAGAAGAATATAATACCATAGCTTTGGTCTTGCAGAAGATAAAGTATTACGAACATCAATGGATGATTTGTGTAGACTTAAAAATGGTAAACTTTCTTCTTGGGCAGCAAAGTGGTTACACGAAATATCCGTGTTTCTTGTGCCTCTGGGATAGTAGGGACAAAACACACCACTGGGTTAGAAAAGATTGGCCTCAGAGAGAAAACATGGACGTTGGGGAAAAGAATGTCATTAACGACGCTTTGGTTGAAAGAGAAAAAAATCATACTTCCTCCGTTACATATAAAGTTGGGCTTAATGAAGCAATTTGTAAAGGCTCTTGATTTGCATATATAGGGGTAAAAATGCATCAGTTGAGCACAGAAAAACTCAAAGCAGGGATATTTGACGGCCCACAAATAAGACAATTAATTAAGGATCCTGCCTTCATAAATTCAATAAATCAAGTTGAACGAGAAGCTTGGACATCATTTGTTGCAGTTGTAGAAAATTTTCTAGGCAAACATAAAGCTCAAAACTATGTTGAAATGGTTAACAAGATGCTTAATAGTTTCAAATCCTTAGGGTGCAATATGAGTATTAAAATACACTATTTACACAGCCACTTAGACCGTTTTCCAGAAAATTTAGGAGACATGAGTGAGGAACAAGGTGAAAGATTTCACCAAGATATTAAAGTTATGGAGGACCGCTACCAAGGAAGATGGGACATGCACATGATGGCTGCTGGAGTTTAAAAAGGGACTGTTTAAAAAAACATTCAAGAATGTCGCAGAAAAGAAGCTTTCCAAGTGTTGAGTGACTATTTCATTTCTTCAATGTTTTTTTTTTTGTTTGTAAGTACGACATAATATTGTATTTTGTATAACTAAAATAAAAATTTCGTATCTACTTTTGTTTACTACACTTACGGATTTGAGTTACAATAATGTAACTTATATTTCTCTAAAATTGTATATCTTAAAAATTTGAGCTCCTAGGTACAAATGAACACGTTATTTGAATTCAGGACATCAAATTGATATAGAATTAGCTCAAAAAACCTCGACACCAAAACAGCTGTTCCCCTGTGTTATGTGAATAAATTTATTTGTTTCTATTTGTTCGTTTAATAAAATACTTGTATTTTTCGTATGTTTATAACCTTTATTTTCTTCGTGTATTATTTTTAAATTTGGGAGTGATTTTCAGATAATAGATGATTCGAATACGTAAATGGAACTTTTAATACACGAATTAATGAACACTATAGAAGTTTTTTAAATCGAAAAAAAAATAACATGTACGAATCATCTATTATCTGAAAATCACTCTCTTAATCCAAATTTCAAAATACTACATCAAGAAAATACCATAAAGCTTATAAACTAGACCTGAAGGAGGCCTTAGAAATAAACCGTATGAAAAATTTTAAACGTATAAACAGAAACAAATAGTTCACCCCTTTTAAATTTATTCACGTTGGAAATATCTATCATTAAGTCAAATAATTGTTTCAAAGTATTTACGTAATAGTTCTGTGTAATTACATATCATAAAATTTGTTCATCATTTTGTACATGCTTTAATCTATATATGTTATACCTAATCATTCTGTATATTATTTATATAGAAAAAATATATATAAAATGCAACGTCTCTTTGTCTGCCTGTCTGTCGGTCCGTTTGTGCGCTTATCACTGGAGGACCACTTATCCGATTTACATGCTTTTTTTTTAAACATACATATGTTATCTGGCCAGATTATAGGCTATATTTTATTATGTTAGGTAGCATAAGGAATAAGCAGTGACGATAATAGTGAATCAAGTCGGTAAAAGGTTTGCCGCTAGCGCGTTTTCTTGCAGTTCATTGCCTAAACCATTAAATATGGAAAAATATCATGTAGCAAAGAACATCTATAATATATATAAAATGCAACATCTCTCTGTCTGTTTGTCTGTCTGTCTGTCCGTCCGTTAGTACGCTTATCAGTGGAGAACCACTTATCCGATTTACGTGTTTTTTTTTTTAATTCATACATTTATTCTCTGGCCAGGTTATCTATAATCTTCTATCATATATATGAAATGCAACGTCTCTCTGTCTGTCTGTCCGTCCGTTAGTGCGCTTATCACTGGAGCACCATTTATCTGATTTACGTGTTTTTTTTTTAATTCATACATTTATTCTCTGGCCAGGTTATCTATAATCTTCTATAACATATATAAAAATGCAACGTCTCCCTGTATATCTGTCTGTCTGTCTATTTCCCTGTCCTTTAGTGCGCTTATCACTCGAGAACCACTTATCCGATTTACGTGCTTTTTTTTAAACATACATATATTCTCTGGCCAGGTTATAGGATATATTTTATTACATTAAGTAACATAAGGAATAAGCATTGATGATAATAGTGAATCAAGTCGGAAAAAAATGTGCCGCTAGTGCGTTCTCTTGCAATACGCTGCCTAAACCATTAAATATGGAACAATATCATGTAACAAAGAATATAATATATATAAAATGCAACGTCTCTCTGTCTGCCTATCTGTTCGTTAGTGCGCTTATTACTCGAGAACTACTTATACCATTTACGTGTTTTTTTTTTAAAATTCATACATATTTTCTCTGGCCAGATTATAGGTTTATTACGTTAGGTAATATAAGGAATAAGCAGTGACGATAATAGTGAATGGAGCCCACGCGAGCAGAGCCGCGGGCACGGTTAGTTATTTATACTTGACAAAGCTACATTTTTAGCGAAACGCGTTGTACTGAAAAAATAAAAATATTGTGGAAATTTTGTGTTTAAATAATCAGATTTTTGTTATATTTGAAATTAAGTTAGGTCAGGTTTTTTTTTTTTTTAAAATCAGACTCCGAAGATCTCTCCTAAGAGCTGTAGGTATTTTTGAAACAACACCACTCGATTGGCCACGCTGTGCGATAGAGAGACAGGCCAATGGAAATGAGTTGTCTAAGAACCCTAAAACGTCAAGGAAAGCAAAAATCTCGGTTATAATTTTTCACACAAATACAATACTCTCCTTTAGCAAGGGCAGTAAAAACCCATTATTACGAGTGGAAAAAGAACTGCGGCACTGCTGCAGGATAACTCCCCTTTTTGTAGCTTATGCTACAAAAAACCTTTGAAACTATCTTAGATAGAATTGAATATATATATCTCTATATATTATATAATATATATATATCAAATAATATATATATATATATATATATATATATACATACATATATATATATATATATATATATATATATATATATATATATATATATATATATATATATATATATATATACAGGGTTACAGGGAAAGTCGTCCTAGATAATTAAGGACGTTATAGTTTAGGTCGTTTCTGACCGATTTGACTCTATGACATGATGTCCTAAACTTAACCGTTTTCGAGATATTGAAGTTTAAAGATTTTCTAAAAAAAACATGTTTTTTTGCTTTTATATCAATTTTTTTTTATTAGAGGTTCTCGAGTGCGATTTTTTGGTTATTTTTAGTTAGTCTGTATGTCAAGTATCAAAAATCATTAAAAAAAATTTGAACTAGTTACTAACAGTTTCAAATGGCGGCTCGTTAGTGTTTCTAAATTACGAATTTTTACCAAGTATTTTCTACTTTAAATCAATAAAGAGAAAAAAAAATGTATGGAAGTTATTCTGCAAATTATTTTAAAAACTTTTACGTCTTTTTAGCTATCTAAAACGGTATAATATCTACTGGATCTATTGAAAATTCTAAGAAAATGAGATTTCAATAGGCCCAAATGTAGAGTAACATAATAGTAGAATTTAGATACTACCAATTACCGGTTTACTACCTGCACCTTCAAACAATAAAAAGGGTTGGGTAAGCATTTTTTCCGGTCGGGTACTCTCTGTGCGAGTGACATTTTCTGTTCACTAAACATTATTGAATGATTTTTAGTCTGCTCATGCGATTCGTCCGTGGTAGATGTGCTATACCGTGCTTTTCAAAAATATCTGTGTTTCATCTTCTGACTGTGTGAATTGGCTCGTAACTGGATTTTGATCTCTGCTTGTGAATATGGCAACGTATACCAACGAGGAATATGCTGACATCCTAATGTGTTACGGATTTTGCGAAGGAGTGTCGTCGCGTGCACGTGATGAATACATACTGCGATATCCTACTCGTCGTGTACCTGATGTTAGCGTATTTGATGGAACTTATCGAAGACTACGAGAAACTGGTTCCGTAGAAAGACGGCGGACTGACATGGGACGACCACGTATCTTTGACGAAGACGAAGAAAACGAAATACGACGTCTCTTTGAGGTGGACCCAACCACATCTACAAATGTTGTCGCACAACAGCTTGGTATTTCGCAGTGAAAGGTATGGTTTGTAATGCATACTGTTGGGCAACACCCTTACCACTATACGCCCGTGCAAGTCATTGAAGAAGGGGGTCCGTTGCGACGATTAGAATTCTGCAGACCGATGTCAAAGATGCATCTTTTTTTAAGAAAACACTATGGACTGACGAGTCGAAATTCGACAAAGACGGTCTTACAAACTACCACAATGCCCACTATTGGGCTTCTAAAGAGCAAGGCATCCCAAACAAAAAAAGAACGAAAGGATCACAAACAAGATTCAGCTTAAATGTGTGGATGGGTATAATTTCAAATTATTTGGTTGGGCCATTCTTCCTGCCAGGTAATTTGAATGGCGAGGAATACGACAATTTTTTTACGGAACGATTTACCTAATTTGATGGAAGACCTACCTAGTAGTTTGAGACAAAACATGTACTTTCAACACGATGGCTGCCCAGCTCACTACAGAGGAAGTGTCCGTGCATGGCTCAATGACAATTATCCCAACAAATGGATTGGAAGAGGCAGACCCATACCTTGGCCGGCGAGAAGCCCAGACCTAACACCGATGGATTTTTAGGTGTGAAAAGTCTCGTATACGACCAGATGACTCCTATCGAAAACGTGGATGTCCTAAGACAAAAAATAATTGATGTGGCTGACGAAATGAGGCGGCGGCACCTCACAACCAGCGTTGTGAAAAGTAATTTAAGAAAAAGAATGAGAATTTGTGTTAGAAATAGGGGCGACCATATAGAACATGAATTATAATTAATAAAAAAATATTAAATTGCAAGGTTTTTTGTTTTATTTGTGTATTTTTCGTATTTTCACCTAGAACTAAAAATTTACCTTTTGCTACCCGAGCCCGCTTTAGGTGTCATTCTGTGTACAGTTTTCTTATTAAACTCCTAGTATTATACCTTTTTTGATAGCTAAAAAAGACGTAAAAGTTTTTAAAATAATTTGCAGCATAACTTCCATACATTTTTTTTTCTCTTTATTGTTTTAACGTAGGAAACATTGGTAAAAATTCGTAATTTAGAAACATTAACAAGCCGCCATTTGAAACTGTTAGTAACTAGTTCAAATTTTTTTGATGATTTTTGATACTTGACATACAGACTAACTAAAAATAACCAAAAAATCGCACTCGAGAACCTCTAATAAAAAAAAAATCGATATAAAAGCAAAAAAAAACATGTTTTTTTTAGAAAATCTTTAAACTTCAATATCTCGAAAACGGTTAAGTTTAGGACATCATGTCATAGAGTCAAATCGGTCAGAAACGACCTAAACTATAACGTCCTTAATTATCTAGGACGACTTTCCCTGTAACCCTGTATATAGATAGAAATAGTTTAATTGTTGGTAATTACATAGATTCTTTAAACGAAAAGGGTTTTAATTGTATAATTAATCAAGCAACCAGGAAAGATAGAAACAGTGCAACTTGTATAGATCATTTCTTTGTAAAGCACGGGCAGCAGTGTGCAGTCCATGGGGTGATTCTGAACCACGGCTTTACTGATCATTTTCCTATTCTTTTAAATATGAATATAGTAAGATAAATGAAAATTTAATGTCTAAAAAGTTTGCTTATAAAATAGACTTTACGAAAGTAAAACAAATTTTGGAAGAGGAACATTGGTGGGATGTTTTGAACTGTGAGGATGTAAAACGAATGTACAGATATTTTTATAAATAAACTAAAGTCTATTATTGATAGATCTACACTTCGCAAATATATTGTATGCAATAAGAGACGAATTAAACCATGGATTACTCAAGGATTGCTCAATTCTATACGCGTGACAAATTAAAAAGAATATCTTCTAGAGACCCTGAGAATTTTGTAGCTCTTAATATGTATAAAAATCACCGTAAGATGTTGACTAAGCTAATAAATAAAACCAAAGTTGATTATTACACTAATTTATTTCAGCTAAACTTAGGTGACTCTAAGAAAAACTT
Organism: Pachyrhynchus sulphureomaculatus; assembly: GCA_019049505.1. Taxonomy (NCBI): domain Eukaryota; kingdom Metazoa; phylum Arthropoda; class Insecta; order Coleoptera; family Curculionidae; genus Pachyrhynchus; species Pachyrhynchus sulphureomaculatus. The sequence goes on from CM032448.1 coordinate 22,731,110, forward strand.
GGAATTTAATAAAGTCGGCTAGCAATAGTCAAAAAAATAATCAGAAAATAGGAGTAATTTCCAAAGATAAAGGAATTGAAATTCTTGACGAAAAACTCAGAGCAGATGGGTTTAATAATTTTTTTTCTGGAATAGGAAAGAAATTAGCTAATAGTATAACTGTTCCTAATACAGATACTATTCCTAATAGTGTCCCTAGAGTGCCTGGATCACTTTTTCTGGCACCGATAATGGGATTTTGAAATAATCCAAATTATAAACTCGCTTAAAAACTCTTCAAGTGCTGGCGACGACAACCTTAAAGTAGATTTCTAAAACGGTACCACACATTTATTCTCGAACCCATATCCCATATAGTAAATTTAATTTTTCGAGCTGGATTATTTCCTGACAGTTTAAAGAAATGTACCATAATGCCTATACATAAGGGTGGTTCGCGTAACGAAATTACGAATTATCGTCCCATTGCAATTATCAGCAACCTGAGTAAAATTATTGAGAAATGTATCAAATTGCGCCTAGACGATTACTTAAAAAAAAAATAAATTAATATCCGATGCCCAGTATGGTTTTAAACAGATGTTGGACACTGAAGATGCTCTTATAAGGGTAGTAAACCATATTTCTGAAAACCTCGACAATGGCAATAAATCCCTTTTGATATTCTTGGACCTGACAAAGGCTTCTGATACTGTGTCTCACCGCATATTGTTGGAGAAAGTTGAGCATATTGGAATAAGAGGTATCCCATATGATCTAATAAAATCATATCTGATCGGACGTACGCAACAAGTAAAAATAGGAGAATCAACGAGCTCATCACTTCCAATTGAGTGCGGTGTGCCGCAGGGTACAGTGCTTGGGCCGTTGTTATTTACAATATACATAGATATCCTTTTGCGTATTTTATCTCAAGGATCTATGGTTTGTTATGCCGACGATACTGTCATAATGTTACAGGATAAAATATGGGGCCGGGTCTTTGAGAAGGCAGAACTGGCTATGAGTAAGGTAAAGTTGTGGTTGGATTTGAACTTATTAACCTTAAATATTGATAAATCAAAATTTATAGCCTTTACGTTTAATAAAAGGAATTATCCCGACAAGAATTTTATAAAAATTCATGAACCTGGCTGTAATAACTTTGCTGCTTGTAATTGCAATCTGAAGATCATTAAAGAAGATAACATTAAATATTTGGGTATATACCTAGTTTCGCATTTAAGATGGGATTCTCACATAGATTATATAACAAGTAAAATTGGAAAAATGTATTTTAGGTTTTATCAGATTAGGCAGTGGTTACCCAAGAAATATTTGTTATCTATAATATATATAAAATGCAACGTCTCTCTGTCTGTCTGTCTGTCTGTCCGTTAGTGCGCCTATCACTGAAGAACCACTTATCCGATTTACGTACTTTTTTTTTTGAAACATACATATGTTCTCTGGCCAGGTTATAGGCTATATTTTATTACGATAGGTAGCATAAGGAATGAGCAGTGACGTAAAATAGTGAATGATGTCGGAAATAAGTTTGCCGCTAGCGCGTGCCTTTGCAATACACAGCCTAAACCATTAAATATGGAACAATATTTATGTAGCAAAGAATATCTGTAATGTATAATCTATAATATATATAAAATGTAATGTCTCTCTGTCTGTCCATTAGTGCGTTTATCACGCGGAAACCACTTATCCGATTTACCTGTCTTTTTTTAAATTCATACATATATTCTTTGGCCAGGTTATATAATAATAATAATAATCTATATCTATAATATATATAAAATGCAATGTTTGTCTGTCTGTCTGTCTGTCTGTCTGTCTGTCTGTCCGTTAATGCGCTTATCCCTCGAGAACCACTTATCCGATTTACGTGATTTTTTTAAATTCATACATATGTTCTCTGACCAGGTTATAGGTATATATTTTATTACATCTATAATATATATAAAATGCAACGTATCTCTGTCTGTCTGTCTGTCCGTTAGTGCGCTTATCACTGGAGAACCACTTATCCGATTTTCGTACTTTTTTTTTAAAACATACATATGTTCTTCGGCCAGGTTTTAGGCTATATTTTATTACGATAGGTAGCATAAGGAATGAGCAGTGACAATAATAGTAAATGAAGTCGGACAAAGTTTGCCGCTAGCGCGTTCTCTTGCAATACACAGTCCAAACCATTAAATATGGAACAATATTATGTAGCAGAGAATATCTATAATATACATAAAATGCAATGTCTCTCTGTCCGTCTGTCTGTCTGTCTGTCCGTCCGTTAGTGTGCTTATCACTGGAGAACCACTTATCCGATTTACGTGCTTTTTTTTAAACATACGTATGTTCTCTGGCCAGGTTATAGGATATATTTTATTAGGTGACATAAGAAATAAGCAGTGACGATAATAGTGAATCAAGTCGGAGAAAAGTTTGCCGCTAGCGCGTTCTCTTGCAATACACTCCCTAAAGCATTAAATATGGAACAATATCATGTAGCAAAGGACACAATATATATAAAATGCAACGTCTCTCTCTGTCTGTCTGTCTGTCCGTTAGTGCGCTTATCACTCGAGAACCACTTATCCGATTTACGTGTTTTTATAAATTTATACATATGTTCTATATAATTCGATATAAGCCTAGATAATGGGAGATAAGGTGAGATAATGGGAGATAAGGAGAGATAATGGGAGATAAGTCAAGATAAGCCTCGATAATGGGAGATAAGGTGAGATAATGGAAGATAAGTATAAATAATGGGAGATAAGGAGAGATAATGGGAGATAAGGAGAAATAATGGGAGATAAGGAGAAATAATGGGAGATAAGTCGAGAAAAGCCTAGATAATGGGAAATAAGGTGAGATAATGGGAGATAAGGAGAAATAATGGGAGATAAGGAGAAATAATGGGAGATGAGCAGAGATAAGCCTAGATAATGGAAATTATGTAGAGATAATGGGAAATAAGGAGAAATATTGGGAGATAAGGAGAAATAATGGGAGATATTTTATTACGTTGGGTAACATAAGGAATAAGCAGTGACGATAGTAGTGAATCAAGTCCACGCGAGCGGAGCCGCGGGCCCGGCTAGTATGTATATAAAGCACTTGTGGAGTCAGTGTTAGACTATGGCTTGGTAGTTTGGGGGTCCGAGCGTGATTCGGTATCTTCGTCTTTAATAATAGCCCAGAAAGGGTTCTAAAAATAATACTGTTTAAACCGCGAGGATTTTCTACGGACCAACTATACGGTTTGGATAGGATTTTGTCGCTGAAGCAATTATACATAAAATCGGTGGTAAGAATTTTACTGACTAACAAACATAAGGTAAACAGAGTTGATCACTCTATTCATACTATACTAATTACCCTGAACAACGTGTTCCGAGAATTTTTAATATAATTCCTCACGAACTGAAAGTGAAGCCATATAGGTTGGGAAAAAATAAATTGAGTAAATGGTTGCTTGATAAAAAAATAGATCATTATTGAGAAAATAAATGTATTTAAAATAAGATGGTTCTAGTACATTTGTAATAAGCACTAATAGTAGATTATGAAATGGTGATGGTGTGATGCACGCACGTTCTTCTTTAAGAGGATTGTGCATCGCTTAAAATGTATTATTGTCTTGTAATTTGGTTTTACTGCTAGGAAATTGTCTTTTCCTGTATTGGTTCTTGTAGTATTAAGTTTAAGTTTAAAGTGTAATAACTATGATTTGTTGGCAGGAATAAATATATTTTTATTTATTATTTATTTATTTATTTATATCTTTGCTTTTAAATTAATAAATAAAAAAAGGCTGAAACCTCTCAGTATTTTACTCTGATTTAATGTACGCAAAATGGATATTATTGATCATTTACTATGTATATTTCTAATACACTCGTATCATGCATGCATGATATTATGCGAAAACTCTAAATAATTATTTTATTATTCCGTAAAAGGAAGGTGGATACGCATATTAATGGGGTTGATTATTTATATTTCAAGTTATGGCCGACCGGGCAGTAACAACCCGGTGAAAATTTAATGGAAACTTGAGATGTTTGAATAATAATGAAAATATTAGAAAATAAATATGTTCGGGAAAATTTCTCCGTTCCATATTCTAATTAAAACATTACGTTGGAAATTGAATATTAATTACTTCGTGAGAATATACAGTAAGTAAAAACTACGAATTTTTAATATTGTTTATTACATATTACAAAGTTTTAGTAGAGAGTCACTTGTAAATGTATAGTGGTGGCAACGAGCTTAGTTACAGTCTAAACGCCATGATGGTAAAAATCTACGTATTCGTTGTACGAGGCTGGTTTGAAAAGTCCGTGCAAAAATAAAACTACTTATGTGTTTGGGGTAAACCTTTTTTATTTTTCGACATAGTCTCCATTTAGGCTTATACACTTCGTCCAACGATGTTCTAGTTTGTTGATCCCTTCCGAATAATAGGATTTGTCCAAGTCTGCAAAATATCCATTAGTGTCTGCAATCACCTCCTCGTTTGAATAAAATCTTTGTCCCGCCAGCCATTTCTTCAAATTGGGGAACAAATAGTAGTCCGAGGGAGCCAAGTCTGGAGAATAGGGGGATGTGAAACGAGTTGCAATCCTATTTCCATTAATTTTGCGACCCACAACTGCTGAGGTGTGTGCTGGTGCGTTGTCGTGATGGAAAAGGATTTTCTTGTGGGCCAATCGCGGGCGTTTTTCTTGCAGCTCAGTTTTCAAAACGGTCCAATAACGATGAATAATATTCATCTGTAATAGTTTTACCCTTTTCCAGATAGTCGATGAGGATTATCCCTTGCGAATCCCAAAAGACAGTCACCATAACCTTTCCGGCCGAAGGAACGGTCTTCGCCTTTTTTGGTGCAGATTCCCCCTTGGTAACCCATTGTTTAGATTGTTGTTTGGTCTCAGGAGTATAGTAATGTATCCATGTTTCATCCACAGTGACGAAACGACGCTTAAAGTCCTCCGGATTCTTCTGGAACAGCTGCAAACCATCCTTGCAACACTTCACACGATTCCGTTTTTGGTCAAGCGTGAGCAATCGCGGCACCCATCTTGCGGATAGCTTTCTCATGTCCAAATGTTTATGCAAAATATTATGTACCCGTTCAGTCGAGATGCCCACAGCACTAGCAATCTCACGCACCTTAACTCTTCTGTCATCCATCACCATATCATGGATTTGATCAATGATTTCTGGAGTCGTAACCTCCACAGGCCGTCCAGAACGTTCAGCGTCACTTGTGCCCATATGGCCAGTCCGAAAATTTTGAAACCACTTATAAACTGTTTTCTAATCGAAGGTGCAGAGACACCATAATGTTTATCAAGTTTCTCTTTAGTCTCCTGAGGCGTTTTGCCTTTCATAAAAGTAATGTTTAATCACCACACGAAATTCTTTTTCGTCCATTTCTTGAAAATCACTCGACTTCCTTGATTCACACGAATGCCAAACACAAAGAAATAAACCAATATGGCTAAAACTTGGTGTGCGTTCATTCAAGAGATGCTACTAACTAAACATGACCTCGATAAGCGCCGGTGATGCCATCTCTTGGACTTTGCACGGACTTTTCAAACCAGCCTCGTATTTTTAAATTTTAAAAAACAAATTATTTCTCTCTTTATCGAGGGTTCATCGTCTACGAGTCGTCTTACGCATCCTTCATATCTTTCTATCCATTTCTGTCGTGTACTACTTTCCTCTGTCTCCTCCTAACCACTTTCCTAATGTCATCATACCATCTTAGCATAGATCGTCCTGAATTTTTTCCTCTCTCATACTTCGTTTTCCTTCTCCTTTCGATTCTTGCTACATGCCCATCCCCATTTTAACTATGGTTGGTTGGTTATAGGCAAAGTAGGTGATTGTGCCTTTGTTCCCTTTAAGAAGGGTTATTATTAAAAATATGAAAGTATTGAAATCCAAGACGTCACAAGATAGAACCAAAATAATAAAATTACGAGGTAAAACAAGTAAAATAATAACAGGAAGGAAATAATGGATGAAATAAAGGAATTCTACACAAAATTCTATTTTTCGACTGTACCAAACCCAAATCAGCAGCAAAAATATATGTTTAACGTTGGCTCGGAAGAAATTCTTGAGGTAAGCTAAGATAGAACCAAAATAATAAAATTACGAGATAAAACAAGTAAAATAATAACGGACGGGAAGGCAATAATGGATGAAATAAAGGAATTCTACACAAAATTCTATTTTTTTTCGACTATACCAAACCCAATCAGCAGCAAAAATATATGTTTAAACGTTGGCTCGGAAGAAATTCTTGAGGTAAGCTAAGATAGAACCAAAATAATAAAATTACGAGATAAAACAAGTAAAATAATAACGGACAGGAAGGAAATAATGGATGAAATAAAGGAATTCTACACAAAATTCTATTTTTTCGACTATACCAAACCCAAAGCAGCAGCAAAAATATATGTTTAACGTTGGCTTGGAAGAAATTCTTGAGGTAAGCTAAGATAGAACCAAAATAATAAAATTACGAGATAAAACAAGTAAAATATTAACTGACAGGAAGGAAATAATGGATAAAATAAAGGAATTCTACACAAAATTCTATTTTTCGACTATACCAAACCCAAATCAGCAGCAAAAAATATATGTTTAACGTTGGCTCGGAAGAAATTCTTGAGGTAAGCAGAAGTGAATTGGAAACTCCTTTAAAACAGAAAGGTGAAGATAAAATAACATCTGAAATGTTGAAAATGGAGGAAAGGAATTTTTTGAGTTGATACGGATATTACCCAACAAATGTATTGAAGAACAAAAAATAACTGCATAGGGTGAGTCAACACTAGAGTAAAGTTCATTATCTCATTTGTTTCGGGAATGACGAAAAAAATGTTAAATACAATAGTTTCAGAAAATGTTAAAGTGCACAGTTTTAAAATTATTTTTGGGTATACAGGGTACTTGAAAAAAGTGTGGCCGATATAACAGTTTTTTTAAATGGAACATCTTATTTTCTAATTTATTTTTAAATTCTGCGCAAAATTTTATAACCTTTTCATTAATAATGTTATATACCTAAACCTAGTAGTTTTTTGATTTTTTTTTTAAAAATACTAGTTTTCAGTTTTGTAAAAAATTGCCAGTAGCGCCATTGTTTCTGAAGGTGGAATAATCATAATTGGTACTAGCGTTCTATAGAGATAAAAAAAAGATACAAGTATGGTAAAGAAATTTGAGTTAGATGCTACAGGGTGTTCAAAATAATTTTATGCATTTCTATATATATAACAAGGATTTTCTACAGCTGACGCTGTCTTCCTTCTCTCAGCCTTTGATTCCATCCGTTTCTATCTTCCCAGTCTCCATCTGTTAAACCCCTGTCCTCCATAGCCTCGTCCACATCGTCTCTCCACGATCGTCTGGGGTCTTCCTCTTTTTCTTCTCCCTACAGGGCTCCACTCCGTTATCTTCTTTATCCACCTATTATCTTCGCTTCGTCTTATGTGTCCATACCATTTTAATCGTTTTTCTTCAATGGTGTTTATTGCGTTCTCTTTGATGTTCATTCTGCTTCTATTATTTCTTCATTTGTTATTCTCTCCATACGTGTCACCCTACAACATCTTCTCCAATACTCCATCTCAACCGCGTTAATTTTAGATTTATTTCTTTTGTTGATCGTCCATGTTTCTGACCCGTATGTCATTATGCTTTGTATTATTGATTTGTATATGCGTGTTTTGTTTCTCTTTGTAATGTGCTTGTCCCACAGGATCGAATTTAATTGTCTTATGCATTTTCGCGTTTGTCCTAATCTAGCTTTCATCTCTTCTTCTGATGTTGCGTTTTTTGAAATGATGGTTCCTAGATATTTAAATCTATCGGTTCCTTTGATTATTGTTTTATCTACTTCTAGATTCTCCACGTTTCCCTCCTTTGTTGTTAAATATTCCGTTTTATCAAAGTTTATTGCTAATCCTGCTTTAGTGTATTCTTCTTTCAGTTTTCTTACCATATAACTGAGGTCTTCCTTATCTTGCGCTATGATTACTTGGTCGTCTGCGAAACTTAGAGTATATAAGTAATCTTCTCGTATTGGGACTTCCCATTCCACTATATTTTTGCTACAATTTTTTAATGTTTGTTCGAGGTATATTTTGAATAGTGTTGGGGGATGTAGAGCATCCTTGTAATAGGCCTTTTGATGTTTGGAGTCTCTTCCCTATTTTATGTCCTATTTTTATGTTCACTGTGTTGTTTTCGTAGAGAGCTTTTACTGCGTATATTAGTTCTTTGTCAATGCCTATTTCTTTCATTGCGTTCCATAATCTTTGTCTTGGTACTGAGTCATAGGCCTTTCTTATGTCTATGAAGGCTAGATGAACTTCTCTATTCTTTGCCAGTTTTTTTTCCATTGTTTGTTTTATAGTGTATATGTGGTCTATACATGATTTTCCGGCCGTAAAGCCTGCTTGGTCTTGTCCAATTTTTCCTTTTATATTTTCCTCCATGATATTTTAATAATTTTTCCATACAAACATCCCATACTCGATATTATGCTTAGGCCTCTATAGTTTGTGCATTTTCTGCGGTCTCCCTTTTTAAATATAGATACTATATAAGCTTTTGACCATTCCTCTGGTATTTTTTTTCTCCATTTATCGCTCTGTGGAACACGTTTCTCAGCATTCGATGTAATTTATTAGACGCGTACTTAATCATTTCATTTACCACACACCCCAGATTTATTATTTTTGAGTGTTTTTATTGTCTTCTTTACTTCCTCATAGTTTAGTTCTATCTCTTTTATTTCCTTATTCTGTTCTTCTTCAGGGTTCTCTTCTTGGAATTCTTGTCTATCTTCTGTGAGCAGCTTCTTATAATATTCTTCCCACTCGCTTTCTGGGGATGTACTCTATATACGTCTTCTCTCTATTGTTAGTCCTTAATGCTTTAATTATTTTCCATGACTCTGTACTTCTAGTTTCTCCTATATACTGTTCTACATGTTCGCACGATTTTTCCCATCTCTCGTTCTTTTCTTTGTTTATCATCCTCCTCGTTTCTGCATTTTTCTCTTTATATTTCTGTAGATCTTCTTCTGATCTTGTATTCAGCCATTTTTCGTAGAGTCTTTTTTTCTCCTTTATAGATTCTTTGGTTTTTTCACAGATTCTAATTTTATGTTTCTCATTCTCGTTGTCTTCTTTACCTAATGCTTCTAGGGACGCCTATTTGATGCATTCTTTTATGTGGTCATACATCTGTTGAAGATTGCCGTAGTTAAATTCACTTAATTTTTGATCTAATCGTCATCTATATAGGTCTCTTATCGTTTCGTCTTGCAGTATTTTGTATTTTATTTCTTTGTCTGCTTTTTTTTTCTGTTATCTCATTAGTATTTCTGTTTTCTTTATCTATTGTTTCTTTTTGTTTTGTTGTCTTGTACCACGGTACTTTTTATATTTGCTATTAATAGTCTATGGTCTGTTCCACATTCTGCCCCTCTCTTTACTCTTACGTCTTTTATTTTGATAGTAGTATCGTTTTTAATTATAATGTAGTCTATTATTGATTTTCAGTTTCGTGTTTCTTGCATCCAAGTATATTTGTGGATGTCCTTGTGTTTGTAGAATCCGTTTGTTATTTCGAGGCCGTTTAGTTCACACAGCTCTATTAGTAATGTCTTCTCCGAATGGTCCTATGATATTGTCCTTTGTTTTCCTTCCTGTTCACCCATTCAGATCTCCCATTATTATTAATTCTTGGTTTTTCTTTACTTTTTGTATTTCTGTTTCTAGTGTTTCCATGAAATTATCTTTTTCTCTTATAGTGCTGTCTTCTGTTGGGCCGTATACTCCTAATATTACCATGTCTTGTCCTAGCATTATTATATTTAGTTTTATGATCCTTTCATTGATGGTTCCCAAGATGTTATTTTCTTTTTCCACTTCTTTTTTACTAATATTCCAACTCCGGCCTTTGCTCTTTCTTCCTTCTTTTACTCCACTCCAACAATGCATCACTTCATCTATTTCTTCTATTCCACTTCCCTTTTTCTTCGTCTAGCTTATTACTAAAATGCCTATGTTCATCTTCTTAAAACACTTGTATGACTTCGATGTTCTTTGTCCTCCATCCCTGTATATTCCAGGTGCCGAGAGCAGCTATTCTGTTTTGGGATTTCTTCGTTTGGCTGAGTTTTAAGCTTGGGTTAACTATTAGCTTTAAAGTAGAATTGCCCCCCCCCCCCCCCGTATCCAATGGGGCTCCCTTCTTCGAAGGTGTGGATTGCCACCCGGGGATTTTTGCTTATTTTGTGATATTTCATCCTACTTTTCAAAAACAACTAGCATTTCCCAGTTTAGGTTTTACGTGTGTTAGGGTGCTAACTCCTAACGCCACAACCCTCCTCCTTTATCCGGGATTGGGACCGGCAACAGTGTTGATGAAACTACTCAATCCATCCATCAACACTGCAGGCGGAGTTTTTTATGCATTTCTACTATTTTAAATTGAAAAATCAAATTCAAATTTTTTAAATATCACATCCTGTATATTATTATTTTTTCTGATACATTTTACAAAATCCTCAAACTTTTATTAGGTATGTCATATACCTATTTCTAATAGTTTTCGATTTATTTTGAATATTTAAATGTTTACCCTTGTTTTTAATACACCGGTGCGAAGTACCCTAATAGACGTTTTGATGGTAGTGGTAGCATTGAGTATACGAAACGAAACGTAGTAAACCAGAATGTAACCAATGAGGAAAAAGAAATGGAGATTTTACTTCATGTTGAAGATAATCTCCAGGTCAGCAGCCGTCAACTAGCTGACTTATCTGATACATCCCAATCTACGGCTAATCGCACCACGAGAAAATACAAGTATGGAACTACACTGAGAACTTCAAGATCGTGATTTTGAACGACAAGTAAACCTTTGTACCACCATGAATGGAGCAATAGAGGCTAATCCAGATTATTTATTCAAAATTATGTTTTCTGATGAAGCTACTTTTTGCAGTAATGGAGCAGTTAACAGCCATAACATGCATTATTATTCAACAGTTAACCAAAGCCATTAGTCGTTTAATGTATGGTGTGGAATATTAAAGTTTCGAATTATTGTTCCATATTTTTTCCGCGAACGGCTTAACGCGCCTAGATATCTAAATTTTTGCAAAACGAACTACCCCAGCTTTTGCAGAAGTTGATAACTTTGAAAGGGAACAAATATGGATTCAATAAGACCCTCCTGCTCATTACCACCAAGAAGTTCGGGAATTTTTAAACTATCATTACCCACAAAAAGGATCGGTAGGGGTGGATTCATTCAGTGGCCCCCCGATCATGTGACTTAACACCTTTAGACTTTTTTTGTGGGGCTACATTAAAGGTCGTGTTTATGTGAATCCCCTACAACACCAGTAGATATGGAAAATAGGATACGGGATGCGTGCAGGACAATAACGCCCTTTATGCTAAGGAAAGCTAAGGGAAATATAGTAAAACAACTAAACATGTGTATTCAAGTAGACGGGCAAATTTTGGAACATTTTTTACGTCATAATAATTAATCATTAAATAAGTTAAACTATATTAAAATTATTATTAACTATTTGTTTATGTTTTCACAATAGCGTAAGTGTATTAAAAACAAGGGTAAAAATTGAAAAATTCAATATAAATCCAAAACTATTACAAATAGAAATATGACATACTTAATAAAAGTTAGAGGGTTTTATAAAATCTATCAGAAAAAATAATAATATGCAGGGTGTTCCATTTAAAAAAATTTGAGATTTTTCAATTTAAAATAGTCGAAATGCGTAAATTTATTTTGAAAATCCTGTAGTATCTAAATCAAATTTCTTTACATATATCATTTTTTTCATCTCTGTAGAACGCTCGTACCAATTATGAGTATTCCACCTTCAGAAATAATGGCGCTACTGGTAATTTTTTACAAAACTGAAAACTAGTATTCTTTTAAAAAAATTGAAATATTAGAGAAAAACTACTGGGTTTAGGTATATAACACCATTAATAAAAAAGTTATAAAATTTTACGCACAAGTTAAAAATAAGTTAGAAAATAGAATGTTCCATTTAAAAAAAAAACATATGTTATATTGTCCACACTTTTTTTAAAGTACCCTGTATACTCAAAAATGATTTTAAACTATGCACCATATCATTCCCTAAAACTATTGTTTTTAACATTTTTTCATTCCCAAAACAAACGAGATAATGAACTAGACTCACCCTGTACATTGGCAAAACAGTTATTTAATAGTTTTATTTAAGAAAGGCAATCACAAAAACCTTGAGGACTATCGCCTATTACTAAATTATCACAAACCGTCTTACAAATAAGTTCGAAAACTACCAGCCAGTCGAACAGGCGGGCTTTCGCAAGGAATTTGGAACAACAGATCATATCCAAACGTTGCGCTTTTAACAGAAAAGTGAGTGAAAGAATAGGAATTCATGCGTGAATCATATATATTTTTGAACTCGTATCTTCATAAGCTTTCATTTGACACCCCACTGAATGACCTTAGAAAAAAATTTTTTTCACTTCCTTACTTCAAAATTAAACTTTCTAAACTACACAGCTCTGATTGGGTCATCAATTTGTATGTATTTGTGTTGTATTTGTGGCAAATTTCAACATTCCCCGTCAAGATGCACGTAGCTTTCATCGATTATAAGAAGGATTTCGACTCCGTGGAACATTGGGCAGTTATGCAGTCCTAAGCTCGTGCCAGAATAGACTCGAGCTATATCGAACTCCTAAAACTTATATATGAAAATGCCACATCGATGGTTAAATTAGATGAAGGAGTACTGATTAGCGAAGATCTAGAATAAAAGAAAAAGGAAAAATAGTTGTTAGGTGTTAGTTTATTAGAACACATTAAAAGCCAGGGTATCAGACGAGCAACAGGGCTTTAAAGTAGCAATGGGCGGAGCATGTGGCTAGAAGGAATGATGGTAAATGAACAACAAAATTACTTAAATGGAGACCTTGGGGGAGCAGATGAAGTGTCGGAATACCAATGAAAAGATGGACCGATAATATGAGGTTCATATCATGGCTTCATCTTGCACAGGATATAGACAATTGGAAGAAACTTAAAGAGGCCTATCTTCTGCAGTGACTTATAAAGAAGATTGATTTCTTTCCAAGCCCTATATGTGGTAATTTTGCGCCACGATGTACATCTCCGAACAGTTCTTGTCTGTTTCGAGTTAAACTCGTATATTCATATTTTTCTTTTCACTACATAGTCTACATGTCATGGGGACCATTGTGGCTACCCATTTTGTGTAAATATTTCCTCATGTGTCAGTATTCACTTTAGAACTGCGTGTTTCCGAAAGAACTGCGGCTCAAATCATTTAACAGACTGTTGTTTATTTTATCTCTAATTTAAAAAAAATTAAAAACTACAATACTATATAATCAAAAACATTTTGTAATCATGCAGATATACACTAAATCGCATCCCCCATGCGAGACAAGGAGAACAAGAAATTAGATCGGCATCCAATTTAAGTTGGCCGTGCTCGCCTTTCGACTGTCACCTGTCAATCTACGCACACTGGGACGCTCCAGTGTTCAATTAAGAAACTAATTGGAATCAATCAGAGCGACGCCGCCGTCTCGTGTCGTGTTGTTCCAATTGGGAACTTTCCGGATTGTTGCTTAACGCTGTTTCTGGATCGTCTTGGATTTGTTGGAAATATAGGTAAATGTATGTGCTAGATATACAGAGTGTCCAGATGTAAACCGTTCACCTGAAATAGTTATGCTACAGATTAACTATTTTATTCGATTGTGCCTGTTTTTCTATTTAAGTACAAAAATTAAATTTTTTCGTCGGCAAACAAAATTTTCAGTTTGTCATTAGCGTATTCTTTTTTCAAACTTCTAGATTTTGCCTACCGCTTTCGCTTTAAATCTTCCGTTAGCAAATGACCAGTTCGTCTCTGATAAGCGCCCAGTCTTATGTCTTCTTTAATAATACCAGACACAGAATTTTTCGAAATTTTCATGTCACGAGATAAAATTTGTTGTAAATAATCATATATATACAAGATGAGTTAACGATAGAGCAAAGTTCATTATCTCATTTGTTTCGGGAATGACGAAAAAATGTTAAATACAAAAGTTTTAGGGAATGTTGAGGTGCACAGTTTGAAATTATTTTTGAGTATACAGGGTACTTCAAAAAAGTGTGGCCGATATAACATATGAACATCCCATTTTCTAATCTATTTTTAAATTCTCCATAAAATTTTATAACTTTTGTATTAATAATGTTATATACCTAAACCTAGTAGCTTTTCTAATATTTCAATTTAAAAAAAAAATACTAGATTTCAGTTTTGTAAAAAATTGCCAGTAGCGCCATTGTTTCTGAAGGTGGAATACTCATAATTGGTACGAGTGTTCTATAGAGATGAAAAAAAAATATGTAAAGAAATTTGAGTTAGATGCTACAGGGTGTTCAAAATAAATTTACACATTTCGACTATTTTAAATTGAAAAATCTCAAATTTTTTAATTGGCAAACCCTGCATATTATTACTTTTTTTGGTAGATTTTACAATACCCTCCAACTTTTATTAAGTATGTCATATACCTATTTCTAATAGTTTTCGATTTATTTTGAATTTTTCAATTTTTACCCTTGTTTTTAATACACTTACGCTATTGTGAAAACATAAACAAATAGTTAATAATTATAATCTAGTTTAACTTATCTAATAATTAATTATTATGACGTAATAAATGTTCAAAAATATGCCCATCTACTTGAATACACATGTTTAGTCGTTTTTACTATATTTTCCTTCACTTTCCTTAGCATAAAGGACGTTATTGTCCTGCATACATCCCATGGGGTACTTCGTTTTGCAAAAAATTTAGATATCTAGGCCTGTTAAGCGGTTCGCGGAAAAAAAATATGGACCAATAATTCGAAAATTTAATATTCGACACCATACATTAAGCGACCAATGGTTTTTGTTTTGAACTTCCCGGACCCAAAATGGATTAACTGTTGAATAATAATGCATGTTATGGCTGTTAACTGCTCCATTACTGCGAAAAGTAGCTTCATCAGAAAACAAAATTTAGATCGGTCTCTATTACTCCATTCATGGTGGTACAAATTTTACTCGTCGTTCAAAAATCACGGTCTTGAAGTTCTTGGTGTAATTCCATATGAAAGGAATGATACTTGTATTTTCTCGTGGTGCGATTAGCCGTAGATTGGGTTGTGTCAGATAAATCAACTAGTTGACGGCTGCTGACCCAGGGATCATCTTCAACATGAAGTAAAATCTCCATTTCTTTTTCCTCATTGGTAGCATTCTGGTTTACTACTTTCCATTTCGTATACTCAACGCTACCACTACCATCAAACCGTTAAGCACTGAAAAGATTTTCTAGATGGTATACGTCTATTAGAGTACTTCGCTCCGTAAAGCCTTACTGCCCAAAGACAATTTTTTCCCGCCTCGCCCAGTATATAAACCAAATCAATTAATTCATTTTTAGGAAAATCCATAACTATTACCTTTATACGTCACTTACTACAACAAATTAAACTATTTTTACTTGCTTAATAGACATGTCAAAAATTGATAATGGCTACATTTTTGTTTTGTCTTGGCAACTATGATGTTATAGCGTAAGTGTATTAAAAACAATGATAAAAATTGAAAAAATTCAATACAAATCGAAAACTATTAGAAATAGGTATATGACATACTTAATAAAAGTTAGAGGGTTTTGTAAAATCTATCAGAAAAAATAAGAATAGATAGGGTGTGCCATTTAAAAAATTTAAGAGTTTTCAATTTAATATAGTCGAAATGTATAAATTTATTTTAAACATCCTGTAGCATCTAACTCAAATTTCTTTACATATATCTTTTTTCCATCCCTATGAAATGCTCGTACCAATTATGAGTATTCCACCTTCAGAAACAATGGCGCTACTGGCAATTTTTTACAAAACTGAAAACTAGTATTTTGAAAAAGATATCAACGAACAGAGAGCTCCATCTACTGTTTGTAGACGTAACCAAAGCATATGATACTGTCCCAGTGAAAAAAACTATGACAAATATTAGAACGATCAACCAGCAATCGCCGCAGTAAAACAGCTGTAGGACCAGTCACGTTCCCAAATAAAGTTAGGAAACATTTTTTCCGAAAATTTTTTTGTAACAAAGCGTGTTAGACAGGGATGCTATCTATCTTCTACATTATTCAAAATTTAACTGAATGAGGTATTAGAAAGATGGCGAAGAGCATGTGGAGGGATGAAAATACAGCTGACCGATGAAACAACGTTGTACAAATTTTGCCGACAATCAGGTGGTTATTGCTCAAGACAAAGAAGACCTTGAATTTATGACAAGAAGACTGTTTGAAGATTATAAAAACTGGAGTTTACCAGTTAACCAAATATTTGTGTATAGGAGGAAAACAGGGAAACCTTACTCTAAATACTGGTGAGGTCATTAATGCTTGTGAAAAGAAAATGGAGAAGTGTCAAGAATGGATAGCGTTAGAAATGAAAGAATAAGGAATGTAATGAAAGTAAAACTCAGGATTATTGAGGAAATTCAGCAACGGTAACTTATATGGTACGGACACGTGAAAAGAATGGAAGAACACCGAATACCAAAGATGGTTCTAAAGTGGGTACCAAGCGAAAGGAGGAGAAGAGGAAGACCAAGAGTGCATAGTTTGGAGGTGTTCAGAGGGCAATGTGAGAGAGAAATCTAAGATCCGAAAATTGGGGATATCGAAGAGGATGGAAACTAGGAACCAGATGGCGAAGAAATTGAAATATTAGAAAAACTACTAGGTTTAGGTATATAACATTATTAATAAAAAAGTTATAAAATTTTACGCAGATTTTGAAAATAAATTAGAAAATAGGATATTCCATTTAAAAAAACATATGTTATATCGGCCACACTTTTTTGAAGTACCCTGTATACTCAAAAATAATTTTAAACTGTGTACCTTAATATTCCCTAAAACTATTTTATTTAACGTTTTTTTTCGTCATTCCCGAAACAAATGAGATAATGAACTTTACTCTATCGTTAACTCACCCTGTACATAAGTCTTATTTTAAGCAGTTTTAAAAATGTCGTTTTTTTTCCGCACCGCACTTAAATAAAACTATAACAGCAATCCTAAGAATTAACGAATTCAAATTGTAAGTATGTTTATACACAATAACTCTATCACAACTGAGTAATATAACCTATAAATAATTTCACCAAAAAAGTATTAATGTTTATGTGTACGTGAAAGTTTACAACAGTATTTATGGGACTACTAGGGATATTGCTCCATAGTACCACAGTATATATACATAAAAAGAGATATTAAAGATATCATATATCACTTCTCTATTATAGCGTTCTTTCCTCATTGTTACTAGAGAATAAATATATAGACCCAAATCAAACCAATAAATCGTTCGCTTTGAGCGTAATACCCTAATTAAAAGCACCCATTATTAACAAAAAAAAATATATCTTTCACGCAATCGTGATATCGGTTCATCGTCTTCTTCTTTTACACTCTCTTCTACGTATTTCGAAAAGGGCGTGGGTAGAGCACACAGGGTACATACGCCGAGCTGTCACTCAATCTTCCGAAGAGGAAAAAAACGTGCTGTTTCGCGCTTCATTTCGTTCGGCTATCCGCAGTCTTGATGGTATATGAAAATTTTGAAGAGTGAGCGTCTTGATATGTCATACACTGCTCGACAAAATTAATGCATTGCTCGTGTATCTACTGCTTGTCGGCCATTATAGTCGAACCGGATCCAGTACACATTTTTGTGTGATGTAATTGATTCTGATGGAGAATTCGACAGTCTTCTTGAACAGTTTTCAACCATTAATCTAGAGATTTACGTTGTCAATGTAACATAAATCCACCGTTAGGTTCATTCTACAATAGACGGTTTTTGTTTCGATATAGAGTATTCGCTAAAAATCAGTTTTATAATTTTCAAACTTGGCAGCAGCATTACGCTCAAGAACTTTGTGAAAATATGGATCAGCTCATGACAATCAAGTTTTCGGTTTTCAAATAGAAGTGATAGCAATCGGATCAATGAAGAACGGAAAAGTTGCCTGGCCAGTACGTATTCCTACCGAATTAAGAGAAAATAATGCTCTAAATAATACACACACAAATACAGAAAGAAATTCGAGCAGTTAAAGATAGATAGAATGGTGAAAGATGTAAAGAGATAGAGGAGTTGCAGGAAAAGTATGATAGCTTTAATATATATCGAAAAATCAAAGACTTAACTGGTGAACGGAGAACGAAATCAAATGGACATTTAATAGATCATTAAGAAAACGTTGTTATCGACAAGAAAGAGATACTGAAGATATGACAAGACTATATCACAGAGTTATTTTCTGATGTAATAGCAGATCAACCGCAATGCTCAATAGACTTCTCTGGGCCCTGTATTACCACCGATGAAGTGTGCATTGCAATAAATAAACTAAGAAATGGAAAAATCACTGGTCCCGATGAATTCCATAGGGAGTTTTTTATGCTCTTAGATGAAAATGAGATTACGATGATCTATAATAAAATTTATAATTTAGGCAAAATGCCACAAAGCTGGTTAAAGTCTGAGTTTATAACGATCCCAAAAAATGCAGGCGCTAAAAAAATGCGGAGAATATCGAAAAATTAGCCTCATAAGCTATCCAAAACATTTCCGAAAATCATTTAGAGAAGAATATAAGAAGAAAACACGTCAGCTACACAATACGGCGTTCCTGATGCCATGGAAACTAGAGAGGCCTTATTTTCTATGCAGGTTTGGATTCAACGATGTAGAGACGTCAATTGTAACGTATATCTGTGCCTGATCGACTACCAAAAGACCATTGATAGGGTGCAACATCACAAAAAGTTCGGAATTCTGAAAGACCTTGGATTAGATGGAAAGGATCTGCGAATTATTAGCAACCTCTACTGGAACCAGATGGCGTTTATTATGGCAGAAAGGGAGCGATCAGAAGCAATATCGATTCAGCGTGGAATAAGGCAGGGTTGTGTCTTGTCTCCACTATTGTTTAATATATACTTTGAAAAAAACCTTCAGAGAGGCACTGGAAGAGGCTGATGAAGGAATACTGTTTAATGGGGAGCGAATAAATAATATTCGTTATGCTGACGATACGGCGGTTATGGCTAATAACTTAAAGGGTCTACAACATCTTATGACAAAAATAAATAGTCAGTAATCGATACGGGCTCCAGTGTTCCTCAAAATGACATCAAAAGTTCAGCAATAAAATTAAGCACAAAAATAAGACTCCTAAGATGTTATGTCTTCAATGTCCTTCTTTACGGTGTGGAATGTTGGACGTTGACTGAAGCCACTACTAAGAAACTTGAAGCATTTGATTTATGGTTATATCTCGGAATTTCGAAAATTTTTTATACTGACCATATTACCAGCGAGGATATCTTACGTCGCATGAATAAAAAACTGAAAAACTGTGGAAACTGTTGAAGTAGGAAAATTGAAGTATTTAGGATACGTAATGAGAAATTCCCACAGATGTGGATTACTACAGCAAATACTCCAAGGAAAGGTTTTTGGAAAAACAACAAACAATCTGCGAAATTGGTTCTCAACAAATGCTACCGTTTTTCAGAGTTGCAGTGGATAAAGTAATAATAGCCAACATTTGAACTGAATAGGCACTTTAAGAAGAAGGAGAGCACAGATAGAGTATTTATAACAGAAAGCGATGATTATACATCAGGAGAATCCAAAAGAGGAAGAGTCGAAGAAAAAGAAGAGCCAATGATTATTCAAGAGTAAAAGCTGCTAAATATATATATATATATATATATATATATTATATATATATATATATATATATATATATATATATATATACTTACTTACTTACTTAATCCATATGCCTTTCTATCCCCTTTTTAGGAGTGTAAGGCCCATGGAGGTGAGTAATTCTATATTTGTCTTTTCCATATTTCCTTCTATATCTTCCTATCCTGTTTAAATTGCCGATTGCCTCTTTTGCTTCTTCTGTATTAAATTCTTCTGTTTGTGTGAGTTCTGTATCTTGCTCCGGTATTATGTCTCTATGTTGATTTTTGTATGCTAATCTATTTCTTTGATTATCTTCTTATTTGTATTCCTTTCATTAGTCCTCTTTTCCGTATCCTTTATCTTTGCCAGGGTCGTCGTCAATCTACCTATCTCTCCTTTTTCTCAGTTTTTTGACTTGATGGTCGTAGTGTTCTTTGTTTGTTCTTTCAGGTTTTCTTCCTCAATGTCCCATTTATATTCTCTTCCTTCGATTATGATTTTTTGACATCCTATTTTCACTCGTTTTCCATTCTTTCTCTCGTTCTCTGCTATATGTTTCAATTTCTTTTGAATTTCCCGTTCATCTTTTGTTAAATCGTTGTTTATGTAAACTCTCTCTCTTAGATTTCTCAGTTTGTTTTTATTTTTCATCACAGCTTCTTCCCGTGTTTCCAAGTTCTCTCTTGTATATAGTCGCTCCTATTTTATCACGTCTTTAATCTGTACTTTTTTGTCCATACTCCTCTCCATAAAATATTCTACAACCCATTTTCAGATCTGGTTGGCTATTCGCTTCAAATCTCATTCCCGATATTGCAATATTATTCCTTAGGTTATCTTTTTCCAGCCTACTCATCTTCAAATCCATACTTCTCATGTTTTCTCTAATTATCTTATTTTCCTCCTTCAATACTTCATTCTCCTTTCTTAGTTCCTTTAACTCTTGTTGGTATCTCTTCTGATCTTGTTTTATTTCCTTTATATCTGACATCAGCTCTCTGATCATTTCTATCAAATTGTCTATCTTATCTACTCTTTCGCTTTTCTCTTTCTGTGGTGTTCTTATCAGCTTTTTACTCTTTTTGAATAATCCCACTGGCTCTTCTTTTTCTTCGACTCTTCCTCTTTTCGAGTGTCCTGATGTATAATCATCGCTTTCTGTTATAAATACTCTATGTGTGCTCCTCGTAAATTCCATTTTCAAACACGGGTGAAAGAGAACAAAAAACTGTTGTTTATACTTCTTATCACCGTTCTCCGGTGGTTCGCTCACCTTAAACGCAATAAAACGGTCAAGGTCGTCGCTTGTCGTTCCGTTAACTTAATACAATTTTACAGAATTATTCTCATAAACCTTTAAATTTTTTACTTATTGTCTTAATTCTAACACTACACTCTACTTTATTTCTAGTTTCTCTAGTTTGCAGTCGACAAAATAATTAAATATATCAATACACTACCATAATAATGCTCGTTGAACGAGTTAAATTGCCGGGCGTTCGATTCACGTGCACACACTTCGCTATCCGAAACTCAACTATACATATATATATATATATATATATATATATATATATATATATATATATATATATATATATATATATATATATATATAGTCGATCCAGATGATCATAGATCTCCACCACCAAGCAAGAAAAGTGGGACTTAAATAATAAATTTCTCCAAGACACAGTACATGAGTAACGAAGACATCAATGATGATGAACATGCAACAATAGAAAAAGTAAACACGTACATCTATCTGGGCCAAATAATAACAATGGGAAAGGAAAACCAGCAGCTTGAAATAGAAAGAAGGATACGTATGGGATGGGCAGCATATGGAAAATTGAAATATGTACTGAATATGAACATTCCTCAAAGATCAAAAACCCAAATTTATAATCAATGTATCTTACTATAGCTACAACGTATGGAACCGAGACATGGGTTTTAACTAAAAGAACAATAGAAAAACTACAAGTTCACCAACGAGCAATGGAAAGGAAGATGTTGAGTGTTACTTTGAAGAACAAGAAAACTAATAAATGGATTAGACAACAAACAAAGGAGGTTGATATCACCAAACGGATAACATCTCTGAAATGGAGCTAGGCCAACCATGTAGCGAGAGCGACGTATAAGTGGAGTGGCAAGATCACTAGGTGGAGACCATAGAGTGAAAAGCGAAGCATAGGAAGACCCAACAGCGATGAAGCGACGATCTGAAGAGAATCGGAGGGCTTAACTGGTATCAACAAGCACAACATAGAGAAAAATGGAAAGATTTGAGAGAGGCCTATACCCTATAGTGGGTAGAGAGCAGCTGAAGGAAGAAGAAGAAGATATATATATATATATATATATATATATATATATATATATATATATATATATATATATATATATATATATATATAATGGATAAAGTAATATTAGCCATAATGAGTGCCAACATTGGAACCGATTGATTTCTTGAACTATTATGTAAATAAATCTTTTATTATATCTTATATTCATTTAATTAACACATTTGAATTCTTTCAAATTTTTTTTATTATTTTGATGTTCCACTCTTGGTTTTGGTCATTTTCAAAATTTGTTTGGTGCGTTTCACCATGTCTGGAATTAAAATTATACATGCAGTCACAGTCTTAAAAATATAGCAATAATTTTGGTTACAAGCACTCTTTTTTCAGAAGAAACAGTTGGTTTAAAATTAATACAAACACTTGGTTTAAAATTAAGTTATTAATAATATATTTTATATTGTTTATACCTCGAAAATAAGCGAACCAGATTGATATATTTCAGTCTAAGGCTAACGGTGAGACTGGTGAGAAATATATGTGTGTAGGTTGCGAACGGACTATTTGTTGTATGATTTAATTTTTGCTAGTTTTTATGTTAATTCATTTTTGAATATATGTTTTTATTTTTTATTTTTTTAGGTGTTAAGTTATTGACAACTAATTAGATAAGATGTTATTGTAAATTAAACTTAAGTCCTCAATATCAAGCCTGTCGTTCACGTAGTATTACGACGACTTTTTACTAGTTGGTGATATGAATGGGCTTTTCACAGAACATCCGTGCATGTATAAAAATAAAAGACGATACTTCATTTGGCTGGGAGGTTGATCTAGAGACCCTGAAACGTAAACAAATATAAAAATCGCTGGGGTAATGATTTCAAGATTAAAAGACTTCTCTACGCGATGGATTTTGTTTTATTTTTTTTAAACCGGCATAATTTTCGTTAAGCAGTGTATGTATCGAATATCAAACCGCTGACTGACATCACCGGTAAATCGAAACGCAGCGTATTATTAGCTGCGTTCTACTTTAATACATATTTATTAGTTTGTGAAGAGGAGAAGGAAGAATTCTCCGCGGCGAAGAGCCCCCTAACCGAAGAATGGACAACGTTTAATTGTCTGCCAGTCATTTTTAGTGAAAAAAATTCGAAATGAATCAAAATCAAACGCCATTGTTATACCGGGAATACGGCGATTCGATCAAAGGGAATCAAGAAACGAACCTACACTATAATTTTTTCGACAAGCAAAAGAATGTTTGAATTTTGATTGACTTTTAATTATTTCTTTTTTTTTGTTTTATTATTGTGTTTTGAGCGTGTCCGTAGACTTCTTTTCACATCGGAGTTCAAAATGGGGTTATACAAGTCAAATGAATTAATTGGTTGGTAATATTTGCTTTAAAATGTTCTATTTATATTCAATAACCATCTTTCGCTTACGTAAAATGTACGATGTGTCACATTTAAGTTTGCGGCAGCTCTGTTTTGTGATTTGGTCAAGACTTTTGATTGCGTGGAACGCAAAATACTGCCTTTCTACTTCTGTAAATGAAGAGAATGGTACACTTTTAGAAATAGGGCTTTTGACATTTCATTCTATGAATGGCTGATTTTTTTGTGAAAAATATTCCCCCTCTCCCCTCGTTTGTTGGTGTGAAAAATTACGACCCCCTGCGGTGATTACTTGAAAGTTTACTGTGTAGGAAAGGGCCTATGTTTTCCGTACCAAAATTGAAAAACGAAACACTTATGGAATCGCTTCGGTGTTTGTTTACCACAGTCGATTTTCTCCAAAACTATTTGACATAAAAAATTGAAATTTGTCACAAATATAGGAATTGATCGCCTAATCACATCGATGTAGTTTTAAAAGTTAATTTTGACTTAGGGAGTTACGTTTGGGGGGTAAAATCGGAAGTGAAAACATAAACTAAATATATATGAAGGGCTCAGGGAAAGAAAGGAAGATAGATGCCCATTTTAGTAAATTTTCCAGGAGGGAAAGTTAAAGTTTACCAACTTCTTTATTTGAAAATTGAAAATAAAATATTACATTTTTTTATAAATTAAAAAACGGTAAAATTCAAAAAACAGTAAGACAAATTTGGGACTTTTTTCCTCGGTATCTTCGTCTTCGTCTAACGGCACGTCATCGACGAATCCATCCTCCTGCTTTCATCGGCGATATTCGACGACCACACAGTAAGCACAGTAGCGACGCTGAAAAAAATTTTTGGGTCCTATTTTTTATCACACGTACGTCCCCTATCATACCAACAACATGGCTGCCAGCGCGGTCGCGGGTTGTGTTGACATCCGGATTTCAAGGAGAATTTTTTTATAATGTGCTCCGAAATTCATTATTAATAATTTTCCAATAAGTAAATGTCTTGTTTGACGTTATTATTGAAAATAATTATAAATAACCAGTCAGGTGCAAGTTGAACTTGCGCAATTAGTGTGGCGTATGTTGATTGCTTCTGAAATAAAAATTTTTCTTACGCAGGTATAAAATGATCAGTGACTTCACAAAACACACCCCAAATGACAACAAAGTTTGTCTCCGATCTTTACTGATGACCTTGAAATTTTTTTTATATGCCAAATGAATTATTAAAGGTAATACACAAGAAGGGGCAGCGATTTTTCGCACTTTTTTAAATATAGTACAGAGAAGTGTGCGCAAGTGTTACATTTTATATATGTTTGATCAAGCTTTCATTTGACACTCCACTCGATGACCTTTTTTTTTTTCACCTCCGATTTCACCCCCCAGAACTAACCCCTTACCGTCCCTGGCCAAATTATTAGACGCACTGTATTTTTTTTAGTAATTTTATGTTTCTTAAGAGTTTTTATGCAATAATGGTATTTTAAACTACAATATTATTGATTTTTATTTAAAAGAATTGTTGTAGACTACATATTTGTATTTATTTTTAACATATGGCAACACTGTGTTGACAAAGTGATACATGAACGTAAACAAGTACAAACCTGTATCAGTCGCGATCGGAATCGAGTCAGGTACGGACGTGTTTCTGTGGTTTTATGGACTGTGATTGTTTGTTTAACAGTTTTATACTACTCAGTTATTAGTTTATTCTGTATGCAGTGTTTTAAAAAAAGTAACTGGACTATTTTCATTATGGGTAGAAAAGGCGATCTTTCACCACGTAAAAAAGCTGAAGTGAAGGCCCTTGTGATTGCGAAAACATTTACAAACCGAGAAATATCACGAAGATTGGAGGTTTCTGAAGCTAGTGTACGACGCATAAAAAAGAAAATTGAGTCAGGGAATAAATTAAGCCCGAAAAGAAAGAAAAGATGCGGTAGAAAACCAATTTTCACTCCACGGTCAGAGAGATGTTTGAAGAAAATTTGTGTAGAAAATAGATTTGCTACCACAAAGGTAATAAAATCACAAATCCAGGATGCTAGCGTAAATGCTTCTGAGCGCACTGTTCGAAGAAAATTGAAAGAATTAGATTTTAAGGCCTGTCGACCCGCCAGGAAGCCCAAGTTAACAGCTGCAATGAAAGCAAAGCGCCTGAAGTGGGCCAAACAATGGCAAGACAAAGATGTGGACTTCTGGAGATCGGTAAGATACAGCAATTTAATCAATAATTGATACATTATTATCATTTTCAGTTAAAATAAAGCAAATAAACATGGAAGTGTTTATATATTTTTCCTATTTTTGACAGGTCTGCTTCAGTGACGAAAGCACATTCGAAATTTTGCAGAATAAAGCTCAGTATGTGCGTCGTCGTCATGGAGAAAAGTTTCATCCTGATTGTGTCGTCCCGACGGTTAAACATCCATCAAAGTGATGATTTGGTCAGAAATCAGCGGCAAGGGCACTGGACGTCTGTACGTCGTCAAAGGAATAATGAGGCAAGATCAGTACAAAGAAGTATTACAAAATCGGTTGATTCCGCAGCTCAGAGAATGGTTTCCAAATGGGGAACCATTCACTTTCATGCAAGATGGACTCCCTGCCACACTGCTCGGTCTGTTAAAGCTTTTTTGGCAGAAAAAAATATCCCTCTGTTGGATTGGCCGGGTAATAGCCCATTGAAAATGTGTGGGAGCTGATGAAAAGAGAAGTGGCTAAAGATGAGATTACCAACAAAACCCAGCTCCTAGAAAAAGATTATTCATGTGTGGAATCATCATCCTCAAATGCAGGAGACAGTACAATCTTGCACTGATAGCATGCCGCGCAGAATTAAAGCTTTGATAGCGGCTAAAGGTGGCTCAACTAAATATTGACTTTTACTAACATTAATTTCACTTTTCTTTAAAACTTAATAAACTTATGCTTTTCTAAATTAATGCTGTTTTATTTATGTCAAATAAATAGGTAATTGATTGGATAATATAAAAATAAAAAACAAATCAATTTAAAATAATAAAACGGTACAATATCACTCGGTAATTAATATTTTACATGAAATCTTGCAGTGCGTCTAATAATTTGGCCAGGGACTGTATTCCTACGTTAGTGCCAAATTTCAACTTTCTATGTCAAATAGCTTCGGAGAAAATTGGGTGTGACAGACAGGCAGACACACAGACAGACAAACGGACGGACGGACACTGAAGTGATCTTATAAGTTTTCCGTACGGAACATTAAAAAGATAGCAATCACAAGTAATTACATTCTAAAAAAAAAACTAAAAACCAGTACATGAAATTATTTAAGATTGCAAGCAAAAATCAATACACTCATGATCATTTTCGTTCAATCTACACTCCGTGGAAAATATTCCAAAATTTTTTGATCAGTACTTTTCGAGATAAAGAGGGGGAACAGCGATTTTTTTTTTTCGCGATTTTTTCAAAATAATACAAAGAAAAGTGTGCGCAAGTATTACGTTATATATATTTTTGAACTCCTGTTTTCACAAACTTTCATTTGACACCCAACTCGATGACCTAGTAAAACAAATTTTTTTCACTTCCGATTTCACCCCCCAAAACTAACACCTTAAGTCAAAATTTTTTTTTCAGAACTTCACGGCTTTGATGAGGCAATCAATTCCTATATTAGTACCAAATTTCAACTTTCTATGTCAAATAGTTTCGGAGAAAATCGGGTGTGGGTGAAAGTTCATGTGACAGAAAGATGGACGGACAGACGGACAGACGCCGAAGTGATCTTATAAGTGTTCCGTACGGAACACTAAAAAGATGTCAAGTGGAAGTTTTTGTCTTGCGATTAGTGCTTGTAAAAATATATGTGGTATATGTGGAAATATTTTTTTTAATTTTCCAAAAATCATAAAAGGTAATTTATTCATAAACCTTTATTTCTATTATGCAATATATTACGTGTTTTCATATTAGAGATACATTTTATTTGTAAAACAATTGATGTTTTATTATTGTTAAAGTTTGGTTTATGTTATCCTACTTGTTTTTTTCTCCCGGACAAGGTCTCTAATAGCTGAGAAATATCAATTCAACAACAGATATTTAAATCAATAAGGTGCAAAAAGCGTTGAAGCCAAATGTATTTTTCCTTGTATTTTTTTGCTTTTTTCTTTGTTTTCTGTAGATATATTTTAAAAAGAACTTGATAAATAAAAATAACCGGTCTAAAGTAAGTTGAACGTTAGTGTTCCGTATATTGATTGCTTTTAAAATAAAAATTTTTGTTACGACGATTAAAAATGTTTAGAAAACACACTCAAAATAAGTTTTCAACAAAGTTTGTCTCCAATCGTTAGTGAAAACTGATGACCTTACAATTTTGTTTTTTTTTTTATATACCGACAAATTACTAAGGGTAATGCACTCATCATAATTTTCGTTCAATCTACACCCCGTAGAGAATATTCCAGAATTTTTTCAAAATTATTTGATCAGTACTTTTCGAAATAAATCGATTTTTTAGTGTTCCGTACGGAACACTTATAAGATCACTTCGGTGTCTGTCTGTCTGTCTGTCTGTCACACCCGATTTTCTCCGAAACTATTTGACATCGAAAGGTGAAATTTGGTAATAACATAGGAATTGATGGCCTCATTAGAGCCATGTAGTTTTGAGAATTAAATTTTGACTTAAGGGGTTAGTTTTGGGGGGTGAAGTCAGAAGTGAAAAAAAAATTTTTTTACTAGGTCATCGAGTGTGGTGTCAAATGAAAGCTTGTGAAAATACGAGTAAAAAATATATATATAATATTATACTTGCGCGCACTTTTCTTGGTATTATTTTTAAAAATTCGCGAAAAATCGCTGTCCCGGGCCTTATCTCGAAAAGTACTTATCAAAAAATTTCGAAAAAATTCTGGAATATTCCCCACGGGGTGTAGATTGAACGAAAATTATCACGAGTGCATTACCTTTAATAATTTGTATGGTATATAAAAAAAACAAAAATTTCAAGGTCATCAGATTTCAGTAAAGATTGGAAACAAACTTTGTTGAAAACTCATTTGGGGTGTGTTTTGTGAAGTCACTAATCATTTTATACCACCGTAACATAAATTTTGACTTAAGGGGTCCGTTTTGAGGGGTGAAATCGGAAGTGAAAATAATTTTTTTTACTAGGTCATCGAGTGTGGTGTCAAATGAAAGCTTGTGAAAACACGAGTAAAATATATATATATATATATATATATATATATATATATATATATATATATGTATATATATATATATATATATATATATATATATATATATATATATATATAATGTAATACTTGCGCACACTTTTCTTCGTATTACTTTTAAAAAATCGCTGTCCCCTACCTTATCTCGAAAAGTACTGATCAAAAAATTTTGAAAAAATTCTGGAATATTCTCCACGGAGTATAGATTGAACGAAAAATTATCACTAGTGTATTACCTTCAATAATTTATTTGGTATATAAAAAAAAACAAAATTTCAAGGTCACCAGTTTTCAGTAAAGATTGGAAACAAACTTTGTTGAAAACTCATTTGGGGTGTGTTTTGTGAAGTCACTGATCATTTTATACCACCCTAACAAAAATTTTTATTTTAAAAACAGTCAATGTACGGAACACTAATTGTGCAAGTTCAACTTGCACTTGACCGGTTTTTTTAAATAGTAGAAAGAAAAGTGTTCGCAAGTATTACATAATATATTTTTTTGAACTCGTGTTTTTACAAGTTTTCATTTGATACTGCATTCGAAGACCTAGTAAATTTTTTTTTCACTTCCGATTTCTCCCCCCCAAAACTAACCCCTGAGGCCAAAATTTAACTTTCAAGACTACGCGGCTTTGATGCGGCCATCAATTCTTATATTAGTACCAAATTTCACCTTTCTATGTCAAATAGCTCCGGAGAAAATCGGATATAACGGACAGACGGACAGACAGCGAAGTGATATTATAAGTGTCCCGTACGGCATATTAAGAAAAATGTTTCTATAAAAAAATTTTCTCGTTTTTTTCTTCCTTTCAATCAGCAAAATTCAATTTTGTTCTACAGAATAGGATTTTTCTTCAAAGAAGGAATTTGAATATTTCAAAAAACTAGCGGGCATCATACCAGCATGTGATCATTACAAACTTGAACCCCTTGACATCAAAGGTGCCGAGTTGGACTGTCGCTACTGTTTTATGTTCACTGTGTGATGTAGACATTTTTAATTAAAATTGTTTTAGTTGCGAAAGATCTTGTTTTGCAGCCCCGTAATTGGAAGCTTGTTTGTGTAGAGGCTCCTTAATATCAGTTGGGTCAGGATCGATTGGTTTCCTCTGGTATGCTTCTCTACATGGCCCAAAGTAAATTTTTAATATAACACCTTTCCAGGGTTTTTCCTTCAATTTGAAAAATTGTAATCGGGCTTGTTTTTAATGGATTTTATATAAGACAGTAATTCAAGTGTTGTATCCAATTTTGAAAAAAGTTTTTTTTTTTTTTTTTTCTTCGCAGGTCAGTATGACGAATGTTGTCGTCAGAAAAGAAAAGAATGACAACAAGACACATCGCCTCCACGAAAACAACCAAACATTCACCATAGCGGTGTAAGATGAGTGTGTAGGGGACGGGATGTGGAGCGTGCACAGAGCTTACACAATCTCAAACAGTCTCAAGGCGTTTTCACATCCACCTTTCTTCCCCGGAACATAGTGGACATACACCTTTTTCCCGATACTATTATTCTTCTACCTTTAATTATCATGGGTTAAGCCAGTTTTTTTATTCTTTATTTCAGAAGTTCAATAGAACCACAGAGCTGCCAGCAGATGGCACCGTAAACTGAAAATTGCTACAGGAGCGATACATGTGCGGAAAAAGCGATTAACGTTGTTCTTGAATCGCTGTAAATTGTACTCGGTTTGAAATACAGCACTGGGCAAATTATTCCAAAGGGATGATGTTCTCTATATAAAAGACTGCTTGAGAAGCATTGTACGAGAAGTAACAAGCTGAACCTCATACGGATGTGAAGCATTAGCGCGACGTGTATTTCTAACATGCACGGCTCTGGGAGGAATTAAGGGGGCTACATCCTTTGAACACTTTCCATGAAAATACTTGTAGAATAGGCTCAAGTCGCCAACCGTTCTTCGATGTTCCAACGAATCAAAGCCACCGGTCAGTTCCGGGTCTCAAATCAGACCAACAGCTCTTCTCTGAATAGAATCCCACAAATGCAATGTATGTTTGAGAGCGGAGAAGCCCCAAACATGGGAGCAGTATTCCATAGTTGGTCGAATTTGAGCTTTCTTGAACAGTTGTTGTGGAGTGTAAAGCTTTCTGGTTCGAAATAATTTTCCCAATTTTCGAGAATCTCTCCTTGCTATGCCTGCGACATGTTCATGCCAGGACATATTTGCTCCTAAACTAACGCCCAACAAATTAAGTGACGATGTTAGAGGAATATATATATATATATATATATATATATATATATATATATATATATATATATATATATATATATATATATATATATGTATCTTTGGAAGGGAAGACCTTCATTTTGAAGAAGACAAGAATATTGTGCAAAGTAGTGTTGAGGGGTCTATAGAATGTGCTGGTGTCGTAGACAAAGACTTAAGGTTACTAGTTGTTTGTGTATATAGGAGAGGATTGGGGTCGTTTGAGACATTTATAGACAAATTGGAAGAAATATTAGATTATATTAGGGTAAAGTATGTTAAATTTAAAACTTGTATTGGCCGGAGATTTTAATTTAAACATGTTTAGTAAGAACGATTAGGAATGACCTATTTATGGATCTATTGTCGGGTTATAATTTGAGGCAGGCTATTTTTGCACCGACAAGGAGGCAAAGAACTCATCCACACTTATAGATAATATTTTTGTAAATATTGATGGTTTTAGTGCTGCTGTGATTGAAAATGCTCTCTCGGATCATCATGCGCAGCTTATTTCATTTCACTCAGAGCAGGTTGAAACTTTAGATTACAAGTATATTAAAAAAAGAATATTTTCAAGAAAAAAGATTACCTCTATTTAGGCAGGAGCTGCAGACTGTTGACTGGAGCCCCATACTGGAGTGCAATGACGTCGATGTATGCTATAATACATTTATAAATATAATAAAATGTCTAATGAATGTAATTTTTCCAACAAAAAAAATATAATTGTAAAAAACTTCATAATGGTTGGATAACTAAAGGTACAAAAATTTCATCTAAAAATAAAAGGAAACTATACTGTGAGAAAAAGAAAGGTAAAAATATCTAACGATGAATTCAAGAGATACGATAAAATTTTAAAGAAAGTTATATTGGAAGCTAAAAGAAAATCAAATACTGAATTTATTTTGAATTCTGATAAATAAAACTAGGGCAACCTGGTCATTGGTAAGGAATATATCTGAAAATTCTCAAAAAAATTCAATAATCGACACTTTTGCGCCGAAATATGGGGATTCAGTGGCAGCATTGAATGCTTTTTAAACCATTACTTCATTAATTCTTGTCCAGATGTTGATGGTAGTGGGACAGTTGACTCATTCCCTATAGAAGGGTGTCAGCGAACGATATTCTTAGAACCAACTAGCACTGAAGATGTCTGTAGATGCATAAAAAATTTGAAAAACAAAAATCCGTAGGAGAGGACCAGGTGCCTGTTTCGCTGCTGAAGGAGACGTCAGATATTATATCTATACCTTTGGAACATATTATTAATGTTATGTTCTCGACAGGAGTCTTCCCATACCAATTAAAGCTTACACATATAAAAGCAATATATAAAAAAGGTGACCGAGCTGAAGAAAAAAATTATAGGCCGGTATCACTGCTATCAAATGTAAACAAAATTTTTGAAAAAATATTATACTCCAGTTTGATATCCTTCCTTGAGCGAAAGAATGTCCTGGCTGATCAGCAGAATGGCTTCAGTCGACATAAATCTACTATTAGAGCTATTTATCAAGCCATATCAGAGATTCTTAATTCTTTAAATGATGATAGGGTGACTGTGGCTATGCTTCTCGATTTGTCAAAAGCATTTGACTCGGTAAATCACTCAATACTTTGCTTAAAACTAGAGAAGTATGGAATTAGAGGTGTAGCTCTTCAACTCATAAAATCATATTTAAAAACAGAACACAATGTGTTATTGAAACAGACCCTTGTGGAAAGCTTGCTTGCTCTGAGAAGGTCATAATAAAAAAAGGGGTGTACCTCAAGGTTCAATTTTAGGACCCCTGTTATATATACTGTATACTAATGAATTGCCTAAAGTGTCGCATGACTATATAGTGCTGTATGCCGATGATACTACTCTGATCTTTAAAGAGGATAATAAACATCTCTTACTTCAAAAAATGGTTAATACTCTAAACCTATTAAGGCAATATTTTACTTCGAATGATCTACTTTTAAATATCTCAAAAACACAGATGATTCTATTTTCTAACAGAAGTAATGAACGTGTAACAGTAACATATGACAACATTGATGTAGTTTCGGGAGATGAGATTTTATTTCTTGGAGTGATTGTGGACAGGAGACTTGACTGGAAGTGTCATGTCAGTGCTTTGGTCAATAATATGGCTAAGTATTGTTACGCACTAAGAGTCATTTTAGATTATGTTGGTGAAGACGCAGCACTGTCTTCTTATTACGCCTACATTCATTCGCGTATGAGATATGGAATCATCTTTTGGGGAAATTCCTGTGAGATAAACAGAATTTTGGTTTTGCAGAAGAAGTGTCTAAGAGTAGTGTACAGAATAAAGGCAAGAGATAGTTGTAAAAACGTATTCATTTCAAAACTGATTTTTACTGTAATAAGTTTATATATATATGAAGCAGTGTTATTTGTTCATAGTAATAAAGACCTATTTCAAGAAAGCATAAGAGTGCATGAACATAACACTAGGTTAAAAAATGATTTAAAACCAAACAAAAGTAAATATTCCTATATACAAAAGAATGTACATTTTTGTATTCTAAGATTGTACAATAGTTTTCCTAATCATGTTAGAATTTTAAGAACGAACTTGCTGAAACTAGTAATTAAGAATTATTTAGTCCGTAAGGCATTTTATAGTTTGGAGGAGTTCTTTGCTGATGAATCTCGGCTATTTTTATGTGTGTAACTAGAATATTTGATAAAATGCAATATTTCTTAGTTTAAGAACTTTTGACATTGTTCCACGCTCCTATATGGAGCTTTGTAATTTACAAGGAATAAATAAAAACTGATCTATCTATCTATCTATATATATACATATATATATATATATATATATATATATATATATATATATATATAATATATAACGCCGACCAAGAACGACAGAGACACAACTGTTCCAAGTTGATTTGTAGCCGTTTTCAACAGGATTTATTTACTTTGGGTCGAATGGTAACTATTAATGAAAACATAGGTCCATCATTATCATCCAGAGACAAAGGAGCAATCATGTTAGTTTAGAAACGCTGGTAAATCTGTGTGAAATACAGTCCTAAGCAAATCATTTCAAAGGGATCGGATTCCCCATACAAAAGTATTCTTGAAAAGATTTTTTTATGGCTAGCACACGTACTGCAGGAAATCAATAAAACTCTAGAGGAGCGACGCGTGTGCGAAAAAAGCGATTCACGTTGGTCTTGATTCGTTGTAGGTTGTACTCGGTGGGAAATACTGTCCTGGGCAAATTATTCCTAAGGGATGATGTTCTCCATATAAACAACTGCTTGAAAAGTTTTGAGCGAGGATTAACAAGCTGAACATTATGCGGATGTGATGTATTAGCGCGACGTATATTAATAGCAAGTACCGCTCTGGGCGGAATTAAGCGGACTACATCCTTCGAATACTTTCCATGAGAATACTTGTAGAATAGGCCCAAGTCGCCAACCGTTCTTCGATCTTCCAAGGTTTCCGACAAATGCAGTATATGTTTGGGAGCAGAGCCTCAAACATGGGGGCAATATTCCATCGTTGGACAAATTTCAGCTTTGTAGTGAATTAACAGTTGTCGAGGGGTGTAAAGCTTTCTAGTTCGAAATAGTATTCCTAGGTTGGTACGAAGGGTAACAAGCTGAACCTCATACGGATGTGGTACTGGCACAGCAGTATTTCTGACGTGGACACTTTCTCTATGTCCTTTATTAAATAAATTATTCAGTTAGTGTAGTTCGCTCAACTTGTTGTTATTTTTTGCACAAAAACCCGAATCATTTATTTTGTTCAAATGTTGTTCGATCAAATTTTACGAATTTCTCCTCAATTTTTTTAGTTTATTTAGAATCGTCGTCGTCTCGTTTATTTCTCTAAAAATTTCAGGATTGATAAAGTATAATTATTTTCGATATATAATTTTTCTTAATCACAACACTGACCGTGCTGTTCACCCGATCGGTCAAAGTCACCAGACGCGTCGACAGGTCATGATAGATTACAACAATTAAATAAGCGACCAATCATATTGCTCTTGCGAACGATATCGCGAACCTTTTCATCAAAGTCATTCCTGCCACTGCATACGTGTGTGTGTGTGTGTGTGTGTGAGTGCGCTGATGGTTTATTACTGAAATATTGCAGCAGGAGATTTATACTTCTTCGATTTTTCTTTTCATACACATTTAATTCTCGTACTGCAGCAACGTTGTACGTTTTATATATTAGAGCAATTTAAAATTTCTTACCTTTTAATGCTAATAAAAATGCTATTTTCAAATGCTAATTTATTTAAAAAGATACACAATTTTTACATTTAGTTATTGTAAAGCAATTGAAAATAGACAGAAGTCCATATTTCAGCAGTTTACTAGCTGTTTCTTTTCCATCAAATCCATCCTGAGACGCGTTTTCGCCTTATCACGGCTAGCTAGTAAACTGCTGAAATATGGACTTCTGTCTATTTTCAGTTGCTTAACAATAACTATATATGCCTGAGGAAGGATACCTCGAAAAGCGCTACCTGCTTTTAAGAATTGAAAGTGTCAACCACTCTGTCAGCTCGAAAGCTGCTGTGTCAGTTTTCGATGGAGTAATAGGTATGCGTACTTAATACAATTCG
>CM032448.1:22766964-22787521 GCA_019049505.1 Pachyrhynchus sulphureomaculatus
TTGGGCATGAGAAAGCTCTGTTCAAAAGGGGGTACCGCGTTTGCTCACAGTGGACCAAAAACAACAACTTGTTGATGATTCTGAGCGCTGTTTGGACCTGTTTAAGCGCAATAAAAAGAATTTTTTCATGCGATATGTCACAATGGATAAAACATGAATCCACCACTACACACTGGAATCAAATCGGCAGTCAGCTGAGTGGACAGCAGCCGGTGAACCGACCAAAGACACAACAGTCGGCTGGGAAAGCTTGGCCTCTATATTTTGGGATGCGCATAGAATAATTGTCATCGACTATGCTCAGAGGGGAAAAACCATCAATAGCGAATATCATATAAAGTTTATGATGTGTTTGAAAGCAGAAATTGCAAAGAAACGGCCTCAAAATGAACAAGAAAAAAGTGCTCTTTCTTCAAGACAATGTACCGTGTCACAAGTCAATGGTTACGATGGTAAAATTGCAAGAAGTGAAGTTCGAATCGCTTCCTTAACCACCTTATATTCCAGATTTGACCCCCAGCGACTATTCATAAACCTCAAAAAAATGCTCGCGGGAAAGAGAGAGTTGGTTCCATTAAAGAAGTTATCGCCAAAACTCAGGCCAATTTTGAAGGTAAAGACAAATCCTTCCACAAGAAATGTACAGAAATGTTAGAAAAGCATTGGACTGATTGTATCGCTGTTGAAGGCGACTATATTGAAGCATAAAGTCAAATTTTTCAAAAAAAATGTGTTTTAAGTAGCTAGAGCAAAAGCTTTTAGCCTACGTGTTATTGGCATATTAAAAAGCTATGTGCCCGATGGGTGCCGCGCACTGTCAAGATTGATCAAAAGCAGCAAACGTGTCAAAGATTCAGAATGCTATTTGGCACTGTTTCAGAATAATCCAAAGGCGTTTTTGCGTCAATTCCCTAACAATGGACGAAACATGTATCCACCACTACAAACACAATCTGGAAAGGTGCTAGCACGTATTTTTTGAGATGTACATGGAATAACTTAAGAAAGGGGCCAACAATTACAGGAGACTATTACGTTCGTTTATTGGACCGTTTGGATCGTGAAATCAAGAAAAAACAGCTACATTTAGCATAGAAAAAAAAGTGTTCTTTCACTAAGATAATGCACCAGCTCACAACTGCATAATGGGCTATGAATTGCTTTCTCATCCGCCGTAGTCACCAGATCTGGCTTCAAGCGATTATTACCCCTTTCCAGAATTTCAAAAAGGTGGCTCCAGGGAAAGAGATTTGGCTCAAACGAAGAAGTGAAATGGGAAACTGTGGCTTATTTTAAAAAGCTCAACAAATCGCACTATATGAGAGGTATCCACTAGTTGGAAGATAAAATAAGTGTATCGTCTTTGGCGAAAACCATGTTGAAGGGTATAATCGATTTTTGTCTTCTCTTCAAAAGTCTCGGAATTTTTCAATCCATATATATATGGAGCGCCCGTAAAACAAGTTAAAGTATTTGAGGGGCCTTTTAAAATTTTTACAAATGACCGTTAGATGGCGCTATTGAGATGTACATATATATATATATATATACAGTAATATCTCCGCGTTTTCCCTTTACCAACTTTTATTGAAAATGGCTTTATGAACAATTTATATGTTATACTTTCCTCCTTTTGAAGAAACGAGAACTTGAAAAGCATATGTTATATGTATGAAATCAAGTAAGTTATTACCATTGTTTTCTTTTTTTAGGAGACTGGTATTCTCGAAAACTGTAATTTCAAATATTCCTTCATCGGACTGCAATAAATCCCCAACAAATTTATATGATATTGATAGAGTCCTCAGGTCTTACCTTAACCATTCTTCGTGATTTGGAATTATCCTGAACTGAATCTCGACCATATTGAAAATTTTACTTAAAAATATCATGGGTGATCATTGCCGTACACCTGGGATAATCTGTCATTGGATGACTTTAACGCTGCAGCTTGCTTTAAATTATATATATATATATATATATATATATATATATATATATATATATATATATATATATATATATATATATATATATATATGTCCTCCATAGCCTCGTCCACATCGTCTCTCCACGATCATCTGGGTCTTCCTCTTTTTCTTCTCCCTATAGGGCTCCACTCCGTTATTTTCTTTATCCACCTATTATCTTCGCTCCGTCTTATGTGTCCATACCATTTTAATCGTTTTTCTTCAATGGTATTTATTGCGTTCTCTTTGATGTTCATTTTGCTTCTTATTTCTTCATTTGTTATGTTCTCCATACGTGTCACTCTACAACATCTCCAATACTTCATCTCTACCGCGTTAATTTTAGATTTATTTCTTTTGTTGATTGTCCATATTTCTGACTCCTATGTCATTATGCTTTGTATTATTGATTGTATATACATGTTTTGTTTCTCTTTGCAATGTGCTTGACCCACAGGATCGAATTTAATTGTTGCGTTTTTTGAAATGATGGTTCCTAAATATTTAAATCTATCGGTTCCTTTGATTATTGCTTCGTTATCGACTTCTAGATTCTCCACGTTTTCCTCCTTTGTTGTTAGATATTCCGTTTTATCAAAGTTTATTGCTAATCCTGCTTTAGTGTATTCTTCTTTCAGTTTTCTTACCATATAACTGAGGTCTTCCTCATTGTTGTAAAATTTAACATGTGCTATTGTTAAAATAATGGTAGCTCAGAAATTGGCCGACTAGTTTATTTACAGTAAGTGTTTAAAAAAAAAAACCGTTTTGTGAACGAATGAAAATTTCACGTGAATGTTTTCGTTGGATGATATTTTACGATTTTTAGTAAACGCCTAACTCAACAACAATGCCTCGAGTCGCTTCGTTCTACTTTTGGTAATGAATCACCATCAGAAAAGAGGGTTTACTATGGGTTTGCAGAATCTCGTCATGCTCGTGCTTCCGTCAGCGATGAATTTCATGAAGGTCGACCAAAATCAGTTGTTATTCCAAAAAACATCAATGCTGTGCGCAACATGATTGGAGAGGATGGGCATGTAACTTACCGTGAGATAGAGGCATCTTTAGGCATATCAGAGATTGCAGTTCATTCGATTTTGCATGAACATTTAGCTGTGAATAAATCTGTTCCCGATGAATTCCGCAAAATTTGTCTAAAACTTAAAAATAAGCTCGTTTCAGTTGGTGTAAAATTCGACCGAGGACATACAAAAAAAATCTGTATACAACATCGTAACAGGGAACGAAACTTAGACATATCCGTACGAATCGGAAAATAAGGTACAATCAACTGTTTGAGTGTTCCAAGATGAACCGAATCCAACAAAAGTGGTTCGTTTCCGAAGCACAAGCAAAAAAATGATCGCTTGTTTCTTTAGTTAACTGGATATGTTGCAAACGTGAATGTTTTCGTTGGATGATATTTTACGATTTTTAGTAAACGCCTAACTCAACAACAATGCCTCGAGTCGCTTCGTTCTACTTTTGGTAATGAATCACCATCAGAAAAGAGGGTTTACTATGGGTTTGCAGAATCTCGTCATGCTCGTGCTTCCGTCAGCGATGAATTTCATGAAGGTCGACCAAAATCAGTTGTTATTCCAAAAAACATCGATGCTGTGCGCAACATGATTGGAGAGGATGGGCATGTAACTTACCGTGAGATAGAGGCATCTTTAGGCATATCAGAGATTGCAGTTCATTCGATTTTGCATGAACATTTAGCTGTGAAAAAATCTGTTCCCGATGAATTCCGCAAAATTTGTCTAAAACTTAAAAATGAGCTCGTTTCAGTTGGTGTAAAATTCGACCGAGGACATACAAAATCTGTATACAACATCGTAACAGGGAACGAAACTTAGACATATCCGTACGAATCGGAAAATAAGGTACAATCAACTGTTTGAGTGTTCCAAGATGAACCGAATCCAACAAAAGTGGTTCGTTTCCGAAGCACAAGCAAAAAAATGATCGCTTGTTTCTTTAGTTAACTGGATATGTTGCAAACATTGCTTTAGAGGATCGAAAAATAATTAATGTTGAATGGTATACAACAATTTGTTTGCCAGAAGTCATCGACGAAATGAGGAAAAAAACAACCGAAAACTTCGCATAATTCTTCATCATGACAATGCCAGCTCTCACATCGTACGTCAGACAATTGATGATTTATCGCCTAATGACTTCTTTTTGTTCCCGAATGTCAAAAAAAATGTGTGGATAACGATTTCCGCCACCTCAAGAAGCTGTTGAATAATTCCAACACCGTGTTTTCGACGTACTAAATTCACAGTGGAAAAAAATGTTTTGAGAATTGGTTCGAACGCATGCAAAAGTGTGTAAATCTTAAAGGCGAATATTCTGAGAAATAATAAAACGATTTAAACCAAAAAAAAATTTCTTTTATTGTTTTTTGTGAAAACTTAAAAGGTAACCCTCCTAAAACAAGACATATTTCTTATGTACTATTTTTTGATATAAGTAGCGACACAAAACTATAATAAAGTGACTCCCAAAATTCACGCAAGATTTGAATTTGGCGCCATTTGTATGGTAAAGTGTTGCCAACAAAACAAAAAACAGAGCGTGACAGCTGACAGTTCATGGTTATTAGAAAATGGAGCGTTACATGAAAGAACAACGTGTTTTCATTGTTGAGCAATATTCTAAAAAATAATGAAAGTTTGACAGCCACAGTTCGGAATTTCCGAACAAAATATGGTCGGAATAGTGATTTAACCTCATCAACTGTAAAGAGATTAATTGAAAAATTCAGGGAGACTGGCTCAATTAGTGATCTTAAACGCTCTGGCCGTCCTTCAACAAGTAGTTCGACACAAAACATTGAAGCAGCTCGTGAGAGTGTTGCTGAGACTCCAAAAACATCAATTCGTGGTCAAGAATTGGACATTTCTAGAAGCTTTCTACAGCGTATTCTCACGAAAGATTTGCATCTTCATGCTTAAAAAGTTCAGTTGACTCAAGAACTAAAGTCTATTGGCCACGCACAACGAAGAGAGTTAGTTGAATGGATTATGGAACAACAACAAGTGGATACTGATTTCTCGAAGAAAATCTTCTTCAGCGATGGGGCTCAGTTCCATCTTGATGGCTTCCTTAATCGATAAAATTGTCGCATTTGGGGTTCAGATAATCCACACGTGACTGTTGCGAAACAAATGCATCCACAACGTGTCACTGTTTGGTGCGGATTTTGCGCTGGTTGCATCATCAGACCATTCTTCTTCGAAAATGCGGTTGGCCAGGCAATAACAGTTAATGGTGATCGTTATCGCGATATGATAATCCAGTTTTTTTGTGCCTAAATTGCAAGATATGGATGTGAACGACATGTGGTTTCAACAAGACGGTGCCACATGCCATATAGCCCGAGAAACAATTCAATTACTGCATTTCCTGGTCGTGTAATATCCCGTTTTGGTGATCAGAATTGGCCGCCCAGATCATGCGATTTAACGCCGTTGGACTTTTTTCTTGGAGGTTTGTTAAAGTCTAAGGTTTATGCCAATAAGCCCACGACCACCCACAACATGAAGGAGGAAATTAAGCGCTGTATCAACGATATGCAGCCACATTTATGCAAAACGGTTATGGAAAATTTCGACAAAAGAGTGCGTTTGTGCCAGCAAAGCCGTGGAGACCATTTACCCGATATGTTATTCCATACATAACCGATGAATGAATCAATAAAAAAATTACAATTTTTAATTAAAAACCTGTGTTTTCTATCAAAATTATTTCTTGCGTGAATTTTGGGACGCTCTTTATAATATAGAAAACTAATGAATTTGGAACAAAAAAATAAGTAATTAAGAAATTGACAGCGTTCTATCGGTCTTAATTAAGCGCAAACTATCAAAAAGTAATTAACTATTTCCTGTGAATATTTTTCGAATGGATAAAAAGAAAACTCAACTGAGTGTGCAACAAATTAAACATTTTGT
Source organism: Pachyrhynchus sulphureomaculatus (assembly GCA_019049505.1). Lineage (NCBI taxonomy): Eukaryota > Metazoa > Arthropoda > Insecta > Coleoptera > Curculionidae > Pachyrhynchus > Pachyrhynchus sulphureomaculatus. The sequence continues at coordinate 22,772,903 of CM032448.1, forward strand.
TCGGGCAAAAAGAAAATTAAAGGTACGGTTGCAATTATTATTACGAATGGAAAGAAATATGGAAATTTAATATTTGATTCCAACTTCTGACTGCTGCTCCGTGGGCTTAGTTCAGTTTAGTAGCTTTTAAAGCGGACTACCATAACAGAATCAGAAATAATGATTTTTTGAAAGGGACAGTACGAGGTCAAGTAAGAACGAGTCCCCTTCAACTTGTAGTCTTTAAAAGAAATTTCTTTTTGTTTTTGAGGTTATTGTTGGCACCCCTGTAAACGATGCTTTGTGGAGAGAGATTCATTTCTAACCTTAGTTATGGTTAAATTGTACGTTATCGAACATGAGTGCATACTCATCCCGCTTCGAGGCTGTGTTCCTATGTAATCATCCCAAAGGTACGAAGTGGGTGAAATGATACTCTGAGTTAACAAATGTTGATCTACCAGAACGTGGTTTGCGAGAAAAAGTGCCGGACAAGGACGAAAAAATGATCATTAATCTACAATAAAATCTATGATTTAATCAGAATACCAGAAAGTTGGTTAAAAGTCTGAGTTTGTAACGATCCCAAAAAATGCAGGCGCTAAAAAATGCAGAGAATATCGAACAATTAGCCTCAGAGGCCATCTTTTAAAAACATTTCTGAAAATCATTCACAGAAAAATATACAAGTTGTGTGAAAAAAACATGTCAGCTACACAACTCGGTTTTCGTGATGCGGTGGGAACTAGAGGGGCCCTGTTTTCTATGCAGGTTTTGATTCAGCGATGTAGAGAGGTCAATTGAGACGTACATTTGGTCCTGATTGACTATCAAAGGGTCTTTGAAAGAGTCCAACATCACAAAATGATTGCAATTCTGAAAGATCTTGGGCCTGATGGAAAGGATCTGCGAATTATTTGCAACCTCTACTGGAACCAGATAGCATTTATTAAAGCAATAGGGAAGCACTCAGAAGCAATATCGATTGATTGTGGAGTGAGGCAGGGTTGTGTCTTGTTCCACTATTGTTTAATATATACTCTGTGCAAATCTTCAGACAGGCACTGGAAGAGGTTGATGAAGGAATACTGCTTATTGGGGAGCGAATAAATAATACTCGGTATGCTGACGATACGGCGGTTATGGCTGATAACTTAAAGGGTCTACAACATCTTATGAGAAAAATAAACGAAGTCAGTAATCGATATGGCCTCGAAATTAATATCAGCAAAACAAAGTACATATCAATCCGCAAGTCTCCGGTTCCTGCTACCCTCTTGATGGTTAACAATCAACAGATACAAAGAACTCCACAATATTCATATCTAGGTAACATGATAAACGAACAGTGGATCATTCGCAGGAAATTTGTTGCCGAATCGACAAAGCTAGAACAGTGTTCCTCAAAATGGCATCACTTTTAAAAATCTCAGCAATAAAATTGAGAACGAAAATAAGAATCCTAAGATGTTACGTCTTCGGTGTCCTTCTTTACGGTATGGAATCTTGGAAGCTGGCTGAAGCCACTTCTAAGAAACTTAAGGCGTTTGAATTACAGCTGTATCGCAGAATTTTGAAAATGTTTTATACTGGCCATATTCCCAACGAGGATATCGTATGTCGCATGAACAAGAAACTGGAAATTATGGAAACTGTTAAAGTGGGAAAATTGGAGTATTTAGGACACATAATGAGAAATTCCCACAGATATGGATTACTACAGCAAATACTCCAAAGACAGGTTTTTAGAAAAAGGGGACCAGGTCGCAGATGTATCTCCTGGCTAAACAATCTGCGAAATTGGTTCTCAACAAATACTACCGGTCTTTTCAGAACTGCAGTGGATAAAGTAATAATAGCCAGAATGATTGCCAACATTCAAACCGAATAGGCACTTTAAGAAGAAGAAGAATATTTTATGATCGATAACGAAGGTACAGGGTCCCCATAAACTTCACTGAGTTCCGCTTTTATCTCATCGTTTGTTTTCTTTTTTTTTAATATTCTATCACTGCTTGATATTTTTTCCGTTGTTGTAAAATCATAAAAGTCGTTCTATTTAAATGGCTGCCATTCACAAACTAAATCACACAGCGACTTGAAAATTTGACCGGATTCTTGTAAGAGAAAAATATATTTTTTTAAATAGCAGTAGCGCCATCTTCGGCCGAGGCCAGGTAGTTATATAACCCTCATATATGGGTTTATACGTCCTTTTCAGAGTTCTAAGAAAATTTAAAATTTATAATATTTTTGAATTATTTTTAATCTAAATCGAGACAGTTTTAACATAAAAAATAAATTCTTGAATATCTTGAATGTGCAAGGGGTAAATAAATTTTTGCAGTTTTTTAGACGTTTTTACGCCGAACAAATTTGAGTTGATATAACCTGTACTTTTAGCCGCTTCGTAATGTTAATGCATCGAACTAACACATGCATCTATAACGAATTTTAACGAATTGCATATTATTACAAATTTAAATCTGCATTTCTATTAGAATTAGACATTTTCCTTTTTCGTTTCTCACTACATAAAAATCAAATTTTATGTAGTCAAAGTTAATATTTGTTCGGCCACAAAGGTTTCAAAAATATATAGTAAAGAAAATTTAAAATTATTAATTCAATATTTAAAATTATTAACTGCATGGTATAGGGCAAAAATGTTCGGCAAATAATTGGCCGTGCGACATGCGACAGTTGCGGTTTTACGAAAATCATTATTTTATATTTATTGGTTGTGAAAGAAGTGAAACATTGCTTGGAATCAAACAAATAAATATTAAAATCCTTCTATCAAACCAATCAATGTATCTTAAACTCTTGTTCTTCTTCTGACTACTTATAGCTAGGCATTATAGCCTGTTTTCTTTATTCTCTGATTTATGTATCCTCGCTACATATCTTTCTTGGACGTCCCATCGATCTTCTTTCATTCGGCGACTTGTCTCTTGCTATCCTTACTATCTTCGTGTGTGCCCTTCTTCCTATGTCTTCCCCATTCCCTTTTTCTCCCTCTTATCCACTGGTTTCTCTTCTATATTATACTAGCCGTGCCCGCGGCTCCGCTCGAGTAAACTTGATTCACTTTTATCGTCAGTGCGTATTCGTTATGTTTATATTATTATATAGCTCAAGGGGCCTTAGAGGTCCATGGCTTGGTTGCATACTTGTCTCCACTTCTTTTGTCTCCTGTTAGCTTTTCCCAGTGCGGGATCCCCATCAACTCCGGATCTTGCTTTACTGCCTGAATCCATGTAGATCGAGGTCTACCCTTGCCTCTTCTTCCAACCACTCCTCTTATTAGGGCTTGCTTTGCCTGTCTTTCTTCCTTCATCCTTGCCACGTGTCCCAACCATCCTAATCGCTGTCTTATTATGATTTGGCTTATAAGGGGTTTCGTATATAGGCATTTTAATTCGTAGTTTGTTTTTCTTCTCCACAGTCCCTCTTCTTTCCTTCCTCCGTAGATTTTTCTCAAAGCTTTCCTTTCTCATACCTCCAACGTCTCCTTTTCTCTTGCATTCAGTTTCCATGTTTCGCATCTATATGTCGCCGTGGGTCTGACAACTGTCGTATATATTCTTTCTTTTGCTTTTCTTGATACATTCTTTAATTTCAATATTGGATTCATTGCCCCCAAAAATCTCTGTCCTTTCGCTATTCTTTCTTGTTTCTCCGTCCTTTCTTGTCCACTCTATGTTATTGTTACTCCCAGATAATTAAATTTGTCTACTTTTTTTCAAACATATATCTTTTTCCTAAGTTGTTTATTATATCTAAACTTTTGTTGTTTTTAATATCCTTCTTCTTTGTAATTTCCATGTATTTTGTTTTTTCCTCATTTATCTTTAGTCTTCTCATCCTTCCCCTTTCTTCTATCCTACTTATGGCTTTTTTGAGGTTCTCTTTTGCTCTTGCAATCACTGCTACATCATCCGCATAGGTCAAGCATTGGCAGGTTTGTTGGTATATTGTTCCATTTGTTTTTATTTCTGACTCCCAGATTATCTTCTCTAGTACCAAATTAAATAGACATGTCGACACTGGTTCCCCCTGTCTTAATCCTCTCTTCACCTTAAACTTGTCTGATACTTTGCCCTCAACCAACAGTCTATTTTCTGTGTCATTCAGGGTCATTCTCACCATGCGAATCAATTTACTTGGAATTTTTAGTTCTTCCATTATCCTTCTCTATTTACAGAGTCATATGCTTCTCTGAAATCCACAAAGACCAAGTGTAGTGCCAAATTTTGTTCTAAGCTATTATCTTGGATTTGCTTAATCGAAAATATCTGGTCTGTAACCGATCTATTTTTCCTGAATCCACACTGGTACTCTCCCAGAATAGACTCGGCTTTCTCTGCTAGTCTGTTTTTGATAGTCAACACTACTATCTTGTACACGACATCCAGTAAGACTATTGGTCTATAATTAGCACATATAGTTTTTTCTCCTTTTTTGTATATTGGACAAATGAGCGACTCTCTCCAGCTCACTGGCATCTTTTCTGTTTCCCATATTTCTTGCACCAACCGGCATATTTCATTTTCCAGATCTACTCCTCCAGCTTTTATCAGTTCTACAATTTCCACCCGGTGCCTTATATTTTTTGGGTTCTCAGTATTTCTCTTATTTCTTCTTTGCAGGGTTTATTTGTCGCTTCCTGCCCTTCAGTTAATTTTGCTTCCTATTTCTCATTCAACTCCCCATTTTCATCTCCATTTAATGTTTCTTTAAAGTATTCCGTCCATCTATTCAGTCTTTCTGAATGAATTCCATCTTTTTTCCTATATATTAGCATTTTGTCTCTGTTTATTTCCTCTGTATTTTATAAAAAAAAAAAACACGTAAATCGGATAAGTGGTTCTTGAGTGCTAAGCGCAGTAATGGATAGACAGACAGGCGGAGAGATGTGTTACGTTTTATATATATTATAGATTTTTTTTTATTACATATATTAAATTAGGAATTAAAAAAAAAATCACGTAAATCCGATGAGTGGTTCTCGAATGATGAGCACACTAACGGACAGACAGACAGAGAAACGTTGCGTTTTATATATATTATATAGATTATTATTATTATTATTATATAACCTCTTCAGAGAACATATGTATGAATTTAAAAAATCACGTAAGTGGTTCTCGAGGGATAAGCGCACTAACGGACAGACAGAGAGACGTTGCATTTTACATATATTATAGATATAGATTATTGTTATTACTATATAACCTGGCCAAAGAATATATGTATGAATTTAAAAAGACACGTAAATCGGATAAGTGATTCTCGCCTGATAAACGCACTAATGGACAGACAGACATACAGAGATACATTGCTTTTTATATATATTATAGATTATAGATTATAGATATTCTCTGCTACATAATATTGTTCCAAATTTAATGGTTTAGGCTGTGTACTGCAAGGGAACGCGCTAACGGCAAACTTTTTTCCGACTTCATTCACTATCATCATCACTGCTCATTCCCTATGCTACCTGTCGTAATAAAATATAGCCTATAACCTGGTCAGAGAACATATGTATGTTTTAAAAAAAAAAGTACGTAAATCGGTTAAGTGGTTCTCCAGTGATAAGCGCACTAACGGACAGACAGACAGACAGACAGACAGAGAGACGTTGCATTTTATATATATTATAGATGTGCATCTTATCTCTTCACTACTTTCTCTATCCCTCAGTATCTCGTTTGTACATGTCCTAAGTATTCTCATTTCAGTAGATTTCAGCATCCTCTGTGTTATATTTGTATCGGGTCTTGTTTCAGATGTGTAAATTAGTACTGGTCATAGTACGTTCTTATATATTCTTGTATTTTCTTTTATCTTTCTTGTACTTGAAATTCAAGAAATAAAAAACCTGCTCGTGATCATATTTTTATCGGTCAAAATACCATTTTTGTCCAAACGATCTAAAATTTTACACACTACCATAAAATGCAATTGGGACACTTTCTCTCAATAAATATTTTCGATATTTTAACAAACAGACTGACTTTTGGATTTTAAACTTTAGAAAATTCAAAGTTCCCGTAGGCTGAACAGTTTTTGGTCTGACACATAACATAGATGTCGCCCTTTTCAAAAAATCCACATGATTTTTAGGAAGTACCAACCTTCAAACGATACGTGTCAAAATTTCATGACATTTCGACGATTAGTTTGCAAGTTACAGTGGTTTTAGTGACGCTACTTTTGATATTTTCAAAACAATGGAAAAAATCGAATTTCGTGTGTTGATTAAACAATGTTTTTTTGATGGGAAAAAATACTGTTCAAGCAAAGCAAGGACTTGATAGGTGTTACGGGGACTCTGCTCCTAAAAAATCACTCATCATTTAGTGCTATGCTGAATTTAAACGCGGTCGTGCAGACACAAATGATGCTGAACGCTTTGCACGCCCAAATGAGGTGATTACACCGGAAAACAAAAAATCCACAAAATTGTTTTGGATGATCGTAAAGGGAAATTGCGTGAAGTAGCTGATACTCTGAAGATATCAAAAGAAGGTGTTGGTCATATTTTGCATGAACATTTGGGCATGAGAAAGCTCTGTTGGAAAGGGTTACCGCGTGTGCTCACAGTGGACCAAAATCAACAACGTGTTGATGATTCTGAGCGCTGTTTGGACCTGTTTAAGCCCAATAAAAAGGATTTTTTTCATGCGATATGTGTCAATGGATAAAACATATATCCACCAGTACACACCGGAATCAAATCGGCAGTCAGCTGAGTGTAAAGCAGCCGCGGAAAGCCGCCCGAAGTGACCAAAGACACAACAGTCGGCTGGGAAGGTTTTAGCCTCTGTATTTTGGGATGCGCACCGGATAATTTTCATCGACTATGCTGAGAAGGGAAAAACCATCCGCAAGCCCGATTTGCTGGCGAATCTCTTCGTTTCTCATTCTTTGCATTCTCGATATGCATGCCGATCTTCTAAAGCATCCTTTTCGGTATCTTCTATTCTTTTCTAGTTTTTTTCAGTAATTCTGCAGGTATCAGATCCATATATAGATATATGGATCTAATTTCCAATCTTTTAAATGTACTACCTTTTCATGTTTATTAAGTGTAGTTAGCTGATATAAGAATACACAAAACATAAATTAAATTTTGGCGATTTTCATAACGGCGTCTTTTGCCCTTAGTTTCCCTAAATTTTAAACAAAACAACTTCGACTTTAATACCGAAATAACAAATGAGTGCTAACGCTTATCTTGACGTAAAGACAAGAAAAATTGACAATCGTACATGTCATATTATCGATAAAAATTACCACCCATGCAGGAATGCGTATTAACAACTCAAGATTGGTTTGTGATGCCATCTGTTAAAATTTTTTGCGTAGGCGGCAGATGTGAGATTATGTGGTATACAGAGTGTTATAAAATTCGTTTAATATATTAAAATTGGTGACACCTTGGAACAAACACGAAAATAATGAACAGTTTTTAAATACATTTGAACATGGCTGAAAATTTTACAAAAATATCGGATCGGGTAATTAATTTACTGGTCGTAATACTAGTGCTGTCACGTGACGATTAATATTAGAAGGAAAAAAGGCACAAGTGCTGTGTTAAGTTTACTATTAAAACTTCATATGTCATTTGTACACACATCGCTGTCCGGCAAACACCAATGCTCGGACGAACACTTTCGACCCTCCCCACCTACAATCTACGTAGACGTCAACCTATAAAAGACGGCGACCGCACGTCGGTTTCTCAGTTAGCTTCGAGCCGCAGCAGCAGCAAGATCACAGTATCGAGTAGCAGCAGCAGCAGCAAGAGCACTTGAAAATGCGAAATGAGATTTTGGCGAAACCCGGAATTTAATATATCATATATACATATACAGGGTTACAGGGAAAGTCGTCCTAGATAATTAAGGACGTTATAGTTTAGATCGTTTCTGACCGATTTGACTCTATGACATGATGTCCTAAACTTAACCGTTTTCGAGATATTGAAGTTTAAAGATTTTCTAAAAAAAACATGTTTTTTTTTGCTTTTATATCGATTTTTTTTTTATTAGAGGTTCTCGAGTGCGATTTTTTGGTTATTTTTAGTTAGTCTATATGTCAAGTATTAAAAATCATCAAAAAAATTTGAACTAGTTACTAACAGTTTTCTAAATTACGAATTTTTACCAAGTGTTTCCTACTTTAAATCAATAAAGAGAAAAAAAAATGTATGGAAGTTATTCTGCAAATTATTTTAATAACTTTTACGTCTTTTTAGCTATCAAGAAAGGTATAATACTAGGAGTTTAATAGGAAAACTGTACACAGAATGACACCTAAAACGGGCTCGGGTAGCAAAAGGTAAAGTTTTAGTTCTAGGTGAAAATACGAAAAATACACAAATAAAACAAAAAATCTGAAATTTAATATTTTTTATTAATTATAATTCATGTTCTATATGGTCGCCCCTATTTCTAACACAAATTCTCATTCTTTTTCTTAAATTACTTTTCACAACGCTGGTTGTGAGGTGCCGCCTCATTTCGTCAGCCGCATCAATTATTTTTTGTCTTAGGACATCCACGTTTTCGATAGGAGTCATCTGGTCGTATACGAGACTTTTCATGTGACCTCACACATAAAAAATCCATCGGTGTTAGGTCTGGGCTTCTCGCCGGCCAAGGTATGGGTCCGCCTCTTCCAATCCATTTGTTGGGATAATGGTCATTGAGCCATGCACGAACACTTCCTCTGTAGTGAGCTGGGCAGCCATCGTGTTGAAAGTACCTTTTTTGTCTCAAACCAATAGGTAGGTCTTCCATCAAATTAGGTAAATCGTTCCGCAAAAAATTGTCGTATTCCTCGCCATTCAAATTATCTGGCAGGAAGAATGGCCCAACCAAATAATTTGAAATTATACCCATCCACACATTTAAACTGAATCTTGTTTGTGATCCTTTCGTTCTTTTTTTGTTTGGGGTTGCCTTCCTCTTTAGAAGCCCAATAGTGGGCATTGTGGTAGTTTCTAAGACCGACTTTGTCGAATTTCGACTCGTCAGTCCATAGTATTTTCTTAAAAAAAGATGCATCTTCGACATCGGTATTGAGCATAAATCTGCAGAATTCTAATCGTCGCAGTGGATCTCCTTCTTCAATGACTTGCACGGGCGTATAGTGGTAAGGGTGTTGCCCAACAGTATGCATTACAAACCATACCTTCCACTGCGAAATACCAAGCTGTTGTGCGACAACATTTGTAGATGTGATTGGGTCCACCTCAAAGAGACGTCGTATTTCGTTTTCTTCGTCTTCGTCAAAGATACGTGATCGTCCCATGTCAGTCCGCCGTCTTTGTACGGAACCAGTTTCTCGTAGTCTTCGGTAAGTTCCATCAAACACGCTAACATCAGGTACACGACGAGTAGGATATCGCAGTATGTATTCATCACGTGCACGCGACGACACTCCTTCGCAAAATCCGTAACACATTAGGATGTCAGCATATTCCTTGTTGGTATACGTTGCCATATTCACAAGCAGAGATCAAAATCCAGTTACGAGCCAATTCACACAGTCAAAAGATGAAACACAGATATTTTTGAAAAGCATGCTATAGCACATCTACCACGGACGAATCGCATGAGCAGACTAAAAATCATTCAATAATGTTTAGTGAACAGAAAATGTCACTCGCACAGAGAGTACCCCGACCGGAAAAAATGCTTACCCAACCCTTTTTATTGTTTGAAGGTGCAGGTAGTAAACCGGTAATTGGTAGTATCTAAATTCTATTATTATGTTACTCTACATTTGGGCCTATTGAAATCTCATTTTCTTAGAATTTTCAATAGATCCAGTAGATATTATACCGTTTTAGATAGCTAAAAAGACGTAAAAGTTTTTAAAATAATTTGCAGAATAACTTCCATACATTTTTTTTTCTCTTTATTGATTTAAAGTAGGAAACACTTGGTAAAAAGCCGCCATTTGAAACTGTTAGTAACTAGTTCAAATTTTTTTGATGTTTTTTTGATACTTAACATACAGACTAACTAAAAATAACCAAAAAAATCGCACTCGAGAACCTCTAATAAAAAAAAAATCGATATAAAAGCAAAAAAAACATGTTTTTTTTTTAGAAAATCTTTAAACTTCAATATCTCGAAAACGGTTTAAGTTTAGGACATCATGTCATAGAGTCAAATCAGTCAGAAACGACCTAAACTATAACGTCCTTAATTATCTAGGACGACTTTCCCTGTAACCCTGTATATTTCGAAAATCCTTGTCGGCTTCATCAGGAGTATTATTAAAATTAAATCCGTCATGCACACATAGGTCGCCAAAAACATACAACATGAACTTACCAACTAGAAAAAAATTAATACAAAAAGAAAACAAAACATCATACAATTAGACTAACTATACTTTTATTTTTTTAGTATCGGTGCGTGTACAGTGGTCAGGTGTAGCGATTAATATAATTATTTAGAATATCACAGTATATGTTGCTTAAATTATTAGTGTCCATTTTGTAATTGATGATGAGATTTTCTCTTTTATGATATGACACATTTAAGGAACAAGAATTTTTATAGTTATTTTCGTATTCTAGGATTTATAACATTATCAAAGTAAATTTCTGTCCTGTTCTCAAGTGATGATCCACTGCAGCGCAAGATTTCTTTCCAGTTGCGCAATCACCATTATGTTGAGTTAATCTTTGTTTAAGCCATTGTGATGTTTGTCCAACATAACAGCACAAGCAAGACATTTTTTATATTGTTTACATAAATGGCATCTTTTGTTTTACACGACTAAATAAATTCCTATTACATAATTAATTATATCTTGCTATTTTTATGTTAGCTTAGTCTTTGAAGGTCGAGACTATCTTGTCTGCCAGACCACGTATGTAGGGTTATTTTTTGTATTACAATTCATGTCTTACTTCTCTCGTGGGACCATCAAAGATGTTGGAATTGAAAATCAATCTATTCAAAATATATTTAATATAACCATTGTTCCGAAAAATGTGGAACAGTCTTTTTTTAATTGTTTTGTAAAAAGTTACGAAATAGACACTAATAATTTAAGCAATATATACTGTGATATTCTAAATAATCATATTAATCTCTACATCTGACCACTGTACATACACCGATAATAATAGTAATATATATATATATATATATATATATATATATATATATATATATATATATATATATATATATCAGATATATAAATATCAGTTCTAAAGAAATACCTTAGATCGAAGTGTGTATAGTTAGTCTAGTTGTGTGATGTTTTGTTTTCTTTTTGTATCAATTTTATTCTAGTTGGTAAGTTCATGTTGTATGTTTTTAGCGACCTATGTTCGCTTGACGGTTTTAATTTTACCAGTACTCCTAATGAAGCCGAGAAGGATTGGCGAAATATATAGAGTTTCAAAAAACAAAAGAATAGTTTTACTACATAGACTACTATCCCGATACTTTTCACCTCATAATCTGTATTACAGTCCAGAAAAAGAAACACTATATATATATATATATATATATATATATATATATATATATATATATATATATATATATACATATATATATATATATATATATATATATATATATATATAATATATATATATATATATATATGTACATATATATATTGGACGTTTCGCATCAACAGGGTCACTCCCATACCCAAAAATCCGTGAAAACCTCTATTATAAATACATATATATATATATATATATATATATATATATATATATATATATATATATATATATATCCCCAAAAACTGTGCGAGGCAACTAACACCAGTTTTCTGTAGACTTTTCAACCTATCCTACAAAAAGGCAGTATTTCCTTCCTGCTCGAAATGTGCCACAGTTCAGCCGATACCTAAAAAAGGCCAGAAGACCTTGCCAAATAACTACAGATCAATCGCACTGCTTTCAATAATATCGAAAGTCATGGAAAAGGCTATCAATCAGCATCTTCTAAAATATCTTGAAGGATTCAACATTATTAGCGATCACTAATATAGCTTTCGTAAAGATAGATCAACAGAAGATCTTCTGACTTATGTAACACACGTTTGGAACAACGCAATTGAACACTTTGGAGAATCTCGAGCGGTTGCTCTGGACGTATCCAGGGCATTCGAACGTGTTTGGCACGATGGGCTGTTGGCTAAGCTATGGTCTTATGGTATGTCTGTAAAGTTCTGTTTGTGGTTCTCATGTTTCCTCAGAGAGCGTTCTTTACGAGTGGCAGTCGACGGATTTCTTTCTAACACCTTCACTATCAACGCCGGTGTACCTGAAGGCCCAATACTGTCTCCTACCCTCTTTCTCATTTACATTAACGATCTGCCGGAAAAGACCGAGAATCCAATCTACAGCTTTGCAGATGACAGTACGCTTATTTCTTCATTCACTTTGAACGCTCGGACATCGGCTACTCAGACGAATATCCGCAGACAGCAGGAAGTCATTCAACTTATCAAAGACCTGGAAGAAATTCTATCTTGGGGTGCCAGTAACCAAGTGAAATTTAACACTACAAAAACCCAGGCGGCAGTTTTTTCTAAAAAAAGTTAACGTTGCTGAACCCGAAATAGTTATGTCGGGGCACTCCATTCCTCTAACATCGTTACTCAATTTGTTGGGCGTTAATTTGGGAGCAAATATATCCTGGCATGAACATGTTGCAGGCACAGTAAGAAGAGTTTCCCAAAAGTAATTCTTTACAAAGCTCAAATTCGACCAACTATATACTGCTCCTATGTTTGGGGCTCCGCTCCCAAACATACACTGCGTTTGTTGGATTCTATTTAGAGAAGAGCTGTTCGTCTAATTGGAGATCCGGAACTGACCGGCGGCTTTGATTTGCTGGAGCATCGAAGAACGGTTGGCGACTTGAGCCTCTTCTACAGGTATTTTCGTGGAAAGTGTTCGAAGGATGTGGCCCGCTTAATTCCGGCCAGAGCGGTGCATGTTAGAAGTACACGTCGCACAGTGGGGAAAAAAAAAGAACGAAAAATTGTGTTTCAAAATTGTCTAGAGCCTTCAATTTTGGTTCGATTTGGACGATTTTTTAAATTGAAGCTTATTAAATTCCAAACAAAGTTGTCGGAGCCGATTTTGCAATTAAACTTTTGTTTCAAAATGGCGGACGTCTTCAAAATGACGGTTTCTGATTATATAGCGACTGAGACACAGAAAACGCTTACAGTTTCAAACCAAGTTGTGCTAAAATGCGTGTATGTATGTTTTTTTTATGTCGCAGATAATATATCTAATATCACAGTTACAAGATTAATAATAATGAACCCAAAATGGCTGCCATGAACAATAAAAGTATTATAAATATGAATAAACGTACCATTATTATTTTGTATCCATAACATTTGCATAAATAATTTCTTTAAGGTTGTTAATTATAAATATGTTTCAACAATTGACTTAAAATGACAAATCAAATATGGCGGATGCCAAAATTGAATCGAGCAAGAAAGTTTCTCTGTGGCATTTAGACTGTGGCAGTCAGATCATTCAAGTTATTCAAGTTTAGTTGCGGGATTTAAATTTTCATGCAGTTATTGCTAGAATATTGCTGCTGTAAATTTTAAGTATCGTAGACAATTTTCTAGCAGATACAAAAAACAGCGATACACGTGGAAAAGGACAGCTCACACAGCTAGAAAATGGCTACAATAGCTAAAACGTTTTGTTAAAATAGGGACAGCTAAATATTTTATGTAAGAGTAAGTTAAGGTTAGACATATTTATTTTCTTATTTTTCTAGTCTATTCCTATAATTCAGTAGTTCTGTATATGTACTAAAGGGTTTTCTCGTTAATAAAGATTATTATTACACTTACAAAATACACGCAGAGAAATGCTAAAATAGGGACAGTTAAATATTTTGCTGCATTAGCCACTGTTTAGCAACAGCAGCCACTTTTTTGCTACAACAGCAAACAATGTGGCTAGTGCAGCAAAATATTTAGCTGTCCCTATTTTAACAAAACGTTTTAGCTGTTGTAGCCATTTTCTAGATGTGTGAGCTGTCCTTTTCTGCGTGTATCGCTGTTTTTTGTATCTGCTAGAAAATTGTCTATGATACTTAAAATTTACAGCAGCAATATTCTAGCAATAACTGCATGAAAATTTAAATCCCGCAACTAAACTTGAATAACTTGAATGATCTGACTGCCACGGTCTAAATGCCACAGAGAAACTTTCTTGCTCGATTCAATTTTGGCATCCGCCATATTTGATTTGTCATTTTAAGTCAATTGTTGAAACATATTTATAATTAACAACCTTAGAGAAATTATTTATGCAAATGTTATGGATATAAAATAATAATGGTACGTTTATTCATATTTATAATACTTTTATTGTTCATGGCAGCCATTTTGGGGTTCACTGTTATTAATCTTATAACTGTGATATTAGATATATTAACTGCGATATAAAAAAACATACATACACGCATTTTAGCACAACTTGGTTTGAAACTGTAAGCGTTTCTGTGTCTCAGTCACTATATAATCAGAAACCAACGTCCGCCATTTTGAAACAAAAGTTTAATTGAAAAATCGGCTCCGACAACTTTGTTCCGA
>CM032448.1:22787621-22858737 GCA_019049505.1 Pachyrhynchus sulphureomaculatus
GGAATATTGCCTGGACCGGGGGACTTCCCATTCTTGAGTCGTTTGCATACTTTTCTTATTTCAGTAACAGTTAGTCTTATGGGTGAAAAAGTCGTGTGTATATTATCAACCTCATCGTCACGGTTCCCTAAAAATTTTTCCCTGTCCTCGTTTAATAGTTTTGCGAAATATTGATTCCATTCTTCTGGGTTATGGGTGATATTATATCTTTTTTTGTTTCCTGTCTAATTGTCTTTAAGAATTTCCAGCTCTCTGAACTTTGTCTTCCTCCCAGATATGTATTCAGTCTATTACAATTCTTTTCCCACGTGTCGTTTTTCCTTTGAGTGATATGCCTACGAACCAAGGCCTGTGCTTCTTTATATGCTATTTATAATGCATAATTTTCGCTAACGGAGAAGAAATTAAATAATATTATCATTACAATTGCCAGTTTAGTATATTTTAACTTTGCCTATCCATCTGTAATTTTTGAGAACCATTATAGTGCTCATTTTTATGCAGACGACACTCAAATATATTTTTGTGTTCTCAGTGAAAATATTAACGCTTCTCCAGAGATTGTAGCGTTCATTTTTTACAGTATGTTTATTTTGCATCACGCTGTACTGTTTTGCCAGATGCAATGTTCCTATAAAATAATGGCTATCCTGAATATATTTTTCTTTAGAGTTTCCTTGCATTTTCTATATTACGTTATTGGGTATAATGTTTCTTTTTTGTAGTTCACCACGTTTATATATCATTTATTTTGCCCCGTCTAGTTTTATGTTTCTGCGCGACTTTTAATGGTGGTATAGGACATACCCTAGTAAATGTATTTCTGGACTGGCCAAGGTCGGAGAAATGAGCTACGCTAGGTCAACAGCGCCGCGTGTAGTTTTCAAGAAGCGACACTCGACGTCGCATTTTATCAAGCTAGCTATTGCTCGCTAAATTGAAAACGAATAATTTTCGGCCATACTTGATAATCTGTCACTTGTTGCTAGTAATTTGCAGTGGGTTTTCAAAGTAATGTAAGTAGTATCAGCGAGAGAAATTCTGAAATTTCATTTCAAGTTCGAAAGTTCATAATTGCTTTGTAGAAAGATGGAAAATCGTACAGAAATATAAAAAAAAATTGTTAAAAAGTCGCATGCTATTATTCAATACATTGTAAACCAGTATAACTCAATGGGTTCCTATAAAATTCGACCACGCTCTGGTCGTCCCAAGAAACCGACTCCACGTAAAGAGACCAGTATTGTTAGACAAATAATTACAGATCCAAAGAAAAGTGCACCAAAATTAAAAGAAGAACAGTGAGAAATTGTTTACACAGGGCAGGCTAGCTTTTGCTAGCCACTAAACCTCCTGAATTTTAGAAATTCCATAATCTTCAGTGATGAAACTAAAATTAACCCTTTTGGGTCTGATGGCAGAACTAAAGTTTGCAGAAAGAAGAATACCGCATTCGATATTAAAAACATTTGTTCCACGGTGAGACAAGCGAGTAACAGTGTTCTGCTTTGGGGGAGCTAAGAGAAAGTGTCCAAAAATTAGTACTCGAAAAAAGATACATTTTCCTACAGGACAATGATCCGAGACATTCCGCAAACTTGATGCGAGAATGGATGATCCATAATGAGCGACAGCAGCTTTATACACCTCCGCAATCACCCGAACTTGGGAAACTCAAACGGCGCGTTCGTAAACATAATGTTTCAAATAGAGAAGAATTAAAAAAAATAATATTGAACGAATGGGAAGACATGCCAGCAGAAGTTACTAGAAAGCTGGTTGCAAGCATGACAAAAAAAGGTTACAGGAGATTATCAGGACCAACGGCGGTCCCACTAAATCTTAGTTTAAACGAAGTTGTTATTTTCCGTTAAGCCCATCAAACTATGGTAATTGTTAAGTGTATGGAGACTTTTTTGGCATTAATTTTGTTTACATTTTTATAACAATGATGTAACCTCTAAATAAAATGTTCCGTAGTTGTTTTTAATACTAATCCTCGTTGGTTAAGTTTCAAATATTAATTTAAACATGTTTTCTCAAAGTTCCAATTTTTGTTTTTTTTTATATACCAGATAAATTATTAGGTAATATACTCGTGATAATTTTCGTTCAATCTACACCCTGTAGAGCATACTCCAGGAATTTTTCAAAATTTTTTGATCACTACTTTTCGATATAAGCAATTTTTCGCACTTTTTTAAAATAATACAAAGAGAATGGTGCGCAGATATTATATAATATACATTTTTACATTCGTCTTTTTACAAGCTTTCATTTGACACTCTACTCGATGACCTGGTAAAAAAAATGTTCACTTCCGATTTCACCCCCCAAAACTAACCGCTTAAGTCAAAATTTAATTTTCAAAACTACACGGTTCTGATGAGGCCATCAGTTCCTTTATTAGTGCCAAATTTCAACTTTCTATATCAAATAGTTTCGGAGAAAATCGGGGGTGACAGACAGACAGACGAACGGACACCGAAGTGATCTTATAAGTGTTCCGTACGGAACACTAAAAAACTATGTGCCTTGACAGTATGGTGGAGGTTTTTTTTAATATATTGTGCTGCAGGGAAATCTCTAAAGAGCTACAGAAGCAACGTATGTGAGGAAGAAGCGATTCACGTTCGCCTTAAATCACTGTAAACTATATTAAGTGGGAAACATAGTCCTGGGAAAATCATTACAAAGGGACGAAGTTCTTCATATAAAAGACTACTTGAAAAGGGTTGCACGACCAGAGACAAGTTAAACTTTACACGGCTCTGAAGTATTAACGTGAGGTGTATCTCTAGCTTATTTTATTCACCTGTTTTTTTTTTTGTAGAAGGCCTTACCTCCAAACAAAGTTTCTCTCTGGCTTTATATAGACAACTCACTAACCAAAATTCTTGTTTTTCTATTCGACTGCCTCATTCTCTTTTCGGCTCAGTCTGGAATTTCCATTAAAAGAGACCGTTTCTTTTTTACGGAAAGCAGTATGACGCCATATACAGTATCGTATTCTTCCAACTCATCTTTGACCACCTGCTGCAGAGTTGATAAGATAAAAATATTTGAAAAACCTGAGATTTTTGAAGATTATATAATGTTTCCTCTTTTCTTTTTGGATTTTTTTCCGTTATTTTCTTTTCCTCTGCCAAGTTTTTTTTCTTACGTGTTTATCACCAGTTCAGGTCTTTTAACCGTTTTATCTTTTTGGTGCAAATTGTGGTCTATCACCTCGCTATTCTGTAGCTTGTGTTCCGCTCATAAGAAAAATGAAAACGATCGGTTAATTCTAAAACTTTTTTTATTAAAACCCTGTTGATACTTGACCTACTCCCAGAATACCAAAATACAGAATGGCTATACCGTTAGAAATCTATAAAACACCCCGTGATATCTAATATTACAAAATATCTTTAGTGATAAGCATCTCAATACGCAACGACAAAGAGAAGCACAAAAGTGGGTGATAGATGGGACAGAATATCGGCATAAATCAATAAGATATGGTGGTGACCAGATGAACAATAGGGGCAAAAAAATGTCAAATAAATTTTTAATTTGTGGTTTGTATCGTGGGTTGTTAGGTGGCTAACAAGTTCCTAAGAGGTGGTTTACAATAATGGTTTTAAGGTATTGTAATGATACCGAGACAAGAATGACTGAGTTGCGAATAATAATTTCAAAATCCTCGTTGTTAAATTTCGACAAATAATTAGAACGACTCAGATGGTTCGCTTACGATTGCATAAGTCACATTCAAAGATCATTCAAGATTAGAACGCTGAATAAAAGCTGAAAAGTATAATTCAAATATTTGCAATGTCTACATGTGTGTGTAAATTTCGATTGATTCCAAATCATGATATAAAATATTAATATAAACAAGAAATTTCGTTTATTTTTAAAAATTATTTTTGTTTATTTTTTTACTTTTAGCAACTTTTTTTTTCATCAATTTTTTCTTTTTGATTTTCATTCTTTTTCATCTTTTATTTTTGTTTTTTTTGCTTCTTTTCTCTTACAATATTCCTAGCACGTATCTCTTTTTAAGAGATTTATCATTCAAAGGCCACAAAGCTTTCTTAAGCGGAAAAGGTACATTAGGAAGTGTCATTTTCGTATCGGGCGGTGGAGATTCATTTAAAGTAGTAGGATCATTAGATGAGATTTGTCTTGCAAGCTTACTGGTTCATCCACTAGTTCCTTATCTATAACGTCCATATAATCATCAATAACAGGTACCAAGACTCCATGTTTAAATTCTTTTTATAACCATTATTTTATTACTCAAAATATTTTTTTTTGAATGACAAATATAACTTTTGGTAAAATTTCCGTACTCGGGCTTTCCAAAAAGTCTTTTTTTTTTGGAGTAAACGTAAAATGGCCATCGAAGGGAGACCGTTTTTGTTAACCTAAACTAACCTCAACTAACTTTGTTTCGAGTCACTAATATAGCACGTACATCACTTTTTACATTAAGGTAGGACATTTTTTTTATTATTTAATGACTATTTAGTTCAGGTTAGTTTCGGTTAGTTCAGCTTAACAAAAACCCCCCTCGATGTTGTCTCGAGGCAATTAGGCTAGTTTAAGCCAATTTGAAAAAAAAACTCCCTTTTCTGAAAAGCCCGCGTACCGAAATTTTACCTAACTCTTTATTTGTTACAATAAATATTTAATGGTAATTTATTATGTACAGTAGAATCTCACAAATTCGAACCGTCACAAATTCGAACCGTTCAGAAATTAGAACCGGCCATTTCAATGTATTGGACGCTCTGAAATTAGAACCTGTGGTTCTAATTTCTGGAAGTGTTGTTTTTTTTGGTTTTTATTTCCACTAGAAAATATTTTTTTTCTATGATTTTGAACTAAATAGGCGAAAAACTAAATTAAACGCTCTAAAATTAGAACAGGGGGTTCTAATTTCTGGAAGTTTTTTTACTTTTTTTTTGTATTTTCACTACAAATTTTTTTTTTTTCGCTCGTTAAAGTAAAAATAAAACGGGGAATAACCGAGTTATTCGTGGTGTGTACAATTCGGTCATATGTGTGTGAAATTTGATATGCTTGTACAAATTTGGGTCAGTTGATGACTGAAGGTCAAAGTGAAGTGTTCATACGTGTGAAAGTTAAAAAAAAATGCCAAACAAACGTAAAAAAAATACCTTATCTTTGGATACTAAGGTTAAAATATTAAAAAGACTTAATGAAGGCGTGAGTGGAAATCGTTTAGCTCAAGATTTTAATGTGACAAAATCTTCCATCAGCTACATAAAATCAAAAAAAACAAGAAATAATGGATGCAGTTATCAGCACCTATCAGGAAGCAAAAACAAAATTGGACGTCCGTAACGATATCGTCGTATCCAGTTTAAATAAATCAAAACAAACAAGTTTTACTGATTTTATGTTAAAAACCAATTAAGTACCTAATAATTAAAAAACTTTTTAAAAGTTTTTCTATGAATTTAATATGTTCAATTAATTAAATGTTAATAAATAAAAACTGTTTTGTGTTAAAATAAAGCTTACATAACTAGTTTTATTATAATTTTATCATTTTCTGTAAAAAAAAAAATGTCCAGAAATTCGAACTTTTCAGAAATTCGAACTGCCCGGTGCACAAAGTGGTTCTAATTTGTGAGATTCTACTGTAGTAATAAAAAATAGTCAAAAATAATAAATAATTATAATAAATGTTTATATTTTGACGTTTTATCGATATGTCAATAAACGGATAACCTTGTTTGTAATAGATTAGAATTTGAGGGTTAATAACTACAACATACCTGCAAAATTAGGCCTAGTTTTGACCCCCCATATTTTAACAATAATTTTTTTTTTTAATATGTTTTATAAAAATTTTAAACTAAATTATAATCAATTATTGACCTATCCATATAATTTTTATTCCATTTTCACTTACGTGATAAAAAATTGGCTTCCACAGTAAGTTTTTTTTTTATTTAGTTATTATTATTGATATATTTGTAACTGCCATTAATTAGGCACAGCATAAATTACTTTATGTTTTTAATAAATTTAATTTAATTTTTAAAGCTAAAGTTTTTTTTAAATTCAGACTAAAACTGAAAAGGTCAGAAACTGGGCCACAGTCAATAACTGGGTCCTGTACCTTATGCAATTTTCGACCAAAAAGATTTGTGTTTAATTATTTCTAAAAAAAAATTGCCTATTAAAAAAATTTAAAAAAAACCTCTCGACATTTTGTAGAAAAAGTAATTATTAAAATTAAAAAAGTACAATTTAAAAAATATTACAGTAATATTGTAGACAGTGTCTGAAAACAGGTAGCGGTCCCAATCCGACGCCAGGTCACATTTAATGCTATAACTTTGTAGTGGAATGGATTTTTTTTTAAATATTTTGTTTAATAATTGTTAGAAGAATAGAGAATAAAAATCCATAAAAAAAATCGAATTTTTGAAAATTCGGGGTATATGTAACCCATACATAATACAAAAAAGATAATACTGTACCTAAACATCTAAAAATAAAAAGATTCGTCTTGATGCAAGAACAATATAAAAATCTAAAATTAATTATAAAATGTCTATAAATTTTCGTTTTGACCAAAAACATTTATATTTAATTATTTATAAAAAAATTGCCTATTAAAAAAATTTAAAAAAAACCTCTCGACATTTTGTAGAAAAAGTAATTATTAAAATTAAAAAGTACAATTCAAAAAATATTACAGTAATATTGCAGACAGTGTCTGAAAACAGGTCCCAATTCGTCGCAAGGTCACATTTAATGCTATAACTTTGTAATGGAATGAAATTTTTTTTTTAAATTTTTTGTTTAATAATTGTTAGAAGAATAGAGAATAAAAATCTATAAAAAAATCGAATTTTTGAAAATTCGGGGTGTATGTAACCCATACATAATACAAAAAAGATAATACTGTACCTAAACATCTAGAAATAAAAATATTCGTCTTGATGCAAGAACAATTTAAAAATCTAAAATTAATTATAAAATGTCTATAAATTTTCGTTTTGACTTGACGATTATTAGATATTTTGATTACATTCTCAAGATTTATCTGCAATTAGTAAATATAGCACCACTTACGCGTACACTGGGGTTTACTCGCACTTTATAGACCTAAAACCCCCTAGATTTCAGATATTTTTTTAAAAAAAATGATATTTGCAAAAATACGAAACAATCCCTTACGAACTACTTTAAAAAAAAATGGCCATGATTGTAGGATATTTATTTAAAAGTTCACTTCAAAAAATTTACTCGGTAAGTTCAGGTATTTATTTACTAGATTTTTTTACGTATATCCTTTAATAATTAATTCATAGTTAAAAAGACACTGGACCCAGTTTTCGATCAGGAGTAGTTCTTGATCACTCTTGAAATAATTTAGCATTATAATTAAATAATCAATAATTATTAATTAGTTCAAAAAAGTGTATTAATAGTCGGTAAACATGAAAATCGCCTTCACAAGGGTAAAGTAAAGTAGCAGGAACTCGAAATTACGAAATGATTTGAATAAATATCTTGTAGAAATATAAAATATATAAGTATAGAAAAACCACCAAAAATGGCCAAAACTGGACTATCGAATTGTAATGAGCAACCTAAAAAAATATAAAATCCCGTACATTATAACAATATAAATATTATTGGAAATAAATCCAGAAAAATTACCAAAATTTGCCAGTAATGACCATTATACCAAGACTGGACCACTTTTAGCCAAAATGACTATCAAATTCGTAATTAGCGATCCAAAAAATATATATTTACGTTATAAAATTCTATGGGAAAAAAATGTAGGCTAGACCACCCCTCTAGACGACAGATTAGTAATATTTCATAATGAAAAAATCACCTTTTAAATAAATTTTTTATAATCCTAGCAAATTTTTTTCAAAATAGCTCGCGAGGGATTTGTTCGTATTTTTGAAAAAATCATTTTAAAAGAAAAAATCTCTGAAATAGAGGCTCTAGGAGATTTTGGGCCTACAAAGTGCAAAAAACTCCAGTGTGACACGGTCAGATAATATAGTGCTATTACAAAAATACCAGTTGAGAAAGCCACTTTGCCAGCTGAACTTTTGTGCTTCACATTCTACTGCTGCGATTTCCAAGGAAAATCACCACCAAATATTCTCATAGTGCCGTCAAGGATGCCCGATATTGTTGTCAGACTGTATATCATGAAACGTATTTTACTGAAGCTAGACACTAAATAAAGTTCTGGAGCTGACGGAATACCTGCCTTAGCACCCAAAAAATTGGCGAAAGAACTAACATCAGTTTTCTGTAAACTTTTCAAAGTATCCTACAGAAAAGGAGTATGAGCTAAAAATGCGCTACAGATCAGCCGATACCTAAAAAAGCAAGAAGACCTAAAAACTATCGATCAGTCACTACTTTCAATAATACCGAAGGCCATGGAAAAGGCTATCAATCAGCATCTTCTAAAATATTTAGAATGATTGAATATTATTAATAGCCATCGAGATCTTCTAACTTATGTAACACCTAATATGTCAATCTCAACTGAAAAAAACCAAGACAATAGTAATAGCAAAAGAGCCAATCAGGTGCAAGTTGGTGGTGGAAGATAAACCAAGAGAGCAGGTGATGGAGGTAGATTACCTGAGCATTAAAATATCTAGTACCGAAAAAATAAAGGAAGAAGTAAATCATCAAGTTAACAAGGTTAATAGGATAGCGGAATACCTCAATGATACCATATTTAGAAATAAATTCCACTCCGTGGAGACCAAAACAAGAATATACAAGAGTATGATACGACCAGTAATGACTTATACATCTGAAACAAGACCCGATACAAGTATAACACAGAGGATGCTGGAATTAACTGAAATGAGAATGCTTAGGGCATGTACATACAAGATACTGAGAGATAGAGAAAGAAGTGAACACATAAGATGAACATGTAATATAGAAAATATCAACCAGTGGATAAGAAGAAGAAAAATAGAATGGAAACAACATATAAGAAGAACAGCAAACACCAGGATAGTACGGATAGCCGAATGGAAAAGATCAAGTCCAAGCGTTCTTGGAGCGACAGTATATAGATCAAGGAACAAAGAAAACAGGTAATTGTGTCTAGCTAAAAGTGGAAAGAAGATGATGTTTGGAATAACGCAATTAAGTACTGTGGAGAATCTCGAGCGGTTGCATTTGATATATCCAAGGTATTCGACCATGTTTGGCACGATGGATTGTTGGCTAAGCTACGCTGTTATGGTGTGTCTGAAAAATTCTGATTATGGCTCTCATGTTTCCTCAGACAGCGTTCTTTACGAGTAGCAATCGACGGATTTCTTTCTAACACCATCACTATCAACGCCGGTGTACCCTAAGGCTCCATGCTGGCTCCGACTTTCTTTCTCCTTTACATTAACGATCTGCTGGGAAGGACCAGGAATGCAATCTACAGCTTTGCAGATGACAGTACATCATCCACTCATGCAAATATGTGCATCCAAAAGGATGTCCTTCAACTTAACAAAAAGACCTGAAAGAAATTCTATTTGGGATGACAGTAACCAAGTAGAATTTAATGCTACAAAAACCTAGGTGGCAGTTTTTTCTAAGAAAGTGAACGTTGCTAAACCCGACATAGTTATGTCGGAGACTCTATTCCTTTAGCATCGCCACTCAATTTCTGGGCATTAATTTGTTGTTTGAACATGTTGCAAGCATAGCAAAAAGAGCTTCTCAAAAGCTGAGATTATTATTTTGAACTAGAATGCGTTATACTGCACAACTGTTTATTCTGTATAAAGCTCAAATTCGTACCAACGATGGAATACTGCTCCCATGTTTGGAGCTCTGCTCCCATGTTTGAGGCTCTACAACCAAACATACACTGCATTTGTTGGAGTCTATTAAGAAGAGTAGTTCCAGCAGGTTTCTGTCAGATGACAATGTTCTGATGTTGTATGTTGCGAGTTTGAGGAACAATGATGTTTGATATTTTTACGAATTTTTGCCTCCGCCAAATTGCATGAGGCTACCCTTCCTTAAGGAGTGAGATTTGGAATCACCCACTTGGGGACCAATTCCAACTGTTTTAAAATTCGCCATTCTTAGAGGGGTTGTGGCCTTAATCCTCCGCGCTGACCTTGCGTGTTGGAGGATGGTAAAGGAGGTAGGGTAGAGATAGGGGTAATTCGTTGGGGTTAAAGGTTGAAAACATGATTTTTTCCTCAAATTAGTTAGGAAAGAAAAACCAAGGCTCGCGTCGGCAGTGTCGCTTCCCTAAAGTAGGCCTATTCCATGTCGGGATCGCAGAGAGTGCCTACCTGCTACTACCATAGATAGTAGATATTATAAAATGTATTGCAGAGATGAAATGGAGGTGGGCCGATCACGTGGCGCGCTTGACGAAGGAAAAGAATGGTTGAGAGGAGACCGGGGCAAGACAAAAAAGCAGAGGCAGACTACCTAGCTGATGGACGGACGACCTTAAGAGAATCGCCCAGAACTGGATAGCGAAAGCACAATATCGAGGGGACTGGAAGGACTTGGAGGAGGTCTATGTCCAGCAGTGGACGAGAGAGGCTGAATGATGTTCGCAACTTCGATTCCTTGGAACATCGAAAAATGGTTGGCAACTTGAGCGGTGCATGTTACTAATACACGTCGCTCTAACACTTCACACCCATATGAAGTTCAGCTTGTCACTCCTAGTCCAGCCCTTTCAAGCAGTCTTTTATATGGATAATCTCATCCCTTAGGACTGTTTCCCATCGAGCACAATTTACCGTAAATCGCTTTTTTCCACGCACGCGTTGCTCCTATAGCGCTTGACGGATTTCCCTGCAACAGAATTTAAATTTGGGCTATCAAATCCGATTTACGCGCTACAACACACACCGTCTTCGACGTAACAGTCAATGTAAAGCAGGCTTTAGTTGCCGCGTAGCTGATCAGAATGATAGACATCAAGAACACCTGTAAAGAATCCAGTAGAATTTGGTAGTTGTTTGTCCTCGTTTGATTTACGTAATACCCGACAAAAAAATCTCATCTCTTCGTACCCGATTCCGAGAAAAGTCATGAATTTTTTGTTTCGAGAACCCATAAAGAGAATATTGATTAGAGGAAAGAAGATATTTTAAATGGGTTTCGAGATATCATCTTTGTGAATTTATAGAGGTTCCTATGAAATATATTATTACTGATTTGATTAAAAATTATTTTTCATTAAATTTTTTATAGTTAAGGTGTGATTTGTTTATTTTAATTCATGACAGGTCTACTCATAAAACGAATACGTGAAATTGGAATTAGGTATTAAAATGCATAAAAGTAAATAGGCTCGTGTAAGTGTAGGCGGAAAAGAACTAGAACTAAACTCTGTTTATTCGAAAATGATTGTAATATATCATCTAGAATTATGCAAATTGGCATCAAGCAATACTAAGGGCCTCAGAGTTTTATCTACAATTTACCTGTACTGCAACAGTTCAACAACTTTACTGGAATACCATCTGGCATCGGTCTAATATTCGTAATCTCTTATGTTTGAATACAATAGGAAAACGACCATTTTTTGTGTTGTTTGGTGCTAAATAGTCTGAAATGTACTGGCCAGTGATGGTACGCCTGGGCGTATAAGTATAATGCTAATAATATGAATCAAACAGTTTTATAATGATTAAAGATTTATTAGGAAAAAATAACATTTTATAATGAAACATTATTAATTAAAAAATATACAAATGAACAACATGACAAACAACAATGAAAAAAGTATTACCAATCTGTCCACAGTCCACATATCCACCCTCAATACATACTCGACGGATTTTCGTTAATTTTCTTTGGAAACAATAGATATGGTATTCTGAAAAAGGTTTTGTACGTCTGCTAATTTGTAAGTGGTATTGTTCGTGGCAACTTCACCTTTAACCTATGCCCATATAAGTTCTATCGGATTGAGCTCGCAATGATATGGTGGCAGGCGATAAACAGTAATATTAGGTTCTTTTGCCATTTCGTCTATGACGAAACTTGTGTACAGGGTGAGTCAACGATAGAGTAAAGTTCATTATCTCATTTGTTTTGGGAATGATAAAAAAATATTAAATACAACAGTTTTAGAGGCTGTTAAGTTGCACAGTTTAAAATTATTTTTGAATATACAGGGTACTTCAAAAAAAGTGTGGCCGATATAACATATGGTTTCTTTAAATGGAACATCCTATTTTCTAATTTATTTTTAAATTCTTCGTAAAATTTTATAACGTTTTTATTAATAATGTTATATACCTAAACCTAGTAGTTTTTCTAATATTTCAATTTCTTTCAAAAAAATACTAGTTTTCAGTTTTGTAAAAAATTGCCAGTAGCGCCATTGTTTCTGAAGGTGGAATACTCATAATTGGTACGAGCGTTCTATAGAAATGAAAATAAAGATATATGTAAAGAAATTTGAGTTAGATGCTACAGGGTGTTCAAAATAAATTTATGCATTTCGACTATTTTAAATTGAAAAAATCTCAAATTTTTTAACGGCACATCCTACATATTATTATTTTTTCTGATAGATTTTACAACACTCTCCAACTTTTATTAAGTATGTCATATACCTATTTCTAATAGTTTTCGATTTATTTTGAATTTTTCAATTTTTAACCTTATTTTTAATACACTTACGCTATAACATCATAGTTGCCGAGACAAAACAAAAATGTAGGCATTGTCAAACTTTAACATGCCTACTATGCAAGTAAAAATAGTTTAATTTATTGTAGTAAATGACGTATAAAGGTAATAGTTATGGATTTTCCTAAAAATGGATTAATTGATATGGTTCATATACTGGGCAAGGCGGGAAAAAATTGTCTTTTGGCAGTAAGGCTTTACGGAGCGAAGTACTCTAATAGACGTATACCATCTAGAAAATCTTTTCAGTGCTTAATGAAACGATTTGATGGTAGTAGTAGCGTTGAGTATACAAAACGGAAAGTAGTAAACCAGAATGCTACCCATGAAGAAAAAGAAATGGAGAGTTTACTTCATGTTGAAGATAATCTCCAGGTTAGCAGCCGTCAACTAGCTGACTTATCTGACACGTCCCAATCTACGGCTAATCGCACCCCGAGAAAATACAAGTATCATCTCTTTTATATGGAACTACACCAAGAACTTCAAAACCGTGATTTTAAACGAAGAGTAAAGTTTTGTATAAGGCCGATCCAAATTTTTTATCCAAAATAATGTTTTCTGATGAAGCTACTTTTCGGAGTAATGGAGCAGTTAACAGCCATAATATGCACTATTATTTAACAATTAATCCATTTTGGGTCCGGGAAGTTCAAAACCAAAACCATTGGTCGCTTAATGTATGGTGTGAAATATTAAATTTTCGAATTATTGGTCCATATTTTTTCCACGAACCGGTTAACGTGCCTAGATATCTAAATTTTTTTCAAAACGAATTACCCCAATTTCTTGAAGAAGTTGATAACTTTGAAAGGGAATAAATGTGGATTCAACAAGACGAAGCTCCTGCTCATTACCACCTACTCACAAAAATGGATCGCTAGGGATGGATTCATTCAGTGGCCTCCTCGATCATGTGACTTAACACGTTTAGACTTCTTTTTGTGGGGCTACATTAAAGATCATGTTTATGTGAGTCACCCTAAAACACCAATAGATATGGAAAATAGGATGCATGTAGGAGAATAACGCCCTTTATGTTAAGGAAAGTAAAGCAAAATATAGTAAAATGACTCAACATGTGTATTCAAGAAGACGGGACAAGAGTAAAAATTGAAAAATTCAAAATAAATTGAAAACTATTAGAAACAGGTACATGACATACTTAATAAAAGTTGGAGGGTTTTGTAAAATCTATCAGAAAAAATAAGAATATACAGGGTGCGCCATTTAAAAAATTTGAGATTTTTTCAATTTAAAATAGTCGAAATGCATAAATTTACTTTGAACACCCTGTAGCATATAACTCATATTTCTTTACGTATGTCTTTTTTTCATCTCTATAGAACGCTCGTATGTTTTTAAAAGAATTGAAATATTAGAAAAACTACCAGGTTTAGGTATATAACACTATTAATAAAAAAAGTTATAAAATTTTATGCTGAATTTAAAAATAAGTTAGAAAATAGGATGTTCCATTTAAAAAAACATAACATATGTTACTAGTACGGCCACACTTTTTTGAAGTACTCTGTATACTCAAAAATAATTTTAAACTATGCACCTTAACATTCCCTAAAACTGTTGTATTTAAGATTTTTTCGTCATTCCCAAAACAAATGAGATAATGAACTTTGTTCGTTCTATCGTTGACTCACCCTGTACTTATTTGTTTTTATTTCTGAGAACTTCAAGCTTTACAAGTTCTAATAATTCCCTTTCAACGCTGTCTTTTGGAAATGAAATGTTTTTCTCGGTCATCCAAGATTGAATGTCCTTTTTCAGCCAACCCGAGGTTCGAACTCGTTCTAATTTTTCAGAATGATAGATTGCGTTATCCATTTCAATAACAAAACTGTATAGTATTAAGTCTATTATCTGCAAAAACTAATCTTCAAATACATCGGAATTCATATCTTCGCGCTAACTTCCCGTTTTCTTGGACACGAATATTAAAAACCTCAGTTTACAAAACCACTTTCGCTTCCAATATGCGTAATACCCTTACTAGATGGCGGTTTAAGACCAGTGGAGAGACCTTCATTGAAAGCTTGGCTAGCATTTTTGATATTCCCATCTTGCCAAAATTTCTTGACTGTGTACCATTCATTTATCCCAGTCTCATCTAAGTAATATATCTTTTCTCCTTCACTGTTTATTAGTGTTCCGTAAGGAACACTTATAAGATTACTTCGGTGTCTGTCTGTCCGTCTGTCTGTCTATCCATCTGTCACACCCGATTTTCTCCAAAACTATTTGTCATAGAAAGTTGAAATTTGGTAATACTCGTAATATAGGAATTGATGGCCATTGAGAGCCATGTAGTTTTGAAAGTTAAATTTTGACTTAGGGGGTTAGTTTTGGGGGGTAAAATCGGAAGTGAAAAAAAAAATTTTTACTAGTTAATCGCGTGTGGTGTCAAATGAAAGCCTGTGAAAACACGAGTAATATATATATATATATATATATATATATATATATATATATATATATATATAATATATATATATATATATATATATATACAGTCCCTGGCCAAATTATTAGACGCACTGTATTTTTTTTAGTAATTTTATGTTTCTTAAGAGTTTTTATGCAATAATGGTATATTTAAACTACAATATTATTGATTTTTATTTAAAAGAATTGTTGTAGACTACATATTTGTATTTATTTTTAACATATGGCAACACTGTGTTGACAAAGTGATACATGAACGTAAACAAGTACAAACCTGTATCAGTCGCGATCGGAATCGAGTCAGGTACGGACGTGTTTCTGTGGCTTTATGGACTGTGATTGTTTGTTTAACAGTTCTATACTACTCAGTTATTAGTTTATTTTGTATGCAGTGTTTTAAAAAAAGTAGTTGGACTATTTTCATTATGGGTAGAAAAGGCGATCTTTCACCACGTAAAAAAGCTGAAGTGAAGGCCCTTGTGATTGCGAAAACATTTACAAACCGAGAAATATCACGAAGATTAGAGGTTTCTGAAGCTAGTGTACGACGCATAAAAAAGAAAATTGAGTCAGGGAAGCAATTAAGCCCGAAAAGAAAGAAAAGATGCGGTAGAAAACCAATTTTCACTCCACGGTCAGAGAGATGTTTGAAGAAAATTTGTGTAGAAAACAGATTTGCTACCACAAAGGTAATAAAATCACAACTCCAGGATGCTAGCGTAAATGCTTCTGAGCGCACTGTTCGAAGAAAATTGAAAGAATTAGATTTTAAGGCCTGTCGCCCCGCCAGGAAGCCCAAGTTAACAGCTGCAATGAAAGCAAAGCGCCTGAAGTGGGCCAAACAATGGCAAGACAAAGATGTGGACTTCTGGAGATCGGTAAGATACAGCAATTTAATCAATAATTGATACATTATTATCATTTTCAGTTAAATAAAGCAAATAAACATGAAAGTTTATATTTTTTTTTCCTATTTTTGACAGGTCTGCTTCAGTGACGAAAGCACAT
Organism: Pachyrhynchus sulphureomaculatus; assembly: GCA_019049505.1. Taxonomy (NCBI): domain Eukaryota; kingdom Metazoa; phylum Arthropoda; class Insecta; order Coleoptera; family Curculionidae; genus Pachyrhynchus; species Pachyrhynchus sulphureomaculatus. The sequence goes on from CM032448.1 coordinate 22,803,789, forward strand.
TCGAAATTTTGCAGAATAAAGCTCAGTATGTGCGTCGTCGGAGAAAAGTTTCATCCTGATTGTGTCGTCCCGAAGGTTAAACATCCCACCAAAGTGATGATTTGGTCAGTCATCAGCGGCAAGGGCACTGGACGTCTGTACGTCGTCAAAGGAATAATGAGGCAAGATCAGTACAAAGAAGTATTACAAAATCGGTTGATTCCGCAGCTCAGAGAATGATTTCCAAATGGGGAACCATTCACTTTCATGCAAGATGGAGCTCCCTGCCACACTGCTCGGTCTGTTAAAGCTTTTTTGGCAAAAAAAAATATCCCTCTGTTAGATTGGCCGGTAATAGCCCTGATATGAACCCCATTGAAAATGTGTGGGAGCTGATGAAAAGAGAAGTGGCTAAAGATGTGATTACCAACAAAACCCAGCTCCTAGAAAAGATTATTCATGTGTGGAATCATCATCCTCAAATGCAGGAGACAGTACAATCTTGCATTGATAGCATGCCGCGCAGAATTAAAGCTTTGATAGCGGCTAAAGGTGGCTCAACTAAATATTGACTTTTACTAACATTAATTTCACTTTTCTTTAAAACTTAATAAACTTATGCTTTTCTAAATTAATGCTGTTTTATTTATGTCAAATAAATAGGTAATTGATTGGATAATATAAAAATAAAAAACAAATCAATTTAAAATAATAAAACGGTACAATATCACTCGGTAATTAATATTTTACATGAAATCTTGCAGTGCGTCTAATAATTTGGCCAGGGACTGTATATATATATATATATATATATATATATATATATATATATATATATATATATATATATATATATATATATATATATAATGCAATAGTTGCGCGCACTTTTCTTTGTATTATTTTTAAAAAAATCGCGGAAAATCGCTGTCTTATCTCGAAAAGTACTTATCAAAAAATTTTGAAAAAATTCTGGAATATTCTCCACGGGGTTTAGATTGAACGAAAATTATCACGAGTGCATTACCTGTAATACTTTATCTGGTATATAAAAAAAAAAACATAAATTTCAAGGTCATCAATTTTCAGTAAAGATTGGACATAAACTTTGTTGAAAACTCATTTGGGGTGTGTTTTGTGAAGTCACTGATCATTTTATACTTCCGTTATAACATTTTTTATTTTAAAAGCAATCAACGTACGGAACACTAATTGAGCAAGTTCAACTTGCACTTGACCGGTTATTTTTATTTGTGGTCTAGCTAGTACCTAAATTAAATGAGGCAAAGCTAAACCTAAAAAAAAAACAAGCGCCAATCTTTAACAACTTGTGAAATAGTGGAATATTTATTTTTTCCTTAAATTTTTTGCATGCTCAGTTATTTATTTATATTTCTTCTTCAACTTCGGTGCTGAAAAATTAAAAACCAAGCTATTGCAATAAAATTATTTTTTATGCGGTCGACTCTTGATAACCCTAATGTTGTGTTTCAAGTTATTAAGCAGCTCTTAAATCTTAATCGCAAACACACCGTGCAGCTTGCAGAATTATGTCCAAAGTTGGAATTCTTTTTTCCATTAAAAAGTTATGAACAATACGCTTTACTGCTTGTTTTGTGTTGTGGCAGGCGATAAACAATAATATTAGATTTTTTGACATTTCGTCTATGACGAAACTTGTGTACAGGGTGAGTCAACGATGGAGTAAAGTTCATTATCTCATTTATTTTGGGAATGACGAAAAAATGTTAAATTTAGTTAGGAAATGTAAAGGTGCACAGTTTAAAATTATTTTTGTACATACAAGATACTTCAAAAAAAAAGTGTTGCCGATATAACATATGTTTTTTAAATGGAGATCCTATTTTCTAATTTATTTTTAAATTCAGCGTAAAATTTTATAACTTTTTTTTATTAATAGTGTTATATACCTAAACCTAGTAGTTTTTCTAATATTTCAATTTTTATAAAAAAAAATACTAGTTTTCCAGTTTTCTAAAAAATTGCCAGTAGCGCCATTTTTTCTGGTGGTGAAATACTCATAATTTGTACGAGCGTTCTATGGAGATGAAAATAAAGATATATGTAAAGAAATTTGAGTTAGATGCAACAGGGTATTCAAAATAAATTTATGCAATTCGACTATTTTAAATTGATAAAATGATAGATTTTACAAAACCCTCCCCCTTTTATTAAGTATGTCATATACCTATTTCTAATAGTTTTCGATTTATTTTGAATTTTTCAATTTTTACCCTTATTTTTAATACACTTACGCTATAACACCATGGTTACCAAGACAAAACAAAAATGTAGGCATTGTCAAATTTTGACATGCCTATTATGCAAGTAAAAATAGTTTAATTTATTGTAGTAAGTGACGTAGAAAGGTAATAGTTATGGATTTTCCTAAAAATGAATTAATTGTTATGGCTCACATACTGGGTGAGGCGGGAAAAAATTGTCTTTTGGCAGTAAGGTTTTACGAAGCGAAGTACCCTAATAGACGTATACCATCTAGAAAATCTTTTCAGTGCTTAATGAAATGGTAGTAGTAGCGTTGAGTATACGAAACGGAAAGTAGTAAACCAGGATACTACCAATGAGGAAAAAGAAATGGAAAGTTTACTTTATGTTGAAGATAATCTCCAGGTCAGCAGCCGTCAACTAGCTGACTTTTCTGACACATCCCAATCTACGGCTAATCGCACCACGAGAAAATACAAGTATCATCCCTTTCATATGGAACTGTACCAAGAACTTCAAGACCGTGATTTTGAACGACGAGTAAAGTTTTGTATCACCATGAATGGAGCAGTAAAGGCAGATCCAATTTTTTTTATCCAAAATAATGTTGTCTGATGAAGCTACTGTTCGGAGTAATGGACCAGTTAACAGCCATAACATGCACTATTATTCAACAGTTAATCCATTTTGGGTCCGGGACGTTCAAAACCAAAACCATTGGTCGCTTAATGTATGGTGTGGAATATTAAATTTTCGAATTATTGCTCCATATTTTTTCCACGAACCGGTTAACGGGCCTAGATATTTAAATTTTTTGCAAAACGAATTACCCCAACTTCTTGAAGAAGTTGATGACTTTGAAAGGGAACAAATGTGGATTCAACAAGACGGAGCTCCTGCTCATTACCACCGAGTAGTTCGGGAATTTTTAAACAATCGTTACGCACAAAAATGGATCGGTAGGGATGGATTCATTCAGTGGCCTCCTCGATCATGTGACTTAACATCTTTAGACTTCTTTTTGTGGGGCTACATTAAAGATCATGTTTATGTGATTCCCCCTACAACACCAGTAGATATAGAAAATAGAATGCATGCAGGGCAATAACGCCTTTTGTGCTAAGGAAAGTGAAGCAAAATATAGTAAAATGACTCAACATGTGTATTGAAGAAGACGGGACAAGGGTAAAAATTGAAAAATTCAAAATAAATCGAAAACTATTACAAATAGGTATATGACATACTTAATAAAAGTTGGAGGGTTTTGTCAAATCTATCAGAAAAAATAAGAATATACAGGGTGTGCCATTTAAAAAATTTGAGATTTTTCAATTTAAAATAGTCGAAAAGCATAAATTTATTTTGAACACCCTGTAGCATATAACTCAGATTTCTTTACATATATCTTTTTTTCATCTCTATAGAACGCTCGTATGTTTTTAAAAGAATTGAAATATTAGAAAAACTACCAGGTTTAGGTATATAACACTATTAATAAAAAAAGTTATAAAATTTTATGCTGAATTTAAAAATAAGTTAGAAAATAGGATGTTCCATTTAAAAAAACATAACATATGTTACTAGTACTGCCACACTTTTTTGAAGTACTCTGTATACTCAAAAATAATTTTAAACTATGCACCTTAACATTCCCGAAAACTATTGTATTTAAGATTTTTTCGTCATTCCCGAAACAAATGAGATAATGAACTTTACTCTATCGTTGACTCACCCTGTACTTATTTGTTTTTATTCCTGAGAACTTCAAGCTTTACAAGTTCTAATAATTCCCTTTCAACGCTGTCTTTTGGAAATGAAATGTTTTTCTCGGTCATCCAAAATAAAATGTCCTTTTTCAGCCAACCCGAGGTTCGAACTCGTTCTAATTTTTCAGAATGATAGATTGCGTTATCCATTTCAATAACAAAACCGTCTAGTATTAAGTCTATTATCTGCGAAAACTAGTCTTCAAATACATCGGAATTCATATCTTCGCGCTAACTTCCCGTTTTCTTGGATACGAATATTAAAAACCTCCGTTTACAAAACCACTTTCGCTTCCAATATGCGTAATAATTAACCTATGCCCCTTACTAGATGGCGGTTTAAGACCAGTGCAGAGACCTTCACTAAATGCTTGATGAGTATTTTTGATACTCCCATCTTGCCAAAATTTCTTGACTGTCTACCCTTCATTCATCCACGTCTTATCTAAGTAATATATCCTTTTTCCTTCACTGTTTATTTTTATTTGTGGTCTAGCTAGTAACTAAATTAAATAAGGTAAAGCTAGCCTTTAAAATGGCTTTGCCTTTATGTTAATTAAAATCTTAAAAATAATTTAATTATTTCAAAAACCTAAAAAAAAAACAAGCGGCAATGTTAAACAGTTTTCAGTTTTGTAAAAAATTGCCAGTAGCGCCATTGTTTTTGAAGGTGGAATACTCATAATTGGTACGAGCGTTTTATAGAAATGAAATTAAAGATATGTGTAAAGAAATTTGAGTTAGATGCTACAGGGTGTTCAAAATAAATTTATGCATTTCGACTATTTTAAATTGATAAAAATCTCAAATTTTTTTAACGGGACACCCTACATATTACTATTTTTTCTGATAGATTTTACAAAACTCTCCAACTTTTATTAAGTATGTCATATACCTATTTCTAATAGTTTGCGATTTATTTTGAATTTTTCAATTTTTAACCTTATTTTTAATACACTTACGCCTTTATGTTAATTAAAATCTTAAAAATAATTTAATTATTTCAAAAACCTAAAAAAACAAGTGGCAATGTTTAACAACTTGTAAAATAGTGAAACATTTATTTTCTCCTTAAATTTTTTGTATGTTCATTTATTTATATTTCTTCTTCAACTTCGGCGCTGGAAAGTTAAAAACCAAGCTAGTGCAATAAAATTATTTTTATGCGGTCGACTCTTGATAAACCCTAATGTTGTGTTTCAAGTTATTAAGCAGCTCTAAAGCCTTAATCGCAAAAACACTGTTGGTACTTAATAAATTAGTTAACGTAGGTAATTTAGCATATTTTCAGAACAATCTCTTCAGAATTAATTATCCTGAAAAAATCTATGGGTACACTGTGTATTTTTGACAGGATACACAGAATAAAGTATTTGCGATCAAAATAAACATTTTTCATTGAGAATTTGTTGCTTTATAAATTTTTCAAAACATTTTAGAAAATAAATATGCGGATACGATCCTTTAAATTCAAAATAGCTGGAAGCCCCTTTTCACAAAATACGAAACATAAATATTCTAAAACTTCCCATATTCATAACCTCTTTTCTAACTTTTCTTAAATAGTCTCTTCTCCAGTGTACAATTTCTCCACTTTCTATCAATAAAGATTTTCTTTCACACTATTTCCAATAAAAATTCATACCTTTTAAAACACTCCATAGTTTTACTCTACTCATTTTTAATATTTCTGGGTGGCTTATCGCAGTTTGCAGGATCATATCCAAAGTTGGAACTCTTTTTTTTTTCCATAAAAAAGTTATGAACAATACGCCTTACAGCTTGTTTTGTGTTGTCTGTCAGCTGAAGTTCTTTTCTGCCTGGTCCCTTTTTTGGAGAGTCTATACTCCTCTTCTTTTCTTAAAATTCTGTAAACTGTGGCTTTACCAACTCCAGTCATTAAGGAACATTTTGTCACGCAATCGTCCACACTTAAATCACAATTTTGAACGTTTTTAGCGTAGTCAAATACATTCTTAACTATACACTTTTCTACTCAGTATATATCACCACTAAACCAAACAGTTTATTTGTGCGCTCGACGCGCGTTTCGCTAACCATGTTAGCTTCATCAGGAGCGATGATTGACTAAAGCTAAACTACAAATCTACCCTATTTATACTTAGCCTAACCCTTGAATTACTCAAGCAGAAGTAATGACATAGGCAAGGCCGTTGGTTCCAGTCAAGTAACCAGTAGAGGGGACTATAAGGAATAGGTCCTCTGTCTTTATTTAAACTACTTTTACATTTTACGATTCCATACTTTCGTATGCGTTCAACAATCTCCTCTCAGATACATTTTTTATTAATCTTAGATTATCTAATGTTACAGTATGATCAGCTTCAAGGGCATGTTCGGCAATGGTAGACTTTTCTGTTCTATTGTATTTTAAGTGTGCTAAGTGCTTTTTAAATCTTGTTTTAACTGACCTTTTAGTTTGCCCAACATACTTTTTGTCACAACATTACAATTAATTTCATAAATTCCACTTTACTCACAATTTGGAATCTTATCTTTGGGATTTCCTAAGATATTCCTCAGATTGTTTGATGATTTATAGACTAAGGTGAGGCCTACCTTATTAAATACCTCATTGAGTCCCTTGCTATATTTCGGATTATATGGTATGGAGACATACTTGGTGTTATTTTCTTCGCGTGTACTACTGGTTACTTGACCGGAACTGACGGCCTTGCCTATGTCATTAGTTCCGCTTGAGTAATTCAAGGGTTAGGCTAAGTATAAATAGGGTAGATTTGTAGTTTAGCTTTAGTCAATCATCGCTCCTGATGAAGCTAACATGATTAGCGAAACGCGCGTCGAGTGCAAAAATAAAGTGTTTGGTGTAGTGGTGATATATACATTGTGCCAAAGATTCCACATTCCCAACTTAGTATACACTTTTCATTATAGGTTAGCTGCCCGAACTTTCGGCATTTCACTGGAGAAGAAGACATTTTGTTAACACACTAACTGACTCGTCATTAACTGGCTTGACACTTGGGCATGCTGCTCTAAATATGTATTTATATTTGGGGCAACAGGAAGTTATGTAAATAAAATGATTTGATCGGAAATAAAACTTCGTTACAAAAGAGAACTGTTACCTGAAAAATACCTGGGAATAAATAGCACGCCCCTGTTATAGGATCGACGGTCACTCGACTGGCATTTTTATTACTATCAGTTTCAAATAAATAGAGTATAAACGAAGGGGAAAAGACCGGTCAAGTGTAAGCTATACTCGCGCAACTAGTGTTTCGTACAGCGACTGCTTTTAAAATAAAAATTTTTGTTACGCCGCTATAAAATGATCAGCGACTTCACAAAACTCACCTCAAATGAGTTTTCAAAAATCAACATCTAGGAGTCTGACCCAAACTTTTTCCTACCTCTAGTTCTTTTCTTTGTTTATCATCCTTCTCTTTATATTTCTGTAGATCTTCTTCTGATTTTGTATTCAGCCATTTTTCGTATAGTCTTTTTTCCTTCTTTAAACATTCTTTGGTTTTTTCACAGATTCTAATTTTATGTTTCTCATTCTTGTTGTCTTCTTTACCTAATGCTTCTAGGGCCGCCTGTTTGATGCATTCTTTTATGTGGTCATACATCTGTTGGAGGTTGTCGTAGTTAAATTCATCTATTTTATTTCTTTGTCTGCTTTTTTCTGTTATCTCATTAATACGTCTGTTTTCTTTATCTATTGTTCCTGTTTGTTTTATTGTCTTGTCTCATGGGACTTTTATATTTGCTACTAATAGTCTATGGTCTGTTCCACATTCTGCCCCTCTCTTTACTCTTACGTCTTTAATTTTGATAGCGGTATAGTTTTTAATTATAATGTAATCTATTATTGATTTTAAGTTTCGTGTTTCTTGCATCCAAGTATATTTGTCGAAGTCTTTGTGTTTGTATAATCCGTTTATTATTTTGAGGCCGTTTAGTTCACACAGTCTCTCTCCGTTGTCGTTGGTAATGTCTTCTCCGAATGGCCCTACGGTATTGTCCTTTGTTTTCCTTCCTGTTCTCACATTCAGATCTCCCATTATTATTAATTCTTGGTTTTTCTTTAGTTTTTGTGTTTCTATTTCTAGTGTTTCCATGAAATTGTCTTTTTCTCTTATAGTGCTGTCTTCTGTTGGGCCGTTTAGTCCTAATATTACAATATCTCTTCCTAGCATTCTTATATTTAGTTTTATGTTTCTTTCATTGATAGGTTCGCATGATGTTATTTTTCTTTTCCACTTCTTTTTTGCTAATATTCTAACTCCGGCCGTTGCTCTTTCTTCCTTCTTTACTCCACTCCAACAATGCATCACTTCATCTATTTCTTCTTTTCCACTTCTCTTTTTCTTTGTCTTGCTTATTACTAAAATGTCTATGTTCATCCTCTTAAACACTTGTGTGACTTCGAGGTTCTTTCTCCTCTATCTCTGTATATTCCAGATGCCAAGAGCGGCCATTCTGTTTCGGGATTTCTTCGTTTGGCTTAGTTTTAAGCTTGGGTTAACTTTGAAGTAGAATTGCCCCCCCCCTCCCCCGTATTGGATGGTTGTGGATTGCCACCCGCGGAAATTTACTTATCTTGTGATTTTTCATTCTACTTTTCAAAAACAACTAGCATTTCGCAGTTTTGCTTTTATGTGTCTTAGGGTGCCTAACGCCACAACCCTCCTCCTTTATCCGAGCCTGGGAACAGCAACAGTGTTGATGAACTACTCAATCCATCCATCAACACTGCAGGCGGAGTTATTTTTTATATACCAGATAAATTATATCAAAGGTGACAATCGTGATAATTTTTCTTCAATCTACACCCTGTGGAGAATCTTTCAGAAATTTTTCAAAATTTTTTGATCAATACTCTTGGAGATAGGGTAAGGGGACAGAGATTTTGGCAATTATAAAGAAAAATTTACGAGATTATTACCTCATATATACTTTTGAACTCGTGTTTTCTAAAGATTTCCTTTAACAGCCCACTCGATGACCATAATTTTTTTTTTTCAATTTCGATTTCACCCCTCAAAACTAACCCCTTAAATCAAAATTTAAGTTTCAAAACTACACGGGTGTGATTAGGCCATCAATTCCTATATTTGTCACAAATTTCAATTTTTTATGTCAAATAGTTTCCGAGAAAACCAAAAAAAAGTGTTCTGTTTTTTCAGTTTTGGTACGAGACACTAAAAATACCTTATCTATAATATATATAAAATGCAACGTCTCTCTGTCTGTCTGTCTGTCCGTTAGTGCGCTTATCACTGGAGAACCACTTATCCGATTTACGTACCTTTTTTTTTAAAACATACATATATTCTCTGGCCAGGTTATAGGCTATATTTTATTACGATAGGCAACATAACGAATGAGCAGTGACGATAATAGTGAATGGAAAGTGAATCGGAAAAAAGTTTGTCGCTAGCGCGTTCCTTTGCAGTACACAGCCTAAACCATTAAATATGGAACAATATTATGTAGCAGAGAATATCTATAATCTATAATATATATAAAATGCAATGTCTCTCTGTCTGTCTGTCTGTCCATTAGTGCGTTTATCACGCGAGAACCAATTATCCGATTTACGTGTCTTTTTTTAAATTCATACATATATTCGTTCAGGTTATATAATAATAATCTATATCTATAATATATATAAAATGCAACATCTGTCTGTCCGTCTGCCCGTCCGTTAGTGCGCTTATCCCTCGAGAACCACTTATCCGATATATGTAATTTTTTAAATTCATACATATGTTCTCTGACCAGGTTATAGATATATATTTTATTACATCTATGATATATAAATATATATATAAATATATATATATATATATATATATATATATATATATATATATATATATATAACATATATATATATATATATATATATATATATATATATATATATATATATATATATATATATATATATATATATATATATATATATATATATATATATATATACATATATATATATATATATATATATATATATATATATATATATATATATATATATATATATATATATACAAAATGCAACGTATCTCTGTCTGTCTGTCTGTCCGTTAGTATGCTTATCACTGGAGAACCACTTATCCGATTTAGGTACTTTTTTTTTAAAACATACATATGTTCTCTGGCCAGGTTATCTATCTATAATATATATAAAATGCAACGCCTCTCTGTCTGTCTAACTGTCTCTCTGTCCGTTATTGCGTTACGTGCTTTTTTTTTTAAACACACATAGGTTCTCTGGTCAAGTTATAGGATATATTTGTATATATAATAGTGAATCAAGTCGGAAAAAAGGTTACCGTTAGCGCGTTCTCTTGCAATACACTGCCTAAACCATTAAATATGGAATAATATCATGTTGCAAAGAATATAATGTATATAAAACGTAAGGTCTCTCTGTCTGTCTGTCTGTCTGTCTGTCCGTTAGTGCGCTTATCACCACTTATTTGATTTACGTGTTTTTATAAATTTATACATATGTTCTATATAATTCGATATAAGCCTAGATAACAGGAGATAAGGTGAGATAATGGGAGATAAGTATAAATAATGGGAGATAAGGAGAAATAATGGGAGGTAAGCGGAGATAAGTCTAGATAATGGGAGTTATGGTGAGATAATGGGAGATAAGGAGAAATAATGGGAGATAAGGAGAAATAATGGGAGGTAAGGGAAATAATGGCAGATATTTTTTATTACGTTAGGTAACATAAGGAATAAGCAGTGTCGATAGTAGTGAATCAAGTCCATGCGAGCGTAGCCGCGGGCACAGCTAGTTGGTTTATAAAAGAGCAATCCCTCTAATTAGCTTATTTGAAGCGTTAACGAAAAATATTAGATAAGGAAAGTTGTAGCGTTTTTAAAGAGTTTTTTACTAAGGTAAAATTTTTGACATGTGACAAAAACTGGATATATAATACTGATATATCAATGTATTGCATCAATCTTAAATCACTCCTAAAAGCGGTTACATACACCTCGAATTTTCAAAAATTACATTTATTAGATTTATACTTATGTAAATAAAATGATTAAATCGAAAATAAAACTTCGTTACAAAAGAGAACTGGGAATAGATAGCACGCCCCTGTTATAGGATCGCCGGTCAGTCCACTGGCATTTTTATTACTATCAGTTTCAAATAAATAGAGTATAAACGAAGGCGAAAAGACCGATCAGGTGCAAGCTAGACTTGCGCATTCGGTGTTCCGTACAGCGATTGCTTTTAAAATAAAAATTTTTGTTACGCCGCTATAAAATGATTAGCGACTTCCCAAAACTCACCTCAATTGAGTTTTCAAAAATTAATAACTAGGACTCGGACCCAAACTTGTTTATAATGGCTAAAAAACTTGCTACAACGCAAACTTCTATATCATTAGGAAAATTACAAAACACATTGTCTATCAAGGTTCTATTTCCAGTAGAACCAGTATCTTTTATCATCTGTATAAGCCTAATGCTATTCAAATAGATGGACAAACTATTATATTAACATATTCCAAAAAAAAAAAATTATATACCAGATAAATTACCAAAGGTCAGATTTTTCAATCTACACCCTGTGAAGAACCTTCCAGAATTTTTTTTAAAATTTTTCGATCAATACTTTTGGAGATCGGGTAGGGGGTCAAAGATTTTGGCAATTTTTTAAAAATAATACAAAGAAAAATTTTTGGGACGATTACTTCATATATATTTTTGAACTCGTGTTTTCAAAAACTTTCATTTGACACCCCATTCGATGATCATAAGAATTTTTTGTCAATATCGATTTCATCCTCCAAAACTAACCACTTAAGTCAAAATTTAACTTTCAAAACTACAAAGCTGTGATTAGGCCATCAACTCCAATATTTGTCACAAATTTCAACTTTTTGTCTCGAATAGTTTCGGAGAAAATCAAATGGGAGGGACAGGCAGACACTGATGTTATTTCATAAGTGTTCCGTTTTTCAATTTTGGTACGGAACACTAAAAATACCTATCCCTCTAATTAGCTTATTTGAAAAGTTAGGGAAAAATATTAGATAAAGAAAGTTGTAGCAATTTTGAAGAGTTTTTTACTGCGATAAAATAGAAACCATCGCTCATCGCATTTTCGATTTGTGACAGAAACTGGTTATATAACACGTAAGCTGAAAAGCTTTTGGTCTAGCTTCTTAAAACACTTTTTTTTGCAAAATTCGACTTTATTCTTCAACATAGTCTCGTTCAAGAGCGATATAATCAGTCCAACGCTTTTCTAACATTTCTATACCTTTCTTGTAAAAGGATTTGTCTTTGCCTTCAAAATAAGTTTCAGTTTCGGCGAGCTCTTCTTCACTGGAACCAAATCTCGTTCCCGCGAGCATTTTTTTTTTTTTGAAGTCTGCGAATAGATAATAGACGCTGGGAGCCAAATCTGGAGAATACGGTGAATGAGGAAGCAATTCGAACCTCTATTCATGCAATTTTGCCATCGTAACCATTGACTTGTGACACGGTGCATTGTCTTCATAAAAGAGCACTTTTTTCTGGTTCATTTGGGGCCCTCTCTTTGCCATTTTTGCGTTCAAACGCCCCAATAACTTTATATAATATTCGCTATTTACGAGGCTGGTTTGAAAAGTCCGTGCAAAAATAAAAACTACTTATGTGTTTGGGGTAAACCTTTTTTATTTTTCCACATAGTCTCCTTTTAGGCTTATACACTTCGTCCAACGATGTTCTAGTTTGTTGATCCCTTCCGAATAATAGGATTTGTCCAAGTCTGCAAAATATCCATTAGTGTCTGCAATCACCTCCTCGTTTGAATAAAATCTTTGTCCTGCCAGCCATTTCTTCAAATTGGGGAACAAATAGTAGTCCGAGGGAGCCAAGTCTGGAGAATAGGGGGAATGTGAAACGAGTTGGAATCCTATTTCCATTAATTTTGCGACCACAACTGCTGAGGTGTGTGCTGATGCGTTCTCGTGATGAAAAAGAACTTTCTTGTGGGCCAATCGCGGGCGTTTTTCTTGCAGCTCGGTTTTCAAACGGTCCAATAACGATGAATAATATTCACCTGTAATAGTTTTTTACCCTTTTCCAGATAGTCGATGAGGATTATCCCTTGCGAATCCCAAAAGACAGTCGCCATAACCTTTCCGGCCGAAGGAACGGTCTTCGCCTTTTTTGGTGCAGATTCCCCTTTGGTAACCCATTGTTTAGATTGTTGTTTGGTCTCAGGAGTACAGTAATGTATCCATGTTTCATCCACAGTGACGAAACGACGCTTAAAGTCCTCCGGATTCTTCTGGAACAGCTGCAAACCATCCTTGCAACACTTCACACGATTCCGTTTTTGGTCAAGCGTGACCAATCGCGGCACCCATCTTGCGGATAGCTTTCTCATGTCCAAATGTTTATGCAAAATATTATGTACCCGTTTAGTCGAGATGCCCACAGCACTAGCAATCTCACGCACCTTAACTCTTCTGTCATCCATCACCATATCATGGATTTGATCAATGATTTCTGGAGTCGTAACCTCCACAGGTCGTCCAGAACGTTCAGCGTCACTTGTGCCCATATGGCCAGTCCGAAAATTTTGAAACCACTTATAAACTGTTCTAATCGAAGGTGCAGAGTCACCATAATGTTTATCAAGCTTCTCTTTAGTCTCCTGAGGCGTTTTGCCTTTCATAAAGTAATGTTTAATCACCACACGAAATTCTTTTTCGTCCATTTCTTGAAAATCACTCGACTTCCTTGATTCACACGAATGCCAAACACAAAGAAATAGACCAATATGGCGTTCATTCAAGAGATGCTACTAACTAAACATGGCCGGTGGTGCCATCTCTCGGACTTTGCATGGACTTTTCAAACCAGCCTCGTATGTTTTTTCCCTTCTCAGCATAATCGATGAAAATTATTCCATGCACATCTCAAAATACAGAGGCCAAAACCTTCCCAGCCGACTGTTGTGTCTTTGGTCGCTTCGGGCGGCTTTCACCGACTGCTGTCCACTCAGCTGACTGCCTATTTCATTCCGTGGTGGATCCATGTGTCAACCATTGTCACATATCGCATGAAAAAATCTTTTTTTATTGCGCTTAAACAGGTCCAAACAGCGCTCATTAACACGTTGTTGTTTTTTTATCCACTGTAAGCAAACGCGGTACCCATTTCGAACAGAGCTTTCTCATGCCCAAATGTTCCTGCAAAATATGACCAACACGTTCTTTTGATATCGTTAGGGTATCAGCTATCTTACGCAATTTCACTTTTAGTCCATCCAAAACAATTTTGTGGATTTTTTTTATGTGTTCCGGTGTAACCACCTCATTTGGGCGTCCAGAGCGTTCAGCATCATTTATGTCTGTACGACCTTTTCATCTGCTTTCACTAAAGCAATATCGCTCAAACAGTACAAGTTCCTTTCTTGCTTCAGGTATTACACTACAAAAAGTATCGATATCTTGTTTCGTCCGAGTATTATCGTGCGAACAAATCTACATGATATAAAAAATTAGGTTCTCCTTATTCTAGGTAACATGAAACATGAAGAAATGCAAAGACCTTGGAGAGTGATCTTCTCGGCAATACAAAAAATAGCAATTCGTCTTTAATCTTCAATTTAAAAGACAACTTTTAACCACCAAGCTGTGATCTGCCAAACATAACTCAGTAACTTAAAACTTACCGTGGACTCAATAATTTATCCCGGGGTTATATATAATTTTTATTTATCCTCTGCCTTTTATCTTTGTTTTACATTCCACTAGTGTTCATTTTGATACATTTCTTTTAGGAGCACCAGGTGACATTCCTGTGAGTTATGGGAACTGATTTCAAATCGGGAATTCCACAGATGACACTTAATGGGGTGATGTGAATTATTAAGTTGAAATTTTATAGTAGTAGTTAATAAATAATATATACTCCTAAGATCCGCATACCACGATATTAAAAATAGAGATTCATCTCTACATATCTCTATACTATTTCAAAAATTTTTCATAATTTCTAAGGAGTATTTTCAGAAAAAAAACCAAAGAATTTAATTTTTAATCTGCCTTATACGAGCTATCTTTTAAGTTTTTACAAAAACAATGAAAGAAAAATTTTTTTGGTACAAATCGTTTTATTATATCTCAAAATATTCGCCACTCAATATATGTCACCACTACACCAAACACTTTATTTTTGCCGTCGACGCGCGTTTCGCTAACAATGTTAGCTTCATCAGGAGCGATGATTGACAGTCAATCATCGCTCCTGATGAAGCTAACATGGTTAGCGAAACACGCGTCGAGTGCAAAAATAGAGTGTTTGGTGTAGTGGTGATATATACTGAGTAGTGTCATTGTGCCAAAGATTTCACATTCCCAACATAGTCAAAATATTCGCCTTTAAGATTTATACACTCTGAATTTGGTACCTCAAAAATATACTTTTGGAAGGATTCAACAGCTTCTGGTGATGAAATTCGCAGTCCACGGATTTTTTTTTGACATGGGAACAAAAAGAAATCAACGGACCCTACCAACATAGGGATATTCATAAATATACGTGGAGACAAACAACAAGAGATTTAAAAAGTATTATCGACTATATGATAATACGACAGAGATCTAGATTAAACTTCCTAGATGTAAGAATCCAAAGAGGGGCTTCATGTGGCAGCGACCACTACCTTGTGAACCTCACGAACACGGGAAAGCAAACTGCACGATACAAGTACACAACACACAACAAGTGAAACAACAATAAGATATAATACAGACAGCTTACAAAATGAAAGTATCAGAAATCTATACAAGAGTAGACTGGACCAAAAGATACAACGGACGGGATTTGTTAATATAGAAGAAGAATATAAGCATATAAAGAAACACCTACACGCAGCCGCACTGGAAGCATTAGGGTACCAAGAGAAAGGGGAAAAACAACAAAAACCATATTGGTGGGATGAAGAAATTAAATACGAAATTGAAGAAAAACGGAAAAGCTATCACAAATACTTAAGTTCAAAGAGCACAAACGACAAAGTAAAATACAAAGAATCCCAAGCTAGAGTACGCAAAATGATTAGTGACAAAAAGAACAACCAATGGGAAAAGACATGCTCAAGACTCAACCCTTCCATAGGAGGAAGAAAAAGCACAGAAAGCTGGAGACTTCATAAAAATATGAGAACAGAACGGAAAAGAGAAATCTTCTCACCAATAACACCAGAAAAATGGAACCAATATTTTACAAATATGCTAACAGAAGATAGACCAGAGTTCAAAAGTACCCAACATGGAAACCCAAATATAGTTATACGAGGATCCCCAATAAGGACAACACCATCAGAAGTTAAAGAAGTATGTAAAACGCTAAAAAATCGTAGAGCCCCAGGACCAGGAAACATCCCAGGAGAGATAGTAAAATACGGATCTGAAAAGCTATTTAGCGCTTTGAGGAACTTATTCCAAAGATGCATTACCACATCAGAAGTACCTGAGGAATGGAAAATATCATACATATCAACAACTCATAAGAAAGGAGACAAAAATAATTGCGATAACTATAGGGGAATAACGGTTACAGGATCTATTAGCAGAATATACGGAAAAATACTTAAAAATAGAATAGAAACGGAATACGCGGACGTAGAAGCTGAAGAACAGGCAGGCTTTAAAGCAGGAAGATCCACAATAGACCATCTTTTCTCACTGACTCAAATCCTAGAAAAGAAAACCGCATTTGATCAGGAAGTCCATGTCTTGTTTGTCGATTTAAAAAAGGTCTACGACAGCGTGCCCCTAATGAGATTGTGGGAAACACTACAACAGAATAATGTAAGCACCGAAACAATTAAAGCCGTAAAATCCTTATACCAAGACGCAAGAAGTAGTGTGAAAACCAAATATGGTATAACAACAGGGTTCCAGGTCACGAAGGGTCCCAAACAGGGCTGCTGTATATCCCCAACGTTATTTAAAATCTATTTGGAGAGTGCACTGAAGAACTGGAAAAGGAAATGCAGCAGTATGGGATTACCATTGGATGACGATACTACATTGTACACGCTATCATTTGCAGACGACCAAGTAGTAGTCGCTCAGGACATCGATGATATGGAATACATGACACGAAAACCTATGGAGGAATATGAAAAATGGGGCCTAGAAGTCAATATTAAAAACACCGAGTACGTGTGCGTCGGAGGACAACAGCAGGACTTGAAACTGGCCAAAGGACACACCATCAAACACTGTGCCAGTTATAAGTATTTGGGAACGAGAATATCTAGGGACGGAACACTGGAAGAAGCAATATTCGAGAGGAATATCCAAGGAAGAAAAGCGATTGCAATGCTTAATAGTATACTATGGGACAAAAACATAACCATTGAAAATAAGAAGAGAATTTACAACTCAATAGTGAAAAGTATAATAACTTACAGCTCCCAGGTGTGGCCATTGAAGGAAAGAACAGAAAAAATACTAAAAGCTACAGAAATGGATTTCTGGAGACGAGCAGCCAGAAAATCCAGAAAAGACCTTATACCAAATGACACGATAAGACGATCTATAGAAATAAAGCACGATATAGTGGACGAAATCAGAACCCAACAGTATGGTACGGACATGTACAGAGAATGTCGCAAGACCGACTACCTAAAAAGATTTTAAATTGGAACCCTCATGGAAAAAGAAAGCGAGGAAGACCACGCCAAAGCTGGAGAGCAGGAATCAACAAGGAAGTACTGGAGAGAGATCTAGAGGAGGAGGGATGGAGAAACCGGGAGGAGTGGAAATTAGGCATTGGAAGACGGAAGACGTTATAAAACCGATTGATATACAGTCCCTGGCCAAATTATCAGACGCACTGTATTTTTTTTAGTAATTTTATGTTTCTTAAGAGTTTTTATGCAATAATGGTATATTTAAACTACAAGATTATTGATTTTTATTTAAAAGAATTGTTGTAGACTACATATTTGTATTTATTTTTAACATATGGCAACACTGTGTTGACAAAGTGATACATGAACGTTATCAAGTACAAACCTGTATCAGTCGCGATCGGAATCGAGTCAGGTACGGACGTGTTTCTGTGGCTTTATGGACTGTGATTGTTTGTTTAACAGTTTTATACTACTCAGTTATTAGTTTATTTTGTATGCAGTGTTTTAAAAAAGTAATTGGACTATTTTCATTATGGGTAGAAAAGGCGATCTTTCACCACGTAAAAAAGCTGAAGTGAAGGCCCTTGTGATTGCGAAAACATTTACAAACCGAGAAATATCACGAAGATTGGAGGTTTCTGAAGCTAGTGTACGACGCATAAAAAGAAAATTGAGTCAGGGAAGGAATTAAGCCCGAAAAGAAAGAAAAGATGCGGTAGAAAACCAATTTTCACTCCACGGTCAGAGAGATGTTTGAAGAAAATTTGTGTAGAAAACAGATTTGCTACCACAAAGGTAATAAAATCACAACTCCAGGATGCTAGCGTAAATGCTTCTGAGCGCACTGTTCGAAGAAAATTGAAAGAATTAGATTTTAAGGCCTGTCGCCCCGCCAGGAAGCCCAAGTTAACAGCTGCAATGAAAGCAAAGCGCCTGAAGTGGGCCAAACAATGGTAAGACAAAGATGTGGACTTCTGGAGATCGGTAAGATACAGCAATTTAATCAATAATTGATACATTATTATCATTATCAGTTAAATAAAGCAAATAAACATGGAAGTTTTATATATTTTTCCTATTTTTGACAGGTCTGCTTCAGTGACGAAAGCACATTCGAAATTTTGCAGAATAAAGCTCAGTATGTGCGTCGTCGTCATGGAGAAAAGTTTCATCCTGATTGTGTCGTCCCGACGGTTAAACATCCCACCAAAGTGATGATTTGGTCAGTCATCAGCGGCAAGGGCACTGGACGTCTGTACGTCGTCAAAGGAATAATGAGGCAAGATTAGTACAAAGAAGTATTACAAAATCGGTTGATTCCGCAGCTCAGAGAATGGTTTCCAAATGGGGAACCATTCACTTTCATGCAAGATGGAGCTCCCTGCCACACTGCTCGGTCTGTTAAAGCTTTTTTGGCAGAAAAAAAATATCCCTCTGTTGGATTGGCTAGGGCTAGCCCTGATATGAACCCCATTGAAAATGTGTGGGAGCTGATGAAAAGAGAAGTGGCTAAAGATGTGATTACCAACAAAACCCAGCTCCTAGAAAAGATTATTCATGTGTGGAATCATCATCCTCAAATGCAGGAGACAGTACAATCTTGCATTGATAGCATGCCGCGCAGAATTAAAGCTTTGATAGCGGCTAAAGGTGGCTCAACTAAATATTGACTTTTACTAACATTAATTTAACTTTTCTTTAAAACTTAATAAACTTATGCTTTTCTAAATTAATGCTGTTTTATTTATGTCAAATAAATAGGTAATTGATTGGATAATATAAAAATAAAAAACAAATCAATTTAAAATAATAAAAACGGTACAATATCACTCGGTAATTAATATTTTACATGAAATCTTGCAGTGCGTCTAATAATTTGGCCAGGGACTGTATATATATATATATATATATATATATATATATATATATATATATATATATATATATATATATATATATACATATATATATATATATATATATATATATATATATATATAACAAAAAGAAGTCGTTAGGAGATAAATCGGGTGAATGCGGGCAATGAGATATTAATTCAATGTTTTTCTCCGTCAAATAATCAATTGTTCGACGTGCTGTGTGAGAGCTGGCATTGTCATGATGAAGAGTGATGCGACATTTTTGGTTGTTTTTCATGATTTCATCGGTGATTTCTGGCAAACAAATTGTTGTATACCACTCCGCATTAACTTTTCTTCGATTCTCTAAAGCAGTAGATGCAAAATATCCAATATAACCAAAGAAACAAGTGGTCATTTTCTTGGAAGTGCTTCGTGAACAAGCTACTTTTATTGAATTCGGTTCATCTTGGAACACTCAAACGGTTGATTGTTGCTTAGTTTTCGGCGGTTATTGTATACCGATTTTGCATGTCCTCAGTCGAATTTTTTGAGCATTTCCGACACGAGTTTGAGTTAAATTATGCGAAACGGCTATTCCTATATTTATGCCAAATTTATTTCAATTTTCTGTGTCAGATAGTTTGAGAGAGAAAATCGGTTGTGACAGACGGATAGACAGACAAACAGACATCGAAGTGATCCCATAAGTATTCCATACAGAACAATAATGCGTTGCCAAGATTATATAACAACATCTTAACTTAAGCAATTTTATAACTAGCGGAAACTGGGAACAAAAATATAAAAAACTGGCCAAGTGAAAGTCGGACTTGCGCAATTAATGTTCTGTACATTGCTTTTAAAATAAAAATTTATATATATATATATATATATATATATATATATATATATATATATATATATATATATATATATATATATATATATATATATATATATATATATATATATATATATATATATATATATATATATATATATATATATATATATATATATATATATATATATATATATATATATATATATGTATATATATATATATATATATATATATATATATATATATATACACGAAGCTGGTTTGAAAAGTCCGTGCAAAAATAAAAACTACTTATATGTTTGGGGTAAACCTTTTTTATTTTTCGATATAGTCTCCTTTTAGGCTTATACACTTCGTCCAACGATGTTTTAGTTTGTTGATCCCTTCCGAATAATAGGATTTGTCCAAGTCTGCAAAATATCCATTAGTGTCTGCAATCACCTCCTCGTTTGAATAAAATCTTTGTCCCGCCAGCCATTTCTTCAAATTGGGGAACAAATAGCAGTCCGAGGGAGCCAAGTCTGGAGAATAGGGGGGATGTGAAACGAGTTGGAATCCTATTTCCATTAATTTTGCGACCACAACTGCTGAGGTGTGTGCTCGGTTTTGAAACGGTCCAATAACGATGAATAATATTCGCCTGTAATAGTTTTTTACCCTTTTCTAGATAGTCGATGAGGATTATCCCTTGCGAATCCCAAAAGACAGTCGCCATAACCTTTCCGGCCGAAGGAACGGTCTTCATCTTTTTTGGTGCAGATTCCCCCTTGGTAACCCATTGTTTAGATTGTTGTTTGGTCTCAGGAGTATAGTAATGTATCCATGTTTCATCCACAGTGACGAAACGACGCTTAAAGTCCTCCAGATTCTTCTGGAACAGCTGCAAACCATCCTTGCAACACTTCACACGATTCCGTTTTTGGTCAAGCGTGAGCAATCGCGGCACCCATCTTGCGGATAGCTTTCTCATGTCCAAATGTTTATGCAAAATATCATGTACCCGTTCAGTCGAGATGCCCACAGCACTAGCAATCTCACGCACCTTAACTCTTCTGTCATCCATCACCATATCATGGATTTGATCAATGATTTCTGGAGTCGTAACCTCCACAGGTCGTCCAGAACGTTCAGCGTCACTTGTGCCCATATGGCCAGTCCGAAAATTTTGAAACCACGTATAAACTGTTCTAATCGAAGGTGCAGAGTCACCATAATGTTTATCAAGCTTCTCTTTAGTCTCCTGAGACGTTTTGCCTTTCATAAAGTAATGTTTAATCACCACACGAAATTCTTTTTTTGTCCATTTCTTGAAAATCACTCGACTTCCTTGATTCACACGAATGCCAAACACAAAGAAATAGACCAATATGGCTGAAACTTGGTGTGCGTTCATTCAAGAGATGCTACTAACTAAACATGACCTCGATACGCGCCGGTGGTGCCATCTCTCGGACTTTGCACGGACTTTTCAAACCAGCCTCGTATATATATATATATATATATATATATATATATATATATATATATATATATATATATATATATATATATATATATACATACATACATATATTTATATATATATATATATATATATATATATATATATATATATATATATATATATATATATATATATGTATATATATATATATATATATATATATATATATATATATATATATATATATATATATATATATATATATATATACATATATTTATAACATGAGCTGAAAAGTTTTTGGTCTGACATATGATATACGATTCATATGATTTTTAGGAACTACTAACCTCCAAACGATAAGTGTCATAATTTCTTGACATTTCGACGATTATTTTACAAGTTACAGTGGTTTTAGTGACGCTACTTTTGGTATTTTCAAAACAACGGAAAACATCGAATTTCGTGTATTGATTAAACACTGTTTTTTGATGGGAAAAATACCGTTCAAGCAAAGCAATGGCTTGATAAGTGTTAGGGGTTACGGGGACTCTGCCTCCAGACACAAATAATGCTAAACGCTCGGGATGCCCAATCATAAAAAAAATCCACAAAATTGTTTTGGATGATCGTAAAGTCAAATTGCGTAAGATAGCTGACACCCTAAAGATATTAAAAGAACGTCTTGGTGGTGGTATTTTGCATGAACATTTGGGCATGAGAAAACTCCATTTCAGCGTTTGTTCACAGTGGACCAAAATCAACAACGTGTTCATGATTCTGAGCGCTGTTTGGACTTGTTTAAGCGCAATAAAAAGGATTTTTTTCATGCGATGTGTGACAACAGATGAAACATGAATCCGCCACTACACACCGGAATTAAATCAGCAGCCAGCTGAGTGGACAGCAGCCGGTGAAAGTCGCCCGACGCGGCTAAGGACACAACCGTCGGCTGATAAGGTTTTGGCCTCTGTATTTTGGGATGCATATAAAATAATTTTCATCGACTATGCTGAGAAGAGAGAAAACCATCAATAGCGAATATTATATAAAGTTATTAGTGCGTTAAAAGGCCGAAATCGCAAAGAAACGGCCCCAGATGAACTAGAAAAAAGTACTCTTTTATCAAGACAATGCACCGTGTCACAAATCAGTGGTTATGATGTAAAAATGACATGAATTGAAGTTCAAATTACTTCCTCATCCACCATATTCTCCAGATTTGACCCCCAGCGACTATTATCTATTCGCAAACCTCAAAAAATGTTGGCGGGAGAGAGATTTGGCTCCAATGGACAAGTTATCGTTGAAACTGAGGCCTATTTTGAAGGCAAAGACAAATCCTTCTACAAGAAAGGTATAGAAATGTTGGAAACGCGTCGGACTGATTGTATTGCTCTTGCAGGAGACTATATTGATAAACTACCTGAGCCCGCGGCTCCGCTCGCGTGGCCTTGATTCACTACTATCGTCACTGCTTATTCCTTAATTTACTCAACGTAATAAAATATCTCCCATTATTTCCCCTTATCTCTCAATATTTCTCCTTATCTCCCATTATCTCTACATAATTTCGATTATCTAGGCTTAACTCTGCCCATCTCCGATTATTTCTCCTTATCTCCCATTATTTCTCCTTATCTCCCATTATTTCTCCTTATCTCCCATTATTTCTCCTTATCTCCCATTATCTCACCTTATCTCCCCTTATCTAGGCTTATCTCGACTTATCTCTCAATATTTCTCCTTATCTCCCATTATTTCTCCTTATCTCTCATTATCTCACCATAACTCCCATTATCTAGACTTATCTTTGCTTATCTCCCATTATTTCTCCTTATCTCCCATTATTTATATTTATCTCCCATTATCTCACCTTATCTCCCATTATCGAGCCTTATCTCGACTTATCTCCCATTATTTCTCCTTATCTCCCATTATCTAGGCTTATATCGAATTATATAGAACATATGTTTAAATTTATAAAATCACGTAAATCGGATAAGTGGTTCTCAAGTGATAAGCGCACTAACGGACAGACAGACAGACAGAAAGACGTTGCATTTTATATATATTCTAGATAAAAGATTATAGATAACCTGGCCAGAGAGCAAATGCATGAATTAAAAAAAAAAACACGTAAATCGGATAAGGGGTTCTCGAGTGATAAGCGCACTAACGGACAGACACACAGACAGAGCATTTTATATATATTATATTCTTTGCTACATGATATTGTTCCATATTTAATGCTTTAGGCAGTGTATTGTAAGAGAACGCGCTAGTGGCAAACTTTTCTCCGACTTGATTCACTATTATCGTCACTGCTTATTCCTTATGTCACCTAACGTAATAAAATATATCCTATAACCTGGCCAGAGAACATATGTATGTTTAACAAAAAAGCACGTAAATCGGATAAGCGGTTCTCCAGTGATAAGCGCACTAACGGACAGACAGACAGACAGAGAGGCCTTGCATTTTATATATTATAGATATTCTTTACTACATGATATTGTTCCATATTTAATAGTTTAGCATGTTTAAAAAAACAGGACGTAAATCGGATAAGTGGTTCTCCAGTGATAAGCGCACAAACGGACAAACAGACAGAAATACGTTACATTTTATATATATTATAGATGTAATAAAATATATATCTATAACGTGGTCAGAGAACATATGTATGAATTTAAAAAATCACGTAAATCGGATAAGTGGATCTCGAGGGATAAGCGCACTAATGGACAGACAAACAGACAGAGAGTCGTTGCATTTTATATATATTATAGATATAGATTGTTATTATTATTATGTAACCTGGCCAAAGAATATATGTATGAATTTAAAAAAAAGACACATAAATCGAATAAGTGGTTTTCGCGGGATAAACGCACTAATAGACAGACAGACAGACAGAGAGACATTGCATTTTATATATATTACAGATTATAGATATTCTCTGCTACATAATATTGTTCCATATTTAATAGTTTAGGCGGTGTATTGCAAGGCAACGCGCTAGCGGCGAACGTTTTTCCGACATCATTGCCTATTTTACGTCACTACTCATTTCTTATGGTACCTATCGTAATAAAATATAGCCTATAACCTGGCCAGAGAACATATGTATGTTTTAAAAAAAAAAGCACGTAAATCGAATAAGTGGTTCTCCAGTGATAAGGTCACTAACGGACAGACAGACAGACAGAGAGACGTTGTATTTTTATATATATTATAGATAAAGTCGAATGTTGCAAAAAAATGTATGTTAAGTAGCTAGACCAAAAGCTTTTAAGCCTTTCTTTTTTATATATACTAGATAAATTGTTAAAGGTAATGCAGTCGTGATAATTTTCGATCAATCTGTAACCTGTGGAGAATATTTCAGAATTTTTTAAAAAATTTTTGATCAGTACTTTTCGAGATAATGCAAAGAAAAGTGTGCGCAAGTATTACATTATATATATTTTTGAATTCGTGTTTTAACAAGCTTTCGTTTGACACGTCACTCGATGACTTGGTAATTTTTTTTTTTTCTTTTCCGATTTTCACCCCTCAAAACTAACCCCTTAAGTCAAAATTTAACTTTCTAAACTGCACGGCTCTTATAATGCTCTCAATTCCTATAGTAGCGTCAAATTTCAACTTTCTATGTCAAATGGTTGCGGAGAAAATCGGGTGTGACAGACGGACAGACACCGAAGTGATCTTATAAGTGTTCCGTACGGAATACTAAAAAAGTAGTTTGTTACTTAGTGATAAATATTATTACGAGTATAAATAAAGTGGATTAGGCTAAATGCTCAGCGTGTGCCTCATTTTGTTCAGTGCATTCCCGTCTTTTGGTGTCTACCAAAATGATTTCTGGAAGTAATAGTTAATATTTTTCTTATTATTATTAATATTTCCGTTATTTTCTAAGGAGTAAAACTGGGTAGGATTCACGATCAATTTAGATAGCCACTTTTTTCTACACAAGTCTGGCTCAAAGTCTAATTCACGTTAAGTTCTATAGTACTTGACTTGTACCCTGTAAGCAATTTGTGTTCTAGGGCAAATATTATGCGCATAGTAGGCGCAAAATTTCACACATGTATGTCAAACAACCTGCCAAAGTTTTATCATTTTCGGCATAAATTCAAAGTTACGGATGTAGTACACATAAAATAGCAGGTGTTTTGTTTTTCGAAATAAAATATTTTGGGTTTTTATAACTTGTACACAATATATGAAGATTATACAGTCTGTAAGGTCAGAACGTGTCCGCGATAATTCATTTTTAGTAGATGCGATTCTAGAGTTTCCACAAAAAATCGGTAAAGGCAACCTTTGTCTAGATGCATTTTAGTAAAAGTATCAGTCGATTCCGAACTTCCGTCGAAATAACGTAAACTCCAAAATGAGTTACTTGTTTGTGCGTCGGTTCGAGACAGTCTTTCTTTGTTCCCACCCCAAAGGACCTAAATGACACATTTCGCAATTGCTAAATGTATTAAAAAGGCGGTATCGTGTGTGAAGTAGCGGGTAAATCGTTTTAAACGAGACGAAAAATGTCGACGATTTGCCAAAACGTGTCTCGATTGACAAAGTCACTCCGAAAGGCGAAACACGAATCGTGTCTTTGATTTCAAAGGCCCCGTAATTGATGCTGCGTCCAAGAGCGGCAAAATGAAGAAAATCGAATTTAAATGTGTCGCATGAGACCATTCGACCACATCTTCGTGCTCATGATCCCAAATTCCGAAACACTTTGAAGAAACCTTTGCGGGGCAAGAATCACGTCGCGAAGCGGCCCGCTTGGGCTCACACAGCTACTAGAGTGGTC
Source organism: Pachyrhynchus sulphureomaculatus (assembly GCA_019049505.1). Lineage (NCBI taxonomy): Eukaryota > Metazoa > Arthropoda > Insecta > Coleoptera > Curculionidae > Pachyrhynchus > Pachyrhynchus sulphureomaculatus. The sequence continues at coordinate 22,830,434 of CM032448.1, forward strand.
CTCACAATCGCTAGATGCCAACCCCATTGAAAACGTTTCGTCCCTTGTAAAGAGAAAGCTTAGAAGAAAGACTCTGAGGATTTTGACTTAGTTGTCTCGCAAGATTCGAAAAATTTGGAGATTATTGCTGTAGTATGCAAAAAATCTTATCTACAGCATGCCTCGAAGATATCAAGCGATTATTGATGCAGGAGGCGATTGGACAACTTACTAAGGTAATTACGCCGTTGTTAGCACAGCAAAGAAAACACATTCAAGAATATGAGCAGTCGCGTTCTCATTTGACAGACTGTATAAGTATCGGAAGAAGAATTTTAAACCACAATCTCCTTCCGGAATGAAACTAGAACAAATCCAGAAAGATTTAAATATTAGAAAAAAGAAAATGGCAGAAGATATACCTACACTGGGAAACTCCACATATTATCTATTGGAAAGGATTTTTAACAAACAAGAGCTATTAGTTTGCTTGCTGCTAAATATGATTCATTTTTTTCCTTTTTACTAACAAAGAACAGGTTAAAAAATACATTTTAAAATATATCAAACAACCAATACCGTTAAAAGTAACCAGATAAAGATGCGGTATCATTATTGGAATCAAGCTCCTCACACGATACCCCCTTTAGTATTTTAAAGAACTTAACAGAACTGAAAAACATAAGAAACAGAAGCAGAATTTTGGAATGAAGCATTGGCCAAACCAGAGATGATTTATTTATAATCAATAACACTGTACAGCCTTAGAAGCTGGAGTATAGAGTTTTTTAGCAGAGACAGTATTCCGAGCTCTTCAGGAACATTATTTGCTGTGACCATAACATGATCGAGTTAGTCCAAGTTGTTCAGATGTCAAAATTTAACTCTCAAAACTACAGGGTTGTGATTAGGCCATCAATTCCTATATGAGTGACAAATTTCCACTTTCTATGTCAAATAGTTGCAAACTGTTACAGACAGACACTGATGTGATTCCATAAGTATTCCGTTTTTCAATTTTGATACGGAACACTAAAAATACTCCCTGAATTTTTAAAGCGTTAATTTCTTCTTGGTAATATTCACCTCAGTACAGAGTTTTTTTCAGGTCTATATTAAGTTTATTATTTATATCGGCATCTGATGTTCGAGCATTCAAGTTAAATAAAGAAACAAGCTCGCTATCATAACAAAGCGAGTTGAATTTTTCGTCTTTTCTGACAGATCGCTAATGCAAAGTCATTGTTGGCTTTTGTAGCCCTAAATCGAACCAGAGGTATTATAGATTCCAAACAAGCATTACATAGTAGGCCATACCCTCTATATAAGCTTTAAAAAATATCAATAAAATCCACCCCATACATCCCTCCATAAAAATTAAAAACCAAACAATATGTGCCTTTTTCGATTCATAGATTTTTGTTTATTTTAGAAAATATTTGTTTTACTAAAATTTACAACTTTTATTAGACCTAGGCGGCCGTAGTCGCAGGCAAATATACTATATATATAAAGGTACAGGTGGTTGTGGAAAGAAGGGAAACATTGAAGGTTTCGTTTGTTCTTTTTTATTAATATTTATAGATTTGGGAAACCGGTAGATAAGGGATCTATTGTTAACATAGGTCGTGTAAATTTTAGTTTCGTATGTTAGTGTGTGAGAATATTTTCGATTTTATATTTAATTATGGTAGATTAAGTTAAATTATCTACGTTATGCTAATGATATAGTGTTAATATCAGACAATTTTGATGATATACAGGAAATGATTACTGAACTACAAAACAAATCAGAGAAGGGTGCGAATACTGTTGAATAGAGATAAGACAAACGAGGCGCGAGGCTTGAGAATACATAGAGGAGTACATCTACTTAGGGTAAATAATAAAGTGTGGAAAAGCAAATCAAACGGCAGAAGTACAGAGAAGAATTTGACTGGCATGGTCAGCATTTTGCAAACAAAGGAAAATACAAAGCAAAAAAAAAATTCCTCTGAAACTAAGAAAGATGGTATTCGATCAATGCGTTTTACCGGTTTTTACCTACGTGGCCCAGACATGGACATTAACTAAGAAGATGATGGACCAACTGAGTAAAACACAGATAGCAATGGAACGCCCGATGCTGAAAATAAGATTACAAGACAAAATTAGAAATAAAAGTATAAGAGAAAAGACCAAAATGATAGATGTAAGAGAATAGGAAGCAGGTTTGAAATGGAGCAGGTCACACAATGAGGCCACAAGATGAGAGATGGAATAAAAGAATACAAGAATGAAGGCCATGATTGGGACAACGATCGAGAGGAAGGCCCCAAACAAGAGGAAAAGATGACCTGAAAAGAACGGCTGGTTTAGGATGGATCAGAAACACGCAGTATCGAGAGGGCTGGAAAACGGAAAGTGAGACCTATGCCCGACACTGGATGGAAGAAGGCTTATTAGATAGATAAATTAGAGGTTCATTAATGAAATTATTATAAAGAAGGGACGAATTTGACAATAAACGAGAAATATTTAAAATACATACGGGTATCAAACACACCATTTTATTTTTGAGAAACGTTGTGATTGTTCTTAACTAGTTTTCAAATTTATTTCTCATGAACAGCAATCGTTCTGATTTACTTTTCTTGCTAAAGGGAAGAATAGTATTCGTGATAAAATCACAATCAAAAATTTTTGCTTTTCTTCGCGTTTTAGGGTTCCTAGATTACGAAAAAACATAGTCATTTCCGTCGGTCTGTTAGTCTGTTTGACTGTTGGCACAATAATGCTTGAAGGAAATGAGATATCAATTCCAAACTTGATATATATAACACCTAATGAAAGTACGAAGTCTATAGTTTTTGAGCGATATCACTTAAGCCAAATGGGGTAGAACTCGATAAATTTTGTATCGTTTTAACAGTAATATCATAATTTTTTATGTTTTAGTGTTCCATATGGAACACTTATAAAACCACTTCGGTGTCTGTCTGTCCGTCTGTCACACCCCAATTTCTCTGAAACTATTTGACAATGAAAGTTGAAATTTGGCACTAATATAAGAATTGATGGCCTCATCAGAGCCGTACAGTTTTGAAAGTTAAATTTTGACTTAAGGGGTTAGTTTTGGGGAGTAAAAACGGAACTGAAAAAATAAATTACCAGGTCATCGAAAATATACATAATGTATTACTTACACACACTTGCGGAAAATCGCTGTCCCCCCCTTATCTCGAAAAGTACTGCTTAAAAAATTCTGGAATATTTTCTACAGGGTGTAGATTGAACGAAAATTATCCTGAGTCCACGACCTTTAATAATTTACCTGGTAAAAAAAAATTTCAAGGTCATCAGTTTTCAAGTTTCAAAAATCGGAAAAACACTTTGTTAAAAACTCACTTGGGGTGTGTTTTGTGAAATCACTGATCATTTTTACACCTCCATAATCAATATGTTTAATTTAAAAGCCGTAAAAACATACGGAACACTAATTGGCCGGTTATTAGTGTTCCGTACGGAACACTTATAAGATCACTTCGGTGTCTGTCTGTCTGTCTGTCTGTCTGTCACACCCGATTTTCTCCGAAACTATTTGTCATAGAAAGGTGAAATTTGGTAATAATATAGGAATTGATGGCCTCATCAGAGCCATGTGGTTTTGAGAATTAAATTTTGACTTAAGGGGTTAGTTTTGGGGGGTGAAGTCGGATGTGAAAAAAATTTTTTTTACCAGGTCATCGAGTGTGGTGTCAAATGAAAGCTTGTGAAAACACGAGTAAAAAAAAATATATATAATATTATACTTGCGCGCACTTTTCTTTGTATTATTTTTAAAAATTCGCGAAAAATCGCTGTCCCGGGCCTTATCTCGAAAAGTACTTATCAAAAAATTTCGAAAAAATTCTGGAATATTCTCCACGCGGTGTAGATTGAACGAAAATTATCACGAGTGCATTACCTTTAATAATTTATATGGTATATAAAAAAAAAACAAAAATTTCAAGGTCATCAGATTTCAGTAAATATTGGAAAACAAACTTTGTTGGAAACACATTTGGGGTGTGTTTTGTGAAGTCACTAATCATTTTATACCACCGTATCATAAATTTTGACTTAAGGGGTTCGTTTTGAGGAGTGAAATCGGAAGTGAAAAAAATTTTTTTTTACTAGGTCATCGAGGGTGGTGTCAAATGAAAGCTTGTGAAAACACGAGTAAAAAATATATATATAATGTAATACTTGCTCACTCTTTTCTTCGCATTACTTTTAAAAAATCGCTGTCCCCTACCTTATCTCGAAAAGTACTGATCAAAAAATTTTGAAAAAATTCTGGCATATTCTCCACGGTGTATAGATTGAATGAAAATTATCACGCGTGCATTACCTTTAATAATTTATCTGGTATATAAAAAAACAAAAAAAATTTCAAGGTCACCAGTTTTCAGTAAAGATTGAAAACAAATTTTGTTGAAAACTCATTTGGGGTGTGTTTTGTGAAGTCACTGATCATTTTATACCACCCTAACAAAAATTTTTATTTTAAAAAACAATCAACGTACGAAACACTAATTGTGCAAGTTCAACTTGCACTTGACCGGTTTTTTTTAATAATAATATGAGAATTTTTCGCATAGGAGGTTAGAGTGATGGAAGAGGAGTTTGGAGGGGCAGTTGCTTATATATCGTAACATACGGCCATTTCAAGGTTCTTGTAGTCAAGGAATTCAAAAATTATATTATTTTTCATTATTTTCAATTTTATTAGAAGCCTTTCATCTGATTAACGATTGTGTAAAATATCGAGTTGTAATGCTTGTATTAAGTCATTTCTTAAAGTAAGGAAGTCAAATTGCAAAAAAGTATGTGTACAGGGTGAGTCAACGATAGAATAAAGTTCATTTGTTTCGGGAATGACGAAAAAATGTTAAATAAAATAGTTTTAGGGAATGTTAAGGTGCTCAGTTTAAAAATTATTTTTGCGTATACAGGGTACTTCAAAAAAGTATGGCTGATATAAAATTTATAGCTTTTAATATTTATTTTTTAATATTATATATCTAAACTTAGTAGTTTTGCAATATTTCAATTTTTTTTAAAAAATACTAGTTTTCAGTTTTGAAAATAATTGCCAGTAGCGCCATTGTTTCTGAAAGTAGAATACTCATAATTGGTACGAGCGTTCTATAGAGATGAAGAAAAAGATATATGTAAAGAAATTTGAGTTAGATGCTACAAGGTGTTCAAAATAGATTTATACATTTCGACTATTTCAAATTGAAAAATTTCAAATTTTTTAAATAGCACACCCTGTATATTATTATTTTTTCTGATAGATTTTAGAACCCTCCAACTTTTATTAAGTATGACATATACCTATTTCTAATAGTTTTCGATTTATTTGGAATTTTTCAAATTTTTCCCTTGTTTTTAATACACTTACGCTATAACATCATATTTTGCCAAGACAAAACAAAAATGTAGGCATTGTCAAATTTTGACATGTCTATTAAGCAAGTAAAAATAGTTTAATTTGTTGTAGTAAGTGACCTATAAAGGTAACAGTTATGGATTGTCCTAAAAATGAATTAATTGATATGGTTTATATACTGGGCGAGGCGGGAAAAAATTATCTTTTGGCAGTAAGACTTTACAGAGCGAAGTACCCTAATAGACGTATAGCATATAGAAAATCGTTTTCAGCGCTTAATGGAACGGTTTGATGGTAGTGGTAGCGTTGAGTATACGAAACGGAAAGTAGTAAACCAGAATGCTACCAGTGAGGAAAAAGAAATGGAGATTTTACTTGATGTTGAAGATAATTCCCAGGTCAGCAGCTGTCAACTAGCTGACTTATCTGACACATCCCAATCGACGACTAATCGCACCACGAGAAAATACAAGTATCATCCCTTTCATATGGAACTACACCAAGAACTTCAAGACCGCGATTTTGAACGACGAGTAAACTTTTGTATCACCATAAACGGAGCAATAGAGACCGATCCAAATTTTTTATTCAAAATAATGTTTTCTGATGAAGCTACTTTTCGCCGTAATGGAGCACTTAACAGTCATAACATGCATTATTATTCAACAGTTAATCCATTTTGGGTCCGGGTAGTTCAAAACCAAAACCATTAGTCGCTTAATGTATGGTGTGGAATATTAAATTTTCAAATTATTGGTCCATATTTTTTCCGCGAACCGCTTAACAGGCCTAGATATCTAAATTTTTTGAGAAACAAATTACCCCAGCTTCTTGAAGAAGTTGTTAACTTTGAAAGGGAACAAATGTGGATTCAACAAGACGGAGTTCCTGCTCATTACCACCGGGAAGTTCGGGAATTTTTAAACGATCATTACCCACAAAAATGGACTGGTAGGGATGGATTCATTCAGTGACCCCCTCGATCATGCGATTTAACACCTTTAGACTTCTTTTTATGGAGCTACATTAAATATCGTGTTTATGTGAATCCCCCTACAATATCAGTAGATATGGAAAATAGGATATGGAATGCGTGCAGGACTATAACGCGCTTTATGCTAAGGAAAGTAAAGGAAAAAAACGACTAAACATGTGTATTCAAATAGACGGGTATATTTTTGAACATTTATTACGTAATGATAATTAATCATTAGATGAGTTAAACTATATTAAAATTATTATTAACTATTTGTTTATGTTTTCACAATAGTGTAAGTGTATTAAAAACAAGAGTAAAAATTGAAAAATTTAAAATAAATCGAAAACTATTAGAAATAGGTATATGACATACCTAATAAAAGTTGGAGGGTTTTGTAAAATCTAGCAGAAAATAATAATATACAGGGTGTGCCGTTTAAAAAGTTTGAGCTTTTTCAATTTAAAATAGTCGAAATGTATAAATTTATTTTGAACACCCTGTAGCATCTAATTCAAATTTCTTTACTAGTATCTTTTTTTTCATCTCTATAGAACGCTCGTACCAATTATGAGTATTCCACCTTCAGAAACAATGGCGCTACTGGCAATTATTTTCAAAACTGAAAACTAGTATTTTTAAAAAAAAATTGAAATATTGCAAAACTACTAGGTTTAGATATATAACATTAAAAATAAATATTAAAAGCTATAAAATTTTACGCAAAATTTAAAAATAAATTAGAAAATAGGATGTTCCATTTAAAAAAAAAACATACGTTATATCGGCCACACTTTTTTGAAGTACCCTGTATTCTCAAAAATAATTTTAAACTGTGCACCTTAACATTCCCTAAAACTATTGGGTTTAATATTTTTTTGTCATTCCCGAAACAAATGAGATAATGAACTTTACTCTATCGTTGACTCACCCTGTACATGGGAAGTGTTGGGTAAATTATTTTACCAGTTTTTTAAAATCAGTTCTTTAAAACTATATATAACCCCTATTTCTTCAAGAATACTTCAACCCGTTAAAAATAAAGTCCCAACTTACAAACCACTCTCTATAATTTCTATTTGTGACTTAACAGATAGCATAATCTTCAGCAACTCCTTTAAATTAATTGTTTTTATTTAATTGAAACTTCATCGTTTCATAGGCTTCTGCCACATACCATACATATGTGTGTATATATGTAGACTCTACAAACATATGCAGAGCAAAGACAATCTCTGAATCTCTATAGTTCGATTGTTTACGTACGAACAGCAACTGCCTGATAGAGCGTTGATATAGAGCCTGCATTTACAAATAGAATTTCAGTTTATTATAGAGTATAAAACGTTGGCAAGAGATATAGTTATTCCCTATTATTGAGAGAGTATAAATTCAAACTATTTATGTCGCTGATTACGTACTGGTAAGTAATTATCTTTATTTTAACGGGACAGATATGTAGAACATAAATAGTTTCATATATTAAAATTGGTGACTCTCCGATTCAATTGGAGATACATCATCATCATCATCATCAGCCATCAACCGTCCGTATCCACTGCTCTCTGCTTCCTCTCTGGTCTGAGCAGTGTTAACCCAATTTCATGCCACTCTCTTGATGTTACTGCTCCATCTAGTCCGTAGTCTACCTTTATTCCTTTTGCCTTTTCTGGGTTTTCATTCTATTAATCTTATATAGGGTGAGTCAACGATAGATTAAAGTTCATTATCTTAGTTGTTTCGTGAATAAGGAAAAAATGTTAAATACAATAGATTTAGAGAATGTTAAGGTGCACAGTTTAAAATTATTTTTGAGTATACAGGGTATTTCAAAAAAGTGTGCCCGATATAACATCTGTTTTTTTTAAATGGTATATCCTGTTTTCTAATTTATTTTTAAATTCTGCGTAAAATTTTATAACTTTTTTATTAATAATATGATATACCTAAACCTAGTAGTTATTCTAATATTTCAATTTTTTTTTAAAAATACTAGTTTTCAGTTATGTAAAAAATTGTCAGTAGCACCATTGTCTCTGAAGGTGGAATACTCATAATTGGTACGAGCGTTCTATAGAGATGAAAAAAAAGATATATGTAAAGAAATTTGAGTTAGATGCTACAGGATGTTCAAAATAAATTTTTACATTTCGACTATTTTAAATTGAAAAGTCTCAAATTTTTTAAACGGCACATCCTGTATATCATTATTTTTTCTGATAGATTTTACAAAACCCTCCAACTTTTGTTAAGTATATTATATACCTATTTCTAATAGTTTTCAATTTATTTTGATTTTTTCAATTTTTACCACGATTAAGCCACAATTTCAAAAACTACCAGCATTTGTCAAGATATATTTTAAATATCTTCATGACTATGGTCTGCAATAACCAGAAACTCTGTCATAGTTTCTCTCAAGCTCGGTTAGGGAAAACATGACTCTTGCCAAACTAGCAACCTATTTTGAGTTATAAACTACCTCTGGTTCATCATCATGATCATCACGCAGCCTGAAATGTGCACTGCTGGACATTCTTCTTCATTCTAATCCAGTTGCTTCGGTCTTGAGATGCTTACCTCCAATTTCCGCCAGCTCGTTTCAAATCATCATACCATCTTTCAGGAGGTTTCCTTCTATTTCAGAAGTTCCCAAACTTTTTTTCTCGTAGACCACTTTCAAAATTTTACTGGTTTCGGTGGACCCCCTGCTGCTACATTTCTACCATATTCCCAAAACTCGTCAAAAAATGTGAAGATTAGATCTAACGATGGAAATTTGCGTCGTGGCTGAGTTTCAACCCTAAATTCGGAGTGGTAAAAATAAAAAGAAAAATAATATATTTTCTTGTGTTCTATTTATTAAAATAATATGATTACAGGCTTAATAGAATTAAAATTAAACATTAATAACGTACCGTAACTTCAACAATGCAAATCAAAAATTAAAAAAAAATAGTCATAATTTTAATGGGAGGGATGTACTTGATGGATTGACAGCAAATTATCAATATTTGGCTTCAGTTTTGTAAGGAATAACCGCAAATCTCCCCGTTCTCTGATGTTCAATCTACTCCTTTTTTTGTTAATAGGTTTGTAACGACACTAAAACTTTTTTCGACAAGGTATGACGAGAGAAACGCTATCAAAAGTTTTCTCGCAATTTCCCACAGCCCAGGATATTTTTCGGGTAATTCTGCCTGCAGCCAAAATGTTTGATAGCCTTTTTTAAATTTCACCTTCAGCTCCTCATTGGTGCTAAGCTCGAGTAGCTCCTCTTGTAATACCACATTCGCCACTTCCGTTTCATCAAATGGATTTATGATCCATGGTGGTATTTCCATCGTCAGAATATCTTCAAATCTATTTTTGAAGTCATCATGCAGGGCATTTTAATGTTGAATATGCTCATCAAAACATTCTGCCTGTGACAAGCCGACTAATATTTTGCTTCATAAATTTCAATTTTCCAAGAAAAGCCGAAATTACACCCTTTGTTTTTATGAAATTTAGGCTGTCCCCTTGTAACTGCAAGTTAATGTCATTAAATTTTTTGAACAAATCTGTCAAATACGCGATGTCTGCTTTCAATTTGATCAGGTTTTCTTTTAAATCTGGATCTTTACTTTCCAGAAACTCTAAAACTGATTCAAAAAATGAGTAAAATCTTGTTAAACATGCACCTTTCGACAACCAGCGTACTTCAGCATGTAAGAGCAATCGTTGGAAGTCTTCATCATTTTCGTCGCACAATTGTGCAAATAAACGGGTATTCAACGCATTGCTTCTTATTTTGTTAACTTCTTTAATCACAAATTGAAGCGATTGGTGCAATCTATCACTAAAATTTTTCGCTACCAGGTGTTGTCGGTGGATGACACAGTGAATTGCAATTACTCCTGGTATAATTCTTTTAAGATGGTCTATAAACCCACGATATCGCCCGAAGATGGCAGGAGCTCCATCTGCTGCCACCGAAATAATGTTTGTAAATGGAATCGATTTTTTCCTTAAAAAAATCACACAGGACAATAAATATTGATTCGCCTTTAGTGTCCTTCTCCGAAGTTTTCGCGAATAGCAGCTCTTCATGGATTTCTTCGTCCATAACAAATCGAACATATGCCAATAATAATGCTTCATTACCAGGTAAAGTTGACTCGTCCAGTTGAATAGAAAAATGAGTTGTTTGCAGATAATTATACAAGAAGCTTACAATATCAGAGCTCATTTCATCAATACGTCTTTGTACAGTGTTGTTACTCAAAGAAATTCTTTTGAGGACGTCAAATGAAGGTTTGTGCAGAACAGTTTTTAAAACCTCTTCAACGGCGGGTAAAATTAACTGTTCTCCGATGGTGTGTGGTTTTCCAGATTTCGCTATAAGCAATGAGATATTGTAAGATGCCCGCAAGCCATCATCGTTACTTTGATGCGTTGAAGCGAACATACCGTGCACGGTGGGTCTCTTTTCATATTTTTCCTTCAATGTTTGAAAATATTTTAAATCTTTACTACCTATTTTATCAGGATGACACCTTCTTAGATGATCTTCGAGCTACGATGGTTTCATAGAGTGCCGGCGGCAAAACTGATTTTAATTATTAAAAGCAATAAACTGCTAAAACCCATATAGAGGTTTTCACAAAACGGCTGACCCTATTTTAATCTAATATAAAATATTTTTTGATTAATTATATTTTGATACATTTCTGTAAATCCGAGAGAAAATACTTTTAAAGAATATTTTGACATCAAAACTCCGCGATTTTAATGATTTATTTATTACTTTGATATACGTTACGAGTGGTACATAAAGACACGTACAATTTATGAAAATATTTTTAGTCATTTAGCATTAGCAACTACGAGGGCACTGAAATATGTACAAACATGCAGGTCAATCATATATCTCTCCTTTAGTGAATCACCACAGTCGGGTAAATAAATAATTTTATAATAAAAAGTACTAAAAGTTCAATCTTTCTCGGCTTTCTGTTCTTTTATAGAAGTATCGAATAATGGCCCTGTTCAGTATTTAATTTTTATTACGTACCTACTACACGCAAACATAACAAATATAATATTATTACAATATAAAATAAAAGTATGAATAACAAATAGACAGGTACTTACTTTTTCCGGCACTGGCAAACACTGACATCGATTCACTCACACTTTTCTTTTCAAAATTTCGGAAACAAATGAGTAACGTTTGTCCTTGGCATTCATATTTATATTGGTGAAGAATCAAACAAGTTCATGCAAGATTGCAAGCACAGCACAAGTCGTATTTCGTCCCTTTGCACGTCTGAACGGGTTGCGTTGCGGGCGGGCGGGCGGCGCTTTGCAAGTCTCGACGCGCGTTGTACTGAATATCGAATATGCAAGTTTTTACAAGTAACAGTCGCTGACCTTCTTAAAATACACTACTCAAAAAACTTAAGGGAGGTTTTAAAACAAGGAAATTAATGCTAAATAAACAGGCTATCTGATCCATATGCCGGCCTAACTGAAAACATTTTTTTCAAGCCCGTGGACCAAAAAAAAGCAAAATATTTGCAATATTATTTTTTCGATCTATCTGTTAGGATTGCATGAGAACCGTAGCTCCTAAAAAATTTTAGCCAAAAAATCTGAAAATTAGAATCTTAAAGCATCAAAATACTTTTTTTTAAAGTCTCAATACTACCATTTTTCACCGCAATACAGCCTGTCAAAAATCACTGAAAAATTTGGAATTTTTTTTTGCTTGCTTAATTTTTTTGAGTAGTGTATTATCTACCTACATTGATAGGTAAAGCCAATCCAACATTTTTGTTCTTTACTATCGAAACCAGATAAATTTTCGTGGACCCCCACTTACAACCTGTGAACCCCCTTTTTTTTTCACGCCAACGTAGACCCCCGTCAAGTTTCCCGTGGACCGCTGGAGGTCCACCTGAACCACTTTGGGAATCACTGATTTAGAGAGAGTGACTGAAAATTGGGTACAAGTAGCCCAGAACAAAAAAAGGTGGCAAGACTTGAGGAAGGCTTTCGTCCAGCAGAGGAAGGCTTTCGTCCAGCATTGGACGGTATAAGCTGATGATGATGATGATATACCTGGAATCTACATGGCATTCAGTAAGTCCTCCAAAGAGACTGTTATTCCTCACGTTCATAGAAGCCTAAAAACCTCAGATGTATAAACTTAAAATCTATTTTAAGCATGTTAAAATTAATACATAATTTCCCGATACAATTTTCATACTAATGATGTTTTATGTGTATATGAAAAAGCTGCATCTCATTAGTTAGACTTAATATTCAACTAATTCCGTTTATGTATTTGAAAACCTTCGTGATTATCTTAAATCAATAGTAATTTGGCACGAAAACCTGCAAAATAAGTCGAAACAGAGCAGACAAAAACAAAACCAAAAACCGAATGGATATTTATTTTCGAGCCGATCAGTAGCGGAGCAAGATTTTTCCTTCTACCATTAACTGCATTAAATTTTCATATTTCAGAAATGTCCGGAACTATTGCCGTGGCCGATAAGGGCGAATTCCTGTGGATTCCTGCGGGTTACACAACCATACCTCATACATACAAACCATACCTACAAAATTAACTGAAATAAATAGTAAAACTAAATTGAGAAATCTTTGCGGGTGTAACTCCAAACGAAAAATGCATAAACTGTGAGCAATATATTATTAATAATTAATATTATACAGCAATTTACACCTGTAACTGCTGAAAGTCTAATTTTGAAAGCATACCTAGCTCTTTAAGCTGATAGACTGACTAGGGCTCTTTAGCTGATAGACTGACTCACGAATTTTTTAACGATTTGCCAATAATTACCGCTGGGCAACGCGAGTGTTAGGTTTTAACCTCACCTATATAAAAATCTATATCAATTCCTAAGATTGAACAAAGTCCATATTTCAGCTCGCTATTGATTGTTCTTTTCACCTCAACTCAGCGCAAGACGCACGTCTCATCGGCCGAGCTAAAATTAGCAGAGAAGTGAACAAAACTCAAGTATTTATCACAGTGCCAACGTAAAGAATCAGTAAGATATGATAATTTGGATTTCTCGAATTTGAACAATTTGGATATTAGTATATAGAAATAGTACTTAATATACAAAACTTAATTCATAAATAAACAAAATTAAGCAGAACTTTAAAAACATCGGATTAACTATCTGACTGCAGGTTTGTCTTGAGATAAAATATACACGGGAAATGTTTTTTCATGTTAAAATTAGATTTAGATAGCTGAGTGACAATGACAGAGGATGGGAGTGTCTCGGCTTTTGCAACGTTAATTTTTTACAATAAAAAGACAGTCTTCGTTTTTGCAGTGTTTTACTTAGTTACTGTCACCACAAGATAGGATGTTTTCCAGATCTTTGTTAAGTTGAACATCTTCATGCTCTCTGCAGATATTTCCCAAATGAGTTTTCAACAAAGTTTGTTTCTGACCTTTGTTTTTATATACTAGATGAATTATAAAAGGTAACGCAATCGTAATTTTCATTTATTCTACACTTTATGGAGAATATTCCTGCCTCTTTATTTATTTGGAAAAAAACAACTTATTGAAATTAAATTAGTAAAGAGTCTTCTAAAAAAGTATGAATTACTTTTTGTCTTAAATATACCTTACTTAATTAACAATAAATAATTAATTAAATTATATGCGATTTTAACGTCACAGTTTAAATGATGCAAAATTCAATATACCAAAATTATTAGAGAAAACAAACTGTAGAATTTGAAATAAGCCTGCTAATATTTGGTCGGGCCTTCCTCATTATCAATAACGGCTTGTAATCTTCTGGAAATTGATTCAACTAACTTTCTAGTATACTCCGGGGAAATAGTGTTCCATGTTTCAGTAATTTTTACTTTTAATTCGGTTTTATTTGATATTGGGGCACTATTTACTTTATATTTTAATGTCAGCCACAAATTTTCAATTACATTTATGTCTGGTTACTGGGCTGGTGTTTTAATAACATTTGGACAGTTATAAAGCAACCAACTGCGGACTCGAAATGACGTGTGCTTTGGATCATTGTCGTGATAGAACCGATAATTGTTTTCAATATCTAATTTTTGGACACTAGCGACGAGATGCTGCCTTAGTATATCCAAGTACACATATTGGTTCATATTCCCTTTGACGAAATGCATGTTACCTACTCCTGTAGATGACATACAGCCCCATTACATCACTCCACCTCCACCGTGCTTTACCGTAGCTTTCATATTTTTCAATTTTAATTCTTCGTTAGGCTTTCTCGACACTAATATTTTTCCATCGGACCCAAATAAGTTTATTTTGGTCTCATCAGCAAATACTACTGAATTCCAGAAGTTCAAGTTTTTATTGATATGCTCTCTGGCAAATTCCAATCTCACAAGTCTATTCCTTTGGCAAATGAAAGGCTTATTTCTAGCAGTTCGACCATGTAAATTATTATTTCGCAGATCCGTCGAACTGTTTCGGGGTTACACCTTTTTCCAAACACAACTTTGGCGCACTTTTTTTTGGATTATTTGATACCTCTCTTAAAATCCATCTTTCTTCACGTTCATTGAAGATCTTATTTGGAGCCAACCTTGACTTATTCTCGACTCTATTTTCATTCCGGTAACGTTCAATGATATGCTGAACAGTTGACGGACATTTATTTACCATTTTGGCTATGTCTCTTTGGCTGTATCCATTCCTGTAATGAGTAATAATTAAATTTCTCTCAGAAATTGTAGTTCGATGACCCATTCTTAAACAATTTCGTTTTATTGAATGAAAAAATGTCAAACTAAACAAAAAACAATTGCACTAAGAAATCAAAGCAACGCCGCCTTCGTGAATTTCAAAATGCGATAAGTTTTGACCCCTGTTGTTATTTTGCATCGTTTAAGCTGTGACGTTAAAATTGCATATGATTTGATTAATTATTTATTGTTAATTAAGTAAGGCATATTTAAGACAACAAGTAATTCATACTTTTTTAGAAGACTCTTTACTAATTTAATTTCAATAAGTTGTTTTTTCCAAATAAATAAAGAGGCACTGAGACCAGTTAGTCTTTTCTTATAGCGACTGCATCATTTAAGCTGTGGGTCACTGTATATATATATATAAACTTGATTGGTTTTTCTTGGGTACTTTTGGAAAATATAAACTAGTTTATTTGAGGTTTCGCCTTATTTTTTTAGACATTTTCAAAAATTCTTTATTTCTTAATATTCATTCTTGAAAGTCACAAACACACAAATAGTATATATATATATATATATATATATATATATATATATATATATATATATATATTTGAATGCGTTTTCACAAGCTTTCATTTGACACCCCACTCAATAACCTTAAAAAAACTTTGTTACCTCCGATCCCCCCCTCAACTAACCCCTTAAGTCAAAATTTCACTTTTAAAACTCCACGGCCCTGATTTGGCCGAATTTTAACTTTCTACGTCAAAACAGTTTCCAAAATTATACAATAATATGTTTCACAATTTCCAGGTTATTATTTTTTACGTTACAATTATTTCAACACGACAGTGTCTTCATCAGATGGAAGATATTCTAAACTGTTTAGAATATCTTCCGTCTTATGAAGACACTGTCGTGTTGAAACAATTGTAATGGAAAAAATAATAAAGTGGAAATTGTGAAACATATTAGTGTTTAATTTTGTTAACTTACAATGAATTTCCATCAAGTAACGGCTAACTCAGTAAATGATATCAAATAGTTTCGAAGAAAATCGTTTGTGACAGATAGACAGACAGAGGGACGGACACCGAAGTGATCCGTTCCATAAGTGTTCCGTACGGCACACTAGAAAAAGGGTAAGAGACAGTACGGAGCCTTGGGCATACCGGCGTTGAGAAAACACGAGAGCTATACATGAAACTGTTCAGACATACCATAAGAATGTTGTTTAGCCAACAATCCGACATGCCAAACACGGTCGAATGCCTTAAATATATCATGGGTAACTTCAAGAGACTCTCCAAAATGTTCTGCGTTGTGCCAAATATTTATAATACAAGTTCGAAGATTTCCCGTCATCCAGATCTTTGCTTATGAAAAATCTAGTGATGGTCGCTAATAATATTGAGTCGTTCCAGATTTTATAAAAATTCCGATTAATAGCCATATCTTTCCATATTTACTGATTGCAATGCAGCCAGTCGGTAGTTATTCGGAAAGGTTTTTTCGCCTTTCATTTGGGTGTCGGCTAAACTCTAGTGCAATTTCAGTAAGAGGAAAATGGTCTTTTTATGTAGTAAGTCGAAAGTTTGCAAAATGAATGTAAGTATTTCTTTGCTTCTTCTTCATCTAAACTGAACATCTTCAAATTTTTCTGTTATCTGTAGTACACGAGTACGCCACTGCTCATTTAACTAACTCTTAGTATAAGTAATTCGAACGATAGGATTGTATATAAATTTCCCAAATACCCGAATTACCATCTAGTACAAATTTACGGGGTTTGTTCAATTTAATTCCGTAATGTTGGCAATAATTTTGATTTTCAATACTGGCACCGGATAAATCTATCAACTGAGGAATGTAAGTGATGTCAGTGTACAGATCGCATGTGTGAGATATTTAGAAATGTGGAATTTACTGCGGGATATGTCGTGTAACTAATGAGTTTATTTTACCTATATTAAGAACGTTTCTCCTCTTGTCTATAATATATATAAAATGCAACGTCTCTCTGTCTGTCTGTCCGTTAGTGCGCTTATCACTGGAGAACCACTTATCGGATTTACGTACTTTTTTTTTTAAACATATATATGTTCTCTGGCCAGGTTATAGCCTATATTTTATTACGATAGGTAGCATAAGGAATGAGCAGTGACGATAATAGTGACGCTGAAGTTTTTTTTACTACTGATACTTTTGTGTGTATGCCTTTTAAATTTCTCCTGCTGTTGTTTGGGTGTTTGCGACTTGCCCCTTCATCTAGGCTGACTGACGAGGTTTGATAGGGAGCGAAACACACATGTCTCAACTTGATTTTTAGATGGCACGCCCGTATATTAGATAGCACGCTCGTATACTTCATACCTTTGAACGCCCGTGATGAAAGAGCAAAGCTGATATACATCTTTTCGTTACTTCATATATATATATATATATATATATATATATATATATATATATATATATATATATGTATATATATATATATATATATATATATATATATATATATATATATATATATATCTATATATATATATATATATATATATATATATATATATATATATATATATATATATATATATATATACGGGCGTTCAAAGCTATGAAGTATCCGGGCGTGCCACCTATGAGCGACACGTGTGCGGTGAAAGCGATTCACGTTGTTCTTAAATCGCTGTAAATTGTACTCGATGGGAAACACAGACCTGGGCAAATTATTCCAAAGGGATGATGTTCTCCATATAAATGACTGCTTGAAAAGCGTTGTACGAGGAGTAACAAGCTGAACCTCAAACGCATGTGAAGTATTAGCGTGACGTGTACTTCTAACATGCACCGCTCTGGAAGGAATTAAACGGGCCACATCCTTCGAACACTTTCCAAGAAAATACTTGTAGAATAGGCTCAAGTCGCCAACCGTTCTTCGATGTTCCAGCGAATCAAGGCCACCTGTCAGTTCCGGGTCTCCAATCAGACGAACAGCTCTTCTCTGAATAGAATCCAACAAATGCAGTGTATGTTTGGGAGCGGAGCCCCAAACATGGGAGCAGTATTCCATAGTTGGTCGAATTTGAGCTTTGTAAAGAATTAACAGTTGTTGTGAAGTGTAAAGCTTTCTGGTTCGAAATAATATTCCCAACTTCTAAGAAGCTCTCCTTGCTATGCCTGCAACATGTTCATGCCAGGACATATTTGCTCCCAAATTAACGCCCAACAAATTGAGTGACGATGTTAGAGGAATGGAGTGCCCCGACATAACTATGTCGGGTTCAGCAACTTTTTTAGAAAAAACTGCCGCCTGGGTTTTTGTAGTGTTAAATTCCACTTGGTTACTGCCACCCCCAAGATAGAATTTCTTCCAGGTCTTTGTTAAGTTGAATGACTTCCTGCTGTCTGCGGATATTCGTCTGAGTAGTGAGTGATATATATTTATATTTATACATACATATATATATATATATATATATATATATATATATATATATATATATATATATATATATACATATATATATATATATATGTATATATATATATATATATATTATATATATATATATATATATATATATATTATATATATATATATATATATATATATATATATATATATATATATACATATATATATATATATATGTATATATATATATATATATATATATATATATATATATATATATATATATATATATATATATATATATATATATATTATATATATATATATATATATATCTTATATATATTATATATATATATATATATATATATATATATATATATATATATATATATATATATATATATATTAGCATGTTTATATATATATATATATATATATATATATATATATATATATCTTATATTTATATATATATATATATATATATATGTATATGTATATATAGATTTAAAACTTAATATAAAGGGTGTCCCACAATTCACGCGAGAAGTAATTTTGATAGAAAACACAGGTTTTTAATTAAAAATTGTAATTTTTTTATTGATTCATAAAGTATACAATATGGGGTTATGTATATAACAACATATCGGGTAAATGGCCTCCATGGCTTTGCTGGCACATACGCACTCTTTTGTCGAAATTTTCCATGACCGTTTTGCATAAATGTGGCTGAATTTCGTTGATACAGAGCTTAATTTCCTCTTTCAAATCGTGGGTGGTCGTGGCCTCGTTGGCATAAACCTTAGACTTTAAAAAACCCCAAAGAAAAAAGTCCAATGGCGTTAAATCGCATGATCTGGGCGGCCAATTCTGATTACCAAAACGGGATATTACACGACCAGGAAATGAGTCATGCAGTAATTGAATTGTTTCTCAGGCTGTATGGCATGTGGCACCGTTTTGTTGAAACCACATGTCGTTCCATATCTTGCAATTTAGGAACAAAAAACTGGATTATCATATCGCGATAACGATCACCATTAACTGTTATTGCCTGACCCACCACATTTTCGAAGAAGAATGGTCCGATGAAGCCTCCAGCCCAAAATCCACACCAAACGTGACAATTTTGTCGATTAACGAAGCCATCAAGATGGAAATGAGCCTCATCGCTGAAGATGATTTCTTCAAAAAATCAGTATCCGCTTGTTGCTTCATAATCCATTCAACGAACTCTCTTCGTTGTGCGTGGTCAGTAGGCTTCAGTTCTTGAGTCAATTGAACTTTGTAAGCATGAAGATGCAAATTTTTCGTGAGAATACGCTGTAGAGAGCTTCTCGAAATGTTCAATTCTTGATCACGGTGCCGAATTGATGTTCCTGGAGTCTTAGCAAGACTCTCACGAACTGTTTCAATGTTTTGTGTCGAACGCTTGCTGAAGGACGGCCAGAGCGTTTAAGATCACTAATTGATCCGGTCTCAAATTCATACATATATTCTTTGGCCAGGTTATATAATAATAATAATCTATATCTATAATATATATAAATTGCAACGTCTCTCTGTCTGTCCGTTAGTGAGCTTATCCCTCGACCCGATTTACGTGATTGTTTCAATTCCTACATATGTTCTCTGACCAGGTAATAGATATAAATTTTATTACATCTATAATATATATAAATGCAACGTATCTCTGTCTGTCTGTCTGTCCGTCCGTTAGTGCGCTGGAGAACCACTTATCCGATTCACATACTTTTTTTTTTTAAACATACATATGTTCTCAGGTTATAGACTATATTTTATTACGATAGGTAGCATAAGGAATGGGCAGTGACGATGATAGTGAATAAAGTCGGGAAAAAAGTTTGTTGCTAGCGCCTTCTCTTGCCATACACTGCCTAAACCCTTAAATATGGAACAATATTATCTATAATCTATAATATATAAAATGCAGTGTCTCTCTGTCTGTCTATCTGTCTATTAGTGCGTTTATCATGCGAGAACCACTTATCCGATTTACGTGTTTTTTTTTAAATCATAAACATTTGCTCTCTGGCCAGGTTATCTAATAATCTTCTATCTATAATATATATAAAATGTAACGTCTCTCTATCTGTCTGCCTGTCTGTCTGTTTGTTTATTAGTGCGCTTATCACTGGAGAACCACTTATCCGATTTACGTGCTTTTTTTTAAAACATACATATGTTCTCTGGCCAGGTTATCTATCTATAATATATATATAAAATGCAACGTTTCTCTGTCTGTCTGCCTGTCTGTCTGTCCGTTAGTACGCGACGTGCTTTTTTTTAAAACATACATATGTTCTCTGCGCAGGTTATAGGATATATTTTATTGCGTTAGGTAACATAAAGGATAAGCAGTGACAATAATAGTGAATCAAGTCGGAAAAAAGGTTACCTTTAGCTCGTTCTCTTGCAACACACTGCCTAAACCATTAAATATGGAACAATATCATGGTGTAAAGAGTATAATATATGTAAAAGCCAACGTCTGTCTGTCTGTCTGCCTGTCTATCTGTCTGTCTGTCTGCCTGTCTGTCTGTCCGTTAGTGCGCTGATCACTTGAGAACCACTTATCCGATTTACGTGTTTTTATAAATTGTGAACGAGGCTATGGAGGACAGGGGTCTAACAGATGGAGACTAGGAAGATAGAAACGGATGGAATCAAAGGCTGAGAGAAGGAAAACAGCGTCAGCTGTAGAAAATCCTTGTTATTATATATATATATATATATATATATATATATATATATATATATATATATATATATATATATATATTATAAATTTATACATATGTTCTATACAATTAATTCGATATATAAGCCTAGATAATGGGAGATAAGTATAAATAATGGGAGATATGGAGAAATAATGGGAGATAAGGAGAAATAACAGGAGATAAGGGTATATAATGGCAGATATTTTATTACGTTAGGAAATATAAGGAATAAGCAGTGACGATAGAAGTGAATCAAATCCACGCGAGTGGAGCCGCGGGCACTGCTAGTTTGATATAAATTGTAATCTCATCGAAAATGTAAATAGGAAAAAAATTGTAGAGTTATTTACTTAATATTTCCTTGGCAAATATGGTATTATATGTTTCGATTAATTTAAACTGTGATTTTTCTAAATACAGAGTAGGGATCTGATAGAGCTTGTTGATTTAAACAGTATGAATGAATATCAAATAAAAGCAAGATTGCAGGACTTTAGGAAGAACTAAATAGAAATAACAATGGGAAAATAATATTAGAGATACGTCACAATAATTAATTAACGGCTTTCCAAATCCATCCGTATACTAATTGAAAAATATAATGAATATAACGAAATCCTTCGTCTTGCCTGCGTTGACCATACGAAGGCATTTAACTAAAAGCGTTTGACTAAATGGATTGTGGGCTATCTTTGGAGCGTTAAACGAAGCAAAAATTGATTCTCAATATAAAAATCTCCTCAACCATGCTTTCAAGTGGTACTTCCTCGCCGTCGTACTGGAACCTTCGTTGGCCTGTTCTTGAGCCTTGTACTTGGCTACGACGTCATAAATAGTTGATTTCGAGTTTCCGAAAAAGAACGAAGGTCGATTCATAACGACTTGTTAAACTCGACCATAGTTGGTTTGTCAACAAATGTCGATTCACAACGACTTGCTAAAATCAACCATAGTTGATTTGTCAACAAATGTAGATTCATAACGACTTGCTGAAATCGACCATAGTTGATTTGTCAACAAATGTCGATTCATAACGACTTGCTGAAATCAACCCTTTAGAATTTTACATGATCTGAGTTTAAACCGGCGTGCTTACCGGCCAGCGAGAAGGCCTTCGATGATCGTAGCTCTTCGATTATACGCCACACCTGTTTTCGACAATTTTGAGCCTAATATTATTTACTTCAGTCATTTTGCTACTCGGTCGCCTCTGGCGTCCGGATTTTGGTGACGCACCCTGTATTCGAACCATATAAGTCCCTAGAACTTAAATAAATCCTCCTTTTTATGTTATAAGAAGGGCTTCGCTAGTAAACACAGCATCACCCGGTATACAAGAAGTACAAGATATATATCTATATATATATATATATATATATATATATATATATATATATATATATATATATATATATATATATATAACATCCCTTTTTAATATAATTTCTAGTTCATTTGCATATTTAAAACGACTTCTTACATATTCCTTTGTCTAAAAATTTGTATCTATCTTATCTCAGAAATCACTGGAATCACTTCTTCTTTACGATCGCCTCTTTGACAACTAATTTTTAAAAAACAATAAGCACGTCAACACAAATCTTGAACCTGGTTAACATCTTCATCAGCACGATTTCTGTGCTGTGTTTTATTATACTCTTTTTTAGTCATAAAGCATGACTCTAAAGAAATGATACTACGTTCGAAAATTGCGTTTTCTGTTGTCTGTGGAAGTAGATACATGTAGAAGTAGCGAATCTGTACGAGTGACAATTGACATTGCTTTGGTGTTTCTTATCCACAATTTTCTCCTAAACGGTCTTCGACCATCTTATATTGTCGTGAAACCTCTGGGGTTTCAGTTTTTGTCATTTGTGTTCTATCATCGAAGAACATACCGTATACCGGATATTTATCTATTCAGCTTCATTCAGGGTAGACGGAACTTTTGTTTCCAATACATTTTAGTAAAAGTATCGTCACCGAACTTTTGTCGAAATCACGTAAAATCCAAAATCAGTCACTTGTTTGCGCGTCAGTTCGAGGCAGTTTTTCTTTGTTTTCATCCAAAGAGGCCTAAAATGACACATTCTGCAGCCGCTAAATATATTAAAAAGTCGGTGTCATTTGTGAAAAACTGGATAAATCATTTTAACGGGACGAAAAAAAATCTCGACGACTTGCCCAAATGTGGTCCGGTAAGCAAAGTCACTTCCAAAGTCAAAAAATGAATGGTGTCTTTTTTTTTTCACGTGACCGAAATTGATGCTGCTTCAAGGAGCAGTAAAATTATGATGCCAAATCCCGAAGCACGTTGAAGAAACCTTCGTTCGGCGAAAATCACGTCGCCAAGCGGTTCGCTTGGGCCCACGGTAAGATACTAGAGTGGCCTTCATAATCGCCAGTCGCCAACCCTACTAAGGTAATTTTGTCGTTATTAACACACCCAAGAACCCATTGATGGCAAAAATGTTCTTGAAATACATTTTTTCAAGAATACGAGTGGTCACATTGTCACTTGACAGACTGTACTATATATAGATATCTGTATGTGTAATACCACCACCTTCCCTCAAAATTATAAACCGAAGTGAACACATAAGTTTCGAAATCAATCTGCCTGACAAAGAATGCTAGAGACCAGGGGGCTAGAAAAGTTCACCAGACAACTAAAATAGAATGACCACAAACAGGACATAATAATAAAGATAACCAAACTATATCTGCCTTATTTCAACACCAAGAGATACTCAACATAGAACACTAGAAACAATATCAAATCGAGAAGAGGTTTCGGAATTGAAAAGCGAGAAGCTACATTAAACTTGCCCAACACTTAGAAAACAGTAATTAAAAAGAAAACAGCAATAAATAAATATTACAAAATATTTTAATATGTTTGTATTTTCTTTTTTCCAAGAAATTAAGGAAGTAAACCTATATGTAAGTATATATATATTATTTTTTTTATAACTTAAAAAGAAATAAGATATTTTTTAAAAAATTTCGGTTTAAAAATAACTTTTTTTGCATTTAAATAATAAAAGACAAATGGGAGATTTTTAGTCAAATAGCTATAATTTTAACAGTTTTTTACGATCCCACTCTATAAATTTAGGACCCTATAGATCAAAGGTTCCCAAACTTTATTTTCTCGTAGACCACTTTCAAAATTTTACTGGTTTCGGTGGACCCCCCTGCTCCTACATTTCTACCATATTCCCAAAACTCGTCAAAAAATGTGAAGATTAGATCTAACGATGAAAATTTGCGTCGTGGCTGAGTTCCTACCCTAAATTCGGAGTGGTAAAAATAAAAAGAAAAATAATATATTTTCTTGTGTTCTATTTATTAAAATAATATGATTACACACTTAATAGAATTAAAATTAAACATTAATAATGTACCGTAACTTCAACAATGCAAATCAACAATTAAAAAAAATAGTCATAATTTTAATGGGAGGGATGTACTTGATGGATGGACAGCAAATTATCAATATTTGGCTTTAGTTTTGTAAGGAATAACCGCAAATCTCCCCGTTCTATGATGTTCAATCTGCTCCTTTTTTTTGTTAATAGGTTGGTAACGACACTAAAACTTTTTTTCGACAAGGTATGACGAGGGAAACGCTATCAAAAGTTTTCTCGCAATTTCCCACAGCCCAGGATATTTTTCGGGTATTTCTGCCTGCAGCCAAAATGTTTGATAGCCTTTTTTAAATTTGACCTTCAGCTCCTCATTGGTGCTAAACTCGAGTAGCTCCTCTTGTAATACCACATTCGCCACTTCCGTTTCATCAAATGGATTTATGATCCATGGTGGTATTTCCATCGTGAGAATATCTTCAAATCTATTTTTGAAGTCATCATGCAGGGCA
This sequence comes from Pachyrhynchus sulphureomaculatus, assembly GCA_019049505.1. Classification (NCBI taxonomy): domain Eukaryota; kingdom Metazoa; phylum Arthropoda; class Insecta; order Coleoptera; family Curculionidae; genus Pachyrhynchus; species Pachyrhynchus sulphureomaculatus. The sequence continues at coordinate 22,855,580 of CM032448.1, forward strand.
TTTAAATGTTGAACGTATGTCTGAATATCCTCATCAAGACATTCTGCCTGTGACAAGTTTGGAAACTGGGAGAATTCGTCCCCGACTAATATTTTGCCTCATAAATTTCAATTTTTCCAAGAAAAGCCGAAATTACACCCTTGTAACTGCAAGTTAATGTCATTAAATTTTTTGAACAAATCTGTCAAATACGCGATGTCTGCTTTCAATTTGATCAGGTTTTCTTTTAAATGTGGATCTTTACTTTCCAGAAACTCTAAAACTGATTCAAAAAGTGAGTAAAATCTTGTTAAACATGCACGTTTCGACAACTAGCGTACTTCAGTATGTAAGAGCAATCGTTGTAAGTCTTCATCATTTTCGTCGCACAATTGTGCAAATAAACGGGTATTCAATGCATTGCTTCTTATTTTGTTAACTGCTTTAATCACAAATTGAAGCGATTGGTGCAATCTATCACTCAAATTTTTGCTACCAGATGTGGTCGGTGGATGACAGTTACTCCTGGTATAATTCTTTTAAGATGGCTTATAAACCCACGATATCGCCCGAAGATGGCAGGAGCTCCATCTGCTGCCACCGAAATAATGTTTATATATGGAATCGATTTTTTCCTTAAAAAAATCATTCAGGACATTAAATATTGATTCGCCTTTAGTGTCCGTCTCCAAAATTTTCGCGAATAGCAGCTCTTCATGGATTTCTTCGTCCATAAAAAATCGAACATATGCCATTAATAATGCTTCATTACCAGGTAAAGTTGACTCGTCCAGTTGAATAGAAAAATGAGTTGTTTGCAGATAATTACACAGAAGCTTTCAATATCAGAGCTACTTTCATCAATACATCTTTGTACAATGTCGTTACTCAAAGGAATTCTTTTGAGTACGTCAAAAGGAGGTTTGTGCAGAACAGTTTTTAAAACCTCTTCAACAGCGGGTAAAATTAACTGTTCTCCGATGGTGTGCGGTTTTCCAGATTTCGCTATAAGCAATGAGATATTGTAAGATGCCCGCAAGCCATCATCGTTACTTTGAGACGTTGAAGCGAACATACTGTGCACGGTGGGTCTCTTTTCATATTTTTCCTTCAATGTTTGAAAATATTTTAAATCTTTACGCATTTTATCAGGATGACACCTTCTTAGATGATCTTCGAGCTTCGATGGTTTCATAGAGTCATTGCTCAAAACTTTGTTGCATAAAAGGCATATGGGCAATCGTTTGTCTGCCTTTGATGAAAGAAAACCAAATTTAAAAATAATCAACTCTGTACTGTCGACATTTCTTCTTAGATTCAGCCATATTTCGTATCAGTTACCTAAAAAAAAAACAAAATGCCGGCGGCAAAACTGATTTTAATTATTAAAAGCAATAAACTGCTAAGACCCATGTAGAGGTTTTCACAAATGGCTGAACCTATTTTAATGTAATATAAAATATTTTTTGATTAATTATATTTGGATACAACAGTAAATTCGAGAAAAAATACTTTTAAAGAATATTTTGACATCAAAACTCCGCGATTTTAATGATTTATTTATTACTTTGATGTACGTTACGAGTGGTACATAAAGATACGTACAATTTATGAAAATATTTTTAGTCATTTAGCATTAGCAACTACGAGGGCACTGAAATATGTACAAACAGGCAGGTCAATCATATATCTCTCCTTTAGTGAATCACCACAGTCGGGTAAATAAATAATTTTATAATAAAAAGTACTAAAAGTTTAATCTTTCTCGGCTTTCTGTTCTTTTATAAAAGTATCGAATAATGGCCCTGTTCAGTATTTAATTTTATTACGTACCTACTACACGCAAACATAACAAATATAATATTATTACAATATAAAATAAAAGTATGAATAACAAACAGGCAGGTACTTACTTTTTTCCGGCACTGGCAAACACTGACATCGATTCACTCACACTTTTCTTTTCAAAATTCCGGAAACAAATGAGTAACGTTTGTCCTTGGCATTCGTATTTATATTGTGAAGAATCAAACAAGTTCATGCAAGATTGCAAGCACAGCACAAGTCGTATTTCTTCCCTTTGCACGTCTGAACGGGTTGCGTTGCGGGCGGGCGGCGCTTTGCAAGTCTCGACGCGCGTTGTACTGAATATCGAATATGCAAGTTTTTAGTTGCTGACCTTCTTAAAATACACTACTCAAAAAAATTAAGGGAGGTTTTAAAACAAGGAAATTAATGTTAAATAAACAGGCTATCTGATCCATATGCGAGCCTAACTGAAAAATTTTTTTCGAGCCCGTGGACCCAAAAAAAAAGCAAAATATTTGCAATATTATTTTTTCGCGCTATCGGTTAGGATTGCATGAGAACCGTAGCTCCTAAAAAATTTTAGCCAAAAAAATCTGAAAATTAGAATCTTAAAGCTTCAAAATGCTTTTTTTTAAAAGTCTCAATACGACCATTTTTCACCGAAATACAGCCTGTCAAAAATCATCGAAAAATTTGGAATTTTTGTTTGCTCCCTTAATTTTTTTGAGTAGTGTATTATCTGCCTACATTGATAGGTAAAGCCAAGCCAACATTTTTGCTCTTTACTATCGAAACCAGATAAATTTTCGTGGACCCCCACTTACAACTTGTGAACCCCCCATTTTCTTTTCACGCCCAACGTAGACCCCCGTCGAGTCTCCCGTGGACCCCTGGGGGTCCACCTGAACCACTTTGGGAATCACTGCTATAGATTCTTGAACGAGGAACCCATTTTTCGTATTTAAAAAAAAAATGGCGGCATCCCATTTTGGCCAATTTTGGCACTTAAAATGGTCAAAAAGGCGTCTGAAAGATTATAAAAGGTCAAAATTAAAAACGAGAGTACGTAAAATTCTAAAAAAATGTTTATGGAATTTTTTAAATTTTTATTTCGTTTTCGCTCAATTTAGAGTTGAAAAAGCACGATTTTAGCAGATGTCACGTTTTTAGCCAACTTTGGACTGCTGCACATCGAAACCATTAATATCTAAAAATCTAAAATATTACACAAATACTCGGAGGTACTAATGGAACATTCTCACAAAGTTTAGAAATTTTTTTTTTTTATCATGTATGTTTGAAGTGGGCGAACATGCACGACTGTTTTTATTTCTAGTTGTTACTTTCATTGATGTACTCATCACTCGGAA
>CM032448.1:22858837-23033837 GCA_019049505.1 Pachyrhynchus sulphureomaculatus
TTTTTACGAAAGCCATATTGGTGATCGCTAATAATGTTGAATCCTTCAAGATATTTTAGAAGATGCTGATTGATAACCTTTTCCACGACTTTCGTTATTATTGAAAGCAGTGCGACTGGTCGGTAGTTATTTGGCAAGGTCTTCTTGCCTCTTTTAGGTATCGGCTGAACTGTGGCACATTTCCAGCAGGAAGGAAATATTCCCTTTCTGTAGGATAGCTTGAAAAGTCTACAGAAAACTGGTGTTAGTTCCCTGGCACAGTTTTTGAGAACTATGGCAGGTATTCCGTCAGCGCCAGAAGCCTTTTTGGTGTCTAGCTTCATTAAAATACGCTTTATGATACGCTGTTTGAAGACAACATTCCTAAACATACGCTTTTCCTAGATTGTATTCAGAACAGAGCTGTTCGTTTGATTGGAGACTCAGAACTTACCAGCAAATTTGATTTCTTGGAACATCGAAGAACGGTTAGCGACTTTTGTTTATTCTGTAAGTGGTGTTGGATGGAGCACTCTTTATATGGAGAACCTCATGTCTTTGAAATTAGTTGCTTAGAACGGTGTTGCCCAGCAAGTACAATTTGCAGCTATTCAAGACCAACGTGGCGGCCTGTGACTCCGTGGCATAGTACTTGCTTACGGTGCAGAAGATCTTGGGTTCCAATCCTGGCAAGTCGGTATAGTCATTTAGTAATTTATTTAAGTATGTTTGGCCTGGCCACGTACATAGGTAGTACAATAACGTCCGTGGCAGCACTACTGTGTTGTCTAAAAAGTGCTGCGAAAGACAAAAATGTATATTTCGGCACTTGGACAACGTCGACGGGTATTACGATATCCTCGCCGATATCCTTAGGATATGAAAAAGGGTAATATCTCTACTCAGGCGGGGAGGTGAGCAATAAAAAAAAACGTGAATCTTTTTTCCGCGCACCCGTTACTTCTGTAGCAGTTTGAGGAGTACCCTGTAACGCATGTGCCGTTTCCATAGAGATTTTTTCATTTTCGCTCACCTGTTATAGATTATATGTCCGTTTTTTGACGTTAAAATATACATATTTCACTTTTTGGTGTTAAGTTGCACATCCTGTATAACTAATAAACTTTTAATAGGATTTCGACGACACCACAAACATACGAGTATAAAAGAAAAATCAAAAAGATATAAAGAAAAATCGAGTTATTTTCCTTGATATATCCGTCGTCCTTTCTAAGTCTTCTATAAGCTCTTATAAGATCTTTCGAGAATTTCCAGTGATCTCGCTGATTTGATTTATCGGATTAAGGAAGCCCTTCACGCGCTCAAAGGAAAGAAATACAATTTTTCTTTCTTAAAAGAGAATCAACACATCGAATTTTAGCGACACACACACGTCTCGGTTGGGGACTTGTCTTTTTTTTTCGAATCAAGATTGATTTTGTGGGCTTCGTATGGACGCAGACGAATACATTTATTTGATTTATTATATTTGCGATTGAGGTAACATATCTTTCATGATATTGTTAAATTTATTATTTAGTCTATATAGTTCTATATATATATATATATATATATATATATATATATATATATATATATATATATATATATATATTGTAAGGTGTTAACTGCCCTGCACTTTTGTACCCTGTGAAAAGTTGTTTGTCCCACGCTTGAGCACAATTTTCTTGCAGCCCCGCTTTAATTTCTGATAATGAATTGAGTGAATCCTGATTTTAAAAGAACTAAAGAAATTAAACACACACTAGCTCAGTTTTCTTTGGTAGAGAGATATGGGTAAGAGATAATTTTTGTACGTCTTTTTGGAATTATTTTCTATTTTTAAAGAAACCTCAGCTGTACGACTTTTTGGGCACCATTCATTTTAAAATAGAAAGGATCTAACTTCAGCTAAAAAAATGAAAAAATACTGAAAGGGTGTACTGTTGGTAAATAAAAAAAATCAGTTTGGTACAGCCGTTCTTATCCTGAAAAGTAAGATAGGTATTCAGTGAGACACTAGCTTTAATCAACAAAAAGAAAATTTATTCATGTTTTTAAAAATAAAAAAGTTCTAACCTTTGCAGTTTTACAGCATTACTAAAAAATTTTAGCCTAACAGGTAGTTATGACATTTAAATTCCAAACTCTGACTACTCCCGAGGACGAAAAATAGTGCTTTTCACTTCACTTTTTAGTCAGTTCGAATTGCTGTTAAGGCACTACTCAGGGATAAGTCTATGGGAGGATGTTTTTGGTAACTTACTGTTTTGATTTCGGCTTCGGTGGAACACGACCGATTTCACACTTTTTCTAGTAAACACTTAGAGAGCCCACTACGGCTTTTCGTTAAAAAAAAACTTGTGCTTTATTTAGCTTTCATGATTGTAGTTATGAGCCTTTACTGCAGCTCTGTCGAAGGAAGCCTACTTGGCGGCTCCGATGCAAATTAGCCTGGCTACGGCTTGATGGTACTCAGCCCACTTGGCGGTTCGGTGGAAATGAACCACGATCCGAATCCTCCGGACGCTTAAATAAGCCGTGGGCCTTCCTCGGTCATATCGCGACGCCGGAACCAAAAATCCGGATACACATTTTCAACCAATCCCGGCGTGCCGATAGATTCGGTCAGAAACCCGCACAGCACACTAATATACCGAACGGCTTGGAATCTCTTGTTAATATACCGTTCGATACTATAATGAAAATAAGTACAATTTGAAGTGAAAAAAATCAGTAACATTACATGGTCTTAAAATCTAGGAAAAAATGAATGTTACAATATATATATATATATATATATATATATATATATATATATATATATATATATATATATATGTGTGTGTGTATGTGTGTGTGTGTGTGTGTGTGTGTGTGTGTGTGTGTGTGTGTGTGTGTCCCAAAAGGTATGATCAAAAATGGAGGATCTAGTACATTGGACCAAAATAAGGTCAGAAGTTCCTATAAAAATGTTTCCTATCTCCCCACGTTAGGGAGCTACAGCCACCCAAATGGGAAGCCTGAAGATGGGTTTTCATTGAATATTTCAGAAGCCGTTTTAAAGATAAAAACATGAAATTCAGGTTCTAAAGTAAAGTTTATGTGCTGAATCGGAATTTTACCTTATAATCGTCGGTAATTCAACCGGTGCGTCAAAAGTAGGGGAGGGCGTGGTAAAATGGACTTAACTTTTTTTAAAACAATTTTTATTGTATTTTCGCGTTGGATTAGGGAAGCTTGAGATCTTTGGCGAAAAAAAGGTACTCTTAGTTTAACACGATTAAACGCACCATTTCCGAGTTAAAGTCGATAAAGAATTTCCATATCAGAAAAAGAGCCTATTACCTAATATTATTACGGTTATTAGCAATATTTCAAAATATCCAGATATTTTTAAATGACCATGCAACTAAATAATAATTAAAGAAAACATTATCATCAAATGAAGCAAAAAACTTATTTTTATTTATCAAATCAAGAAAACTATCACAACACACCGCTAAAAAAATCGGAAATATCAATTTAAAGGAAAAATAAAATCCATGCGTAATTTCAACTAGGGAATATGTTCGATGTGGGCACCTTGTACAGTTATGCATTTCCTTAAGTTAGTGAGGAAAGCCCTTTGAACTCTAAATAATAGATATTCTCTAGTTTGTACAGGAGTCGAATAAACAAGATATTTAAGGTGGCCCCATAGAAAGAAGTCTAAGGGATTTAAATCTGGTGATTGGGGTGGCCACGGGAATGGCCCACTCCGACCTATCCAATGATTGGGAAACTGGTTATCTAAATATCCCCTAGTAATGTAGCTGAAATGTGGTGGTGCACCGTCGTACATTAACCATATATTGTTGCGAATATGTAACGGCACTTCTTCTAATAAATTATTTAAATCGTCTCGAAGAAATTGCAAATATTTCTCACCATTTAGCCGCCCGTCAATGATATATCGTCCAATCAAATAATTTCCTATAATTCCCATCCAGACATTTATCAACAATTTACGTTGGTTTTTAGTCTGAATTATCGCATGTGGGTTATCCTCATCCTATAAGTGAAGATTATCCCTAGAAAATCCCGATTCATCTGCAAAAAGCACTTTGCTTACAAATGTATTATCTTCTCGTTGCTTTTGTAGAAACCAGTTAGCGAATTCCACTCATGCAGGATAATCATCGGGTGACATAGAATGAAATTTTTTGGAAATTGTAGGGATGGAGTAATTGCTCTTGAAGTACCCTCTGCACCAACAATTTGCAAGTATGAAGTGGTGCTGCCAATTTCGTTACACTATTAGTTGGATCGTTTGTTATTAGGTCCAAAATATTTTTTCTTCCATTTCAATGGTACGAGCAGTTCTTGGACGACTTACTCCTCCAGATTTTGGTATAAGACAATCTAAAACATGTCCAATAATAAACACACAATTTGAAAAAGCAAGACACAATTATATATAGTGCCAAATTTCAACTTTCTATATCAAATAGTTTTGAGCGATGAGCGATTTTCCAGGAGCAGAGCCCCCGTAACACTTATCAAGCCACTGCTTGCCTGTTTAAGCGGTATTTTTCTTCATCAAAAACAGTATTTAATCAACACACGAAATTCAGTTTTTTCCACTGTTTTGAAAATATCAAAAATAATCTCTTCAATACATATTCCATATCGAATGCATCTTGTGTTATTATTACTTGGTCGTCTGCAAAGTTTAACGATAATAGGTGTTTATCACTAATGGGGATGCCCATGCTTTGGCAAGTGCGGTTCCATTTCTTTAGAGCGTTGTCTACAAATATATTGAATAAGATTGGTGAAAGTCTTAGACCTTTTGTAATGTGAATAGCTTCCGAGAGATAGCGTCGTTGTTTCACATATCCTATATTTTCATTATATAACTCTTTTATTGTTGTTATCATCCCTTCTTTTATCCCTGCTGTTCTCAAGACATGCCAAAGTTTATTTCTCGGTACACTATCGTATGCCTTCTTAAGATCTATAAAGGTCATATGTATTTCGTCATCTTTTTGGATTTTCTTTTCTATCAATTGTTGTAAAGTAAACAAGTTGCCTATACACGACCGGCCCGGAGTAAATCCGCTTTGGTTTTCGGATATCTTTCCTTTACTTGTTTCTCTTACTCTATTCTGTAATATTTTGCCGTACAGTCTGTTCATAGTGCTTGTAACGCATATACCTCTATAATTATTAGGGTCTTTTCTATTTCCTTTCTTATAGATTGATGAAATGTAACTTTTTTTTCCATTCGGTAGGTGTTCTTCCTCGTGATATACAATTATTAATTAAGCTAGTTATTGTTCTCCACATGGTTATACCTCCATTTTTAATCATTTCTACAGATATATCACCTGGTCCGGCCGCTCTTCCATTCTTCATCGTTTTTAGATTTGCTTGTACTTCCTCCATGGTTATTTCGTCCCAGTCCTTTCCCTCTGTGTCTTCTGATTCATTGTCCTCTATACTAAGGAATTCTTGTCCGTTTTCAGTTAGTAATATTTCGTAATAATTTTTCCATTCTTCCAGGGGTATTAAATTTACGGCCCTCTCTTTGTTGTTCGTTTTCATATTTTTGATAGTTTGCCAACTTCTGTCGAATGTGCTCCTCCAATATATGTGTTAATCTGTGTAATTTATGAAATTAGTTGTAATGATTGTGACAAAAAGTATGTTGGGCAAACTAAAAGGTCAATTAAAACACGATTTAAAGAACATTTAGCACACTTAAGATACAATAGAACAGAAAAGTCTAGCATTGCCGAACATGCCCTTGAAGCTGATCATACTGTAAAATTAGATAATCTAAAATTAATAAAAAATGTATCTGATAGGAGATTGTTGAACGCATACGAAAGTATGGAAATCATAAAATGTAAAAGTAGTTTAAATAAAGACAGAGGGCCTATTCCTTCTAGTCCCCTCTACTGGGTACTTGACCGGAACTGAGGGCCTTGCCTATGTCATTAGTTCCGCTTGAGTAATTCAAGGGTTAGGCTAAGTATAAATAGGGTAGATTTGTAGTTTAGCTTTAGTCAATCATCGCTCCTGATGAAGCTAACATGGTTAGCGAAACGCGCGTCGAGTGCAAAAATAAAGTGTTTGGTGTAGTGGTGATATATACTGAGTAGTATCATTGTGCCAAAGATTCCACATTCCCAACTAAGTGTTAATCTGTGCACATTTTCGTTCTCAGTATTCATTTTTTCTTTTTTTATTTTCTTACGCACTTCTCTATTTTTTTCTTTGTATTCTGCACGGATAGTTTCTGACTTGTATGTTAAATATTTTTTGGTGTAATCTATTTTTTTCTCTATTAATTCTTTTAATTCTTCTGTTATGTAATATCTGCATGTTCTTTTTTCTTCCCACTTATACTCTCCTAAAGTTTCTTGTGCCACCTTGTGGATCACTTTTTTAATGTGTTCATATTCTTATTCTATATCTTTGGTTGGTTCCAATGTAAGTAATTCATTGTGTAATCTTCTTTGATAAAGCTCTTTAATACTTTCGTGTTGAAATAGATGAGTTTTGTATCTTTTCATTTTTATTTCTCTCTTGTCTTTGTCTGTGGGATAAGTTTGTACATTTTTATTGTTTTTTGATGAAAAAGAGTACACTATTTCAGTAGTCAATAGATGGTGATCTGTGTCACAGTTGGTTCCTCTCTTAACTCTGGTGTCACATATCTTGAATGTGGATTGAACTTTAGTTATAATATAATCTATTCTGATTTAATGATGGTCTCTCCCAAGTAAAGCGATGAATATCCTTGTGGGGGAAGAAATTTGGCACTAATATAGGAATTGATGGCCTCATCAAAGCCGTGTAGCTTTGAAAGTTAAATTTTGACTTAAGGGGTAGTTTTGGGGGGTGAAGCTGAATCATTCGCAATCAGTTATGGCTTAACTCAGCTTATTGACGAACCAACACGGATCCTTGATCGAGACGGGGAGTTCGCCAGTCTTCTTGATCTGTTTTTAACCACCAATCCGGAGATTTACACGGTCACCGTAAATCCGCCTTTAGGTTCTTCCGACCATAAACTGCTTTCGACATCGAGTATCCTGCCAATCAGTGACAGAGAGGCGCCTAGGCTGCGCAAGATTTGGCACTACAAATCTGCTAAATGGGAAGATCTCATGGAATACTTTCGAACTTTCCCTTGGATGGACATTTGTTTTCGATCCGATAACCCATCTGACTGCGCCAGGGAGGTCTCCGATGTTATTTTGGCTGGTATGGAAGCTTACATCCCTTTTTCGAAGAAATGCTCCTCCAACGGCAAGCCTTGGTTTGACCGAGAATGCAAAGAAGCTGTTGCTTCTAAACATATTGCCTATCGACAATGGCGTGAAAATCCTAACACCGTAAATCGTAACATCTTTGTTCATGCCCGGAACAGATGCAAGGGAATTATCGACGAAACCAAGGAGGCACACAATCAACGAATTAGAAACAAACTTCTTGCTTGTCCCAACAATTCCAGGTCCTTTTGGGCAGTCGCTAAGGCAGTTAGTCAAAATTTTACCAAATCCACCATACCAGCACTCACACGGCCAGATAATTCCATTGCAACCACACCTGTTGAGAGAGCGAACTTGTTGGCTGAACTCTTTGCTTCACATTCTACTGTCGATCTCCAAGGAAAAACACCACCTACTATTCCCATATTGCAGTTAAGGATGCCCGATGTTGTCTTCAGACAGCGCATCATAAAGCGTATTTTAATGAAGCTAAACACCAAGAAGGCTTCTGGCGCTGACGGAATACCTACCATAGTTCTCAAAAAACTATGCAAGGGAACTAACACCAGTCTTCTGTAGACTTTTTAACCTATCCTACAGAAAGGGAATATTTCCGTCCTGCTGGAAATGTGCCACGGTTCAGACGATACCTAAAAAAGGTAAGAAGACCTTGCCAAATAACTACCGACCAGTTGCACTGCTTTCAATAATATCGAAAGTCATGGAAAAGGTTATCAATGAGCATCTTCTAAAATATCTTGAATGATTCAATATTATTAGCGATCACCAATATGGTTTTCGTAAACATAGATCAACAGGAGATCTTCTGACTTATGTAACACATGTTTGGAACAACACAATTGAACACTTTGGAGAATCTCGAGCGGTTGCTCTTGACATATCCAAGGCATTCGACCGGGTTTGGCACGATGGACTGTTGGCTAAGTTACGCTCTTATGGTATGTCTGAAAGGTTCTGTTTGTGGCTCTCATGTTTCCTCAGAGAGCGTTCTTTACGAGTGGTGGTCGACGGATTTCTTTCTAACACCCTCACTATCAACGCCGGTGTGCCCCAGGGCTCCATACTGTCTCCTACTCTCTTTCTCATTTACATTAACGATCTGCTGGAAAAGACCGGGAATCCAATCTATAGCTTTGCAGATGACAGTACGCTTGTCTCTTCATTCACCTTGAACGCTCGGACATCGGCTGCTCAGGCGAATATCCGCAGACAGCAGGAGGTCGTTCAACTTAACAAAGACCTGGAAGAAATTCTATCTTGGGATGACAGTAACCAAGTGGAATTTAACGCTACAAAAACCCAAGTGGCAGTTTTTTTCTAAAAAAGTTAACGTTGCTGAACCCGACAGAGTTATGTCGGGGCACTCCATTCCCCTAGCATCGTCGCTCAATTTGTTGGGCGTTAGTTTGGGAGCAAATATGTCTTGGCATGAACATGTTGCAGGCATAGCAAGGAGAGCTTCTCAAAAGTTGGGAATATTATTTAGAACTAGAAAGCTTTACACCCCACAGCAACTGTTAATTCTTTACAAAGCCCAAATTCGACCAACTATGGAATACTGCTCCCACGTTTGGGGCTCCGCTCCCAAACACACACTGCATTTGTTGGATTCTGTTCAGAGAAGAGCGGTCCGTCTGATTGGGGACCCGGAATTGACCGGCGGCCTTGATTCGCTGGAACATCGAAGAACGGTTGGCGACTTGAGTCTGTTCTACAAGTATTTTCATGGAAAGTGTTCGAAGGATGTAGCCCGCTTAATTCATCCCAAAGCGGTGCATGTTAGAAATACACGTCGCGCTGGTGCTTCGCATCCGTATGAGGTTCAGCTTGTTACTCCGCGTACAACGCTTTTCAAGCAATCTTTTATATGGAGAACGTCATCCCTTTGGAATAATTTGCCCAGCGCTGTGTTTCCCACCGAGTACAATTTACAGCGATTCAAGAACAACGTGAATCGCTTTTTCCGCACTTGTGCCGCTCCTGGAGCGCTTTAGGGACTTCCCTGCAGCACGTGTGCTAGACCCATAAAAAAAAAAAAAAAAAGAAATCGGAGGTGAAAAAAAAAATTTTATCAGATAATCGAGTGGGGTATCAAATAAAAGCTTGTAAAAACATGAATTCAAAAATATATATAATGTGATATTTGCGCACACTCTTCTTTGTATTATTTTGAAAAAATTGCGAAAAATCGCTGTGCCCTTCTTCTTATCTAGAAAAGCACTGACGAAAAAATTTTGAAAAATATTATGAAATATTCTTCGTAGAGTGTAGATTGAACGAAAATTATCTCATTATCCTTATTAATTTATCTGCTATATAAAAAAATAAAAATTTCAAGGTCATCAGTTTTCAGTGAAGATCAGAAAAAAAACTTTGTTGAAAACTCATTTGGGGTGTGTTTTTTTGAAGTCATTGATAATTTTATATCTCCGTAACAAAAATTTTTATTTTAAAAGCAATAAACGTGCTGAACACTAATTGCAGAAGTCCGACTTCCGTTTGGTCGGTTATTTTCGACATGGTGACAATTTTGAGACTAATACTATTTACTTCAGTCAATTTGTTATTCGGTCACCAACAGCGACCTCTGGCGGAAGCATAAAATGACGGGAGAATTCAACTGAAACTTATTCGGATTTTGATGATGCACTCTATATGTTACACAAAATTTACACACAACGAAGATCAGGCAAGACAAAAGTGTCGTTAGCAGTTGCAGTTTGTAGCTTCTTCCTAAATTTTTTACAATTTATTAAAAGTTAATATCTGAGAATGAAATCTATTTGTAGCTGCTCTTAAAAAAACATACGAATGAAAAAGAAACAAGCACTATTCGTGGCCCCGCGCCAAATATAAGTCTTAAATTCACCTCACACGGATTGCACACAGCCCTACACTGATAAACGACATTGGGTATCGGGCATCGTCGGGTGTCTTGCACGAAATAAGCCACCCAAAGGGTGATCTAACCGAGATTGGGTAATTAATTGGCTATTGCCGACCGTAAATTGTAAGGACACTGCAGGTTAGCAGGATCAGGACCAAGGATATTTATTTATCCTGTTTTCCTGCTAAAGGATATACGGCAGGATCACTTTCGGAAATTGATTTATTAATTGGTTTCGGTTAAGGAGATTTAAGATAATCTAGTCGGTTCAGTTAACTTATTACATAGAAAATAAATAGAGTAAATTAGTTGTAAGAATGAGGCGTTTTTCGTGCACTTACGGGTCTTCATTACATCATAAATTGAAATAATTATTGTAAGCCTTTTAATGGAACCATAGATTAGCAAAAGTACTTTTTTTTAGCAAACATATGCCCACCAAGACACGTTGACAAATGTATTGGGAAAATTAATTAATCTAGGCTTTAAATTAATTCCTTATCCACTACATTAACCCAGTCGCCAGGTGTTTTGAGCTCTCATTAAATGTTAATAGGAATTATACTATGATAATATGCTTAAAACATATAAAATGTGTCAATTCAGATTTCCTTTATCTAATCGCACCATTCTGCATATCAGCATATAAAGTTTATAAATATAGGTAACAAACAAAAGCAGAGTGAGTGTGTCTGATGTATCAAGTGTCTTAAAAAGTTTTCCAACGAACCCAAAAACAAAAAGTTTTTGAAAAGCAAACACCTTGTTTTTTAAAAAACGTTATAATCGGCCCGACGATCATAACTTAGGTTGCATTTTGGCACACAGGTAGTTTTTTGGACGTAGAATACGATAAAAAAAAAGTTTGCTATAGTTTGATGTACGCTAAAGTCCATTTGTTTGGAGTTGATAGCACACAACATGGGTTATAAATATTAAAATGTCATAAACCATAAGCGTCCGAAATTTCTCTACCAATTAGTTGCATTTTTAGTTTAAGTCACCTTTATTTTCTATCTCTATACAACAGTAGGACCTTTCTCTAAAAAATATGTTATTACATGCCTTCTAAACTTTACAATAAGCTATATAAATGAAAGCATTTCAAAGTTTATTTTAATTAAGTTGGGAAAAGTCAATCATCGCTCCTGATGAAGCTAACATGGTTAGCGAAACGCGCGTCGAGTGCAAAAATAAAGTGTTTGGTGTAGTGGTGATATATACTGAGTAGTTTATTTTAATGAGTAAATGATAAAACTAAAAATCTTATTTGTATGATAAAGGCCTAAACGAGTACAATTAACAATTCTTGAGAACTAGAAATCTACAGTGTTATAAAGCTAAAGATAATAGGTCAAATAAAATTATTTGGGATTTTAGCAGTTATTGGAATATAATTAACCAAAGTACTTATCGGTAGGTAAGTGTCTAAGTACCTAAGTATGCAATAAAAATATTCTGTTCAAGTATAAAAATAAAGCAAGAATCTATAATATGCTTAGTTCAAATTAGAACAGCGATGGCTTCAACTTCAACTTTCAATTTTGCCCCGGTCAAACTTCGCGGAGTCTGTAAATCTGCATTTTCCCCGCAAGAAAAAACAATGATACTTAACGTCCACGATGCCGTAGTGTATCAACAGTCAATAAGCCAAATCCGCGAAACTGTGGGAACCTATGCCAACATGACAGGAGTTGGATCTGCAACTATTTATAGATTTCTAAAAGAAAGAAAACGCGGTCCTTGCAACGAATCTCAGAATCACAAAGGAAAGAAGCCCTTAGAGGTCGATGAAGACTTTAAAAACGCAATAAGAAGAAAAGTACAGCATTTGTTTATTAGGAAAGAAATACCTACACTACATAAAGTTTTGCAAGAAATCAGAGAAGAAAATTATGGAAAATTCTTCATAACCTGAATTTTCGTTGAGAAAAACACAATAGAAAATCTGTTATTATCGATAAAACAGAAATAATTTGTTGGAGAAGAGAATATCTACGTGCAATGAGAAAATTTCGAGCCGAAGAAAAAAATATTTTTTAGTGTTCCGTACGAAACACTTATAAGATGACTTTGGTGTCTGTCTGTCTGTTTGTCTGCCACACCCGATTTTCTCCGAAACTATTTGTCAAGTTGAAATTTGGTAATAATATAGGAATTGATGGCCTCATCGGAGCCACGTAGTTTTGAAAGTTAAATTTTGACTTACGGGGTTAGTTTTGGTGGGCGAAATTGGAAGTGAAAAAAAATTCTTTATTAAGTCTTCGAGTATGGTGTCAAATGAAAGCTTGTGAAAAGACGGGTAATATATATATATATATATATATATATATATATATATATATATATATATATATATATATAATGTAATACTTGCGCACACTTTTCTTTGTACTAGTTTTAAAAAATCGCTATCCCCCCCTTATCTCGAAAAGTACTGATCAAGAAATTTTGAAAAAATTCTGGAATATTCTCTACGGGGTGTAGATTGAACGAAAATTATCACGAGTCCATTACCTTTAATAATTGGTATATAAAAAAACAAAAATTTCAAGGTCATCAGTTTTCAGTCAACAAACTTTGTTGAAAACTCATTTGGGGTGTGTTTTGTGAAGTCACTAATCATTTTATCCCTCCGTAACAAAATTTTTTATTTTAAAAGCAATCAACGTATGGAACACTAATTCCGCAAGTTCAACTTGCACTTGACCGGTTATTATTTTATTTAGATGAGACTTGGGTTAACGAGGGATACACAGTGAAAAAATTCCGAATTAACAAAAACATTAAGAGTGCCAAACAAGGGCGCAGGCTAATTATAGCACATATTGGTAGTGAAAACGGATTTCTTGACGGTGGCTTGTTGGAATTCAAATCAAAGTCAACTAAAGATTACCATGAGGAGATAACGGCCGATGTTTTTTAGAAGTACTCCCCACAAATGATTGAATGTAAACCAGCAGAATCAGTTATAGTATTAGACAATGGCCCATACCATTCTCGATTATTTTAACGACTCCCGACAAATTCATGGAAGAAAGCGGATATTCTTCAAAAATCTTAAACATAAAGATGATATGTTAAGAGCGGAACTTCTCAAAATTGCGAAACAAAATAAGGTACAGTTCAAGAAATACGCAGTCGATGAGATGGCAAAAGAATAGTACATCACAGTGCTTAGATTCCCCCCATATCATTGCGAATTGAATCCCATAGAGCTTATTTGGGCACAAATGAAAGGTTTCTTTGCAAGGGAAATCACCACGCTCAAACTTCAAGACGTAAGGCAGTTATTACTTGCCGAAATAGAAAGGATCAAAAGGATAATTGTAGAAATGCCATTCGACATATTATTGAAGAAGAAAATAAAATGTGGAAACTTGACGAATACATCGAAAAAACTGTAGAAATAGAACCCATAATTTTCAATTTAAGAGAAGTCGAGTCTTCAGATTTTGAAAATGATGATTGCCTTTGATTGTAATTAAAGAACTTATATATCGTGAATTGTGAATTTGTATATATACATAAATCTATAGATTAAAAACTTTATTGTAATAAATATTATATTTCTACAACTTTATTTCTAAGATAATTTTATTTATTAAACACTAAAAGCAGGTTACGCTCGGACGGCTATACTACCGATGAACCCTTTTTTACATTTTATGACTCTATTGTATAGCAGAGGTTTTCTGCCTAAAATAGGGTGAACTCTTAAAAATAATTCAAAACGGATAGTAAAATCCACTAAAATACATAAGAAATCCCTTTTCTTTTGGGCGCACTCCAGCATGTATTTGCATCTACAATGAGAGAATTCTGCCATCAGTTGCAAAGAAATACACTTAAAGCCCACAAAATCCAAAATAAAATCAAAAATTCAGTTTTTGGGTGATATCTCGAAAAATAAAAAAGATATCGAAAAACTAATAGTACCATGTGAAAGAGCTGGAAGTTTTATAAAAAAATGGTATATAGTTTTTTCCAGCTTTCTTTTATTAGCTTGAGAATTTATTAAAAATACGGATAGGTGATTCAAAAAGTGTAGCGCGCCAAACAGGTTAATTGGAAAGTTTACGCGCACCGCTCGAAGCTTTATCGATATTACTTGTTTTCAGAGTATAAAAAATAACCGGCCAAGTACAAATTGAACTTGCACAATTAGTGTTTCGTACGTTGATTGCTTTTAAATAAAAAAAAAATTGTTACGGTGGTATAAAATGATCAGTGACTTCACAAAACACACCCCAAAGAAGTTTTCAACAAAGTTTGTTTCCAATCACGATGGTAAGATACAACGAATTGTATAAAGTACGCATACCTATTACTCCATCGAAAGCTGACACAGCAGCTTTCAAACCGACAGAGTGGTTGACACAGTCAACGCTTTAAAAGCAGGTAGCGCTTTTTCGAGGGATATAACACAGGGGAACAGCTGTTTTGGTGTCGAGGTTTTTTGAGCTGATTCTATATCAATTTGATGTTCTGAATTCAAATAACGTATTCATTTGTACCTAGGAGCTCAAATTTTTAAGATATACAATTTTAGAGAAATATAAGTTACATTATTGTAACTCAAATCCGTAAGTGTAGTAAACAAAAGTAGATACGAAATTTTTATTTTAGTTATACAAAATACAATATTATGTCGTACTTACAAACAAAAAAAAAACATTGAAGAAATGAAATAGTCACTCAACACTTGGAAAGCTTCTTTTCCGCGACATTCTTGAATGTTTTTTAAACAGTCCCTTTTTAAACTCCAGCAGTAATCGCCCATCATGTGCATGTCCCATCTTCCTTGGTAGCGGTCCTCCATAACTTTAATATCTTGGTGAAATCTTTCACCTTGTTCCTCACTCATGTCTCCTAAATTTTCTGGAAAACGGTCTAAGTGGCTGTGTAAATAGTGTATTTTAATACTCATATTGCACCCTAAGGATTTGAAACTATTAAGCATCTTGTTAACCATTTCAACATAGTTTTGAGCTTTATGTTTGCCTAGAAAATTTTCTACAACTGCAACAAATGATGTCCAAGCTTCTCGTTCAACTTGATTCATTGAATTTATGAAGGCAGGATCCTTAATTAATTGTCTTATTTGTGGGCCGTCAAATATCCCTGCTTTGAGTTTTTCTGTGCTCAACTGATGCATTTTTACCCCTATATATGCCAAACAAGACCCATTCTTATCAAGAGCCTTTACAAATTGCTTCATTAAGCCCAACTTTATATGTAACGGAGGAAGTATGATTTTTTCTCTTTCAACCAAAGCGTCGTTAATGACATTCTTTTCCCCAACGTCCATGTTTTCTCTCTGAGGCCAATCTTTTCTAACCCAGTGGTGTGTTTTGTCCCTACTATCCTAGAGGCACGAGAAACACGGATATTTCGTGTAACCACTTTGCTGCCCAAGAAGAAAGTTTACCATTTTTAAGTCTACACAAATCATCCATTGATGTTCGTAATACTTTATCTTCTGCAAGACCAAAGCTATGGTATTATATTCTTCTTTCAGTTTCGTTGAGTGAGCTAGTGGTATTGAACCATATTTATTCCCATTATGTAGAAGGACACATTTTAAACTTCGCTTTGAACTGTCAATAAATAGGCGCCAATCATCTGGAATATATTCAGAAAGTCCCATTTCTTTCATGAGTCCCCTAATTTCGTGACAAAATACAAGATTGTCTTCTTGAGAAAAGAATGGTAGCAGATCTTTTTCTCTTGTACGGTAAAAGGTAATTTTGGTTCCTTGTTCCAGTAAATTTTTGTCGTTCAACCTAGAAGCCAGTACTTCAGAAGCTTTTTTCGATAAATTGAGATCCCTGGTGAGATCATTTAATTCATTTTGATTGAAGCGTTGAGGAACTGATGACGTCCCCTCATAGTCACTGTTAGTTTCATTAGCATCAGAACTTTTATTAGCATCAGAAGAGCGATCAGAGGGAAAATATTCGTCATCAGAGATATGTGGTAGCTGATGAAATGTTGGAATCGGTATTTCATCTGAGTGCGGGATAGGGCGTATTGCCGAGTCTAAATTGGGATAAGTCCACTTACTGCGGTTATTTCGATTGATTCCATTAGTATTTACTAAACAGAAATAACAATCATTGAAGTGGTTTTTTTGGTTCTTTCCAAACCATTGGTACGCCGAATTTTAGACATTTTCTTTTTCCGGTAGTCCACTGCCGTAAATGCTCTGTACAAGTTTTACATACGAGATGCGGGGCCCACGCTTTGTCCTCATCACCAAGCTTAACTCCAAAGTATCCAAGATACGCTCGCTTTACAAAGTCAGTAATAGTTTGTCTGTTTTGTTGAAACATGTATTCTCCGCATATATAGCAAAACACATCAGGTTGATTTACACAACTTCTTCTTGAACTGGAACCTGAACTCATTTTAATTCTGTTCAATAACACAAAAACACTCTTTTCTTAACATAAAATAACACGCCGAATTCGATCTACTCTCATTAGTAAGAACGCACAAACTGACGAGACTTACCCTACCCTAAAAGGGTCAGTTCAGGTACTGATAGGCAATGGTTCCACTATTTATAGATTTACCTGGAATTTACTCAATTACAGACTGACAATAAAACCATTGTACCTGCATTAATGAATATATAATAATTTTAGAACTCTCATAAATGAATATACTGAATAAAAACTACATTGGTAGATAAGTTGATGTATCTAAAAAAGTAGAGCTGATAGAGAAAAACGGATTGCATGTATAGATTTAGCGTCCCAAATATAGTTAAAATCAGCTCTAAAATCCCAGGCACCAAAACAAAAATATTTTTTTGTTGCCCTGTGTAATTATTGTAAAGCAACTGAAAATAGACAGAAGTCCATATTCCAGCAGCTTACAAGCTGTTCTCTTGTCTGTGATACGGCGAAACGCGTCTCAGGATGGATTTGACAGACAAGAGAACAGCTTGTAAGCTGCTGGAATATGGACTTCTGTCTATTTTCAGTTGCTTTACAATAATTATATATACTTGAGGAAGGATCCCTCGAAAAAGCGCTACCTGCTTTTAAAGCGTTGACTGTGTCAACCACTCTGTCGGTTTGAAAGCTGCTGTGTCAGCTTTCGATGGAGTAATAGGTATGAGTACTTTATACAATTCGTTGTATCTTACCATCGTGCTCCGTAACTTCTGGGATAAGTACCATTTGATACCGTTCTCTTGTTTGTCAATCCTAGCCTGACTGACGAGCCGTGATACGGCGATACGCGTCTCAGGATGGATTTGACAGACAACAGAACAGCTTGTAAGCTGCTGGAATATGGACTTCTGTCTATTTTCAGTTGCTTTACAATAATTTGTTTCCAATCTTTACTGAATACTGATGACCTTGCAATTTTTGTATTTTTTATATACCAAATAAATTATTAAAGCTAATGCACTCGTGATAATTTTCGTTCAATCTACACCCCGTGGAGAATATTCCAGAATTTTTTCAAAATTTTTTGATCAGTACTTTTTCGTGATAAGCGATGACAGCGATTTTTCGCGATTTTTTAAAAATAAAACAAAGAACAGTGAGCCCAAGTATTACATTATATATATATATATATATATATATATATATATATATATATATATATATATATATATATATATATTTTACTTGTGTCTTCACAAGCTTTCATTTGACCCCACACTCGATGACCCAGTAATTTTTTTTTTTTTTTCAATTTCAATTTCACCACCCAAAACTAACCCCTTAAGTCAAAATTTAACTTTCAAAACTACACGGCTCTGATGAGGCCATCAATTCCTATATTACTACCAAATTTCAACTTTCTATGACAAATAGTTTCGGAGAAAAAATCGGGTGTGACAGACAGACAGACAGACAGACACAGAAGTCATCTTATAAGTGTTCCGTACGGAACACTAAGAATTAAAAGATAGCTTTTTGAAGAAGAGAGAGACTTTTAGCTTTCCGATGATACTGATAGTTTTTATCTTTGTGGCTTTATAATTTGTAAAACCTAAAACGAGATTTTTGCTTGCATGTTTTTAACGGGCATACAGTGAATTACAAATATTTAATAAAATATCGTATTGAAAAAAATCCTTGTGCATATATCATTATTATACTTTAAGTTTCAATATAAGAATAGTTAAACATTGAGTTTTAAAATATGAAAATTTTCATGCTGTTGTGCGCCGCCGGCAATCCTGTCGTTCAAAACAATACGAAATGGTAAAAAAAATCGAACAATTTGTTTTTAGTTACATGTAAAAGTGTACTTAATATTAGAAAATCATTAAAAACATAAAAAAAAAACTTTCTCTTTTTTGTAATTTTACTCTTAAAAAAAATGTTCATGTAAAACGTATTTTTTGCTTATTATTAATCATAAATATTTAAAGGTAGGACCTGAAAGATAAAAGTCTACGCTTTAAGTATAAGGTATTTATATTTCATTTAAACACCCAGGTACAAAGAAAACAGTTATTGAAAACACAAAATTTCTAAATTACTCGAAGAAATTGAATGAATTACGTACTCTCTGGGATCTGTCATTTTACTTTAAATATTTTTTTTTTAAATTACGGTAAAACTAAAAAAAAAATAATTTATATACTATTATTTTGTAAAATTTTCTGTTCTTTCACGTGGTACTGCTAGTTTTTGGATATCTTTTTTATTTTTAGAGATATTTGCGAAAAACCCATTTTTTTATTATTTTTGATTTTGTAGGCTTAGCGTACACAGAAAACTTTTTTCTCGTATTCTACGTCCAAAAAACTACCTTTATGCCAAAATGCAGCTTGTTAACATTTAATGAGAGCTTTTCGTCAAAATTTGCCTCTGATGTCTGGGCTATATTCCTCAGGGAACTAAGTGATTTTTTTTTTCTTCTTAAACCTGAAAATTTCGTTCGGACGAAAGAAATTCATTAGTGCTTATAACTTCATCAAATACAAGTTACTACTCAATAAAGCTTTATTTACGAACTAGTGAATATCTCTCCTACAGAAGTCTGAAACTGCCTCTGATCTTTGGAAGTTAATATTTCGCCAGTATCAATGTTTTGTGCCAATATACTTCTCATAGAAATAAAATCCACTTAATGACTATACAACCTCTCATTTAAATTTTGTAAGCTATCGTGGGTAGTCTGAAACGTTCTCTAACAATGGAAGAAAAAATTTTGTTGACGAGAAATTCACGATAATCTCCTGAAACTTCAGTTCGTTTATTCTAATATTTTTCCAATAATTCAATACTATTATTAAAGTGATTCCGGAAGGCAAAATATCCATCCATGACTGCAACAATTTCGTCATTTGATGTCAAACGCGTTCCAGCCAGGAATTTTTTCAAGTTTCGAAGCAGATAATAGTCAGAGGCAGTCAAATCTGGTGAATACACTGGATGTTCAAGCAATTCGTACTTTAATTCGTGAAATTTTGCCATCACCAAAACACTTTTGTGAACACGTGCATTGTCTTGATGAAAAATGATTCTTTTCTTCCTTAAAGCAGGACTTTTCTAACGAATTTTTGCATCCAACTGATCCAAAAGATTACAATAATATTCAGAGGTAATTGTTTTACCTTTCTAAGGATAATCGATCAACAAAATACATTTGTAATCCAAAAAAACTGTTGCCATAACTTTTCCTGCTGATGGAACCGTTTTTGCCTTCTTTAGTGCACTTCCAACGGCTTTAGTCCATTGTTTCGACTGTTCTTTTCACTGTAGGGTATAGTAGTGGATCCAAGTTTCATCAATAGTTATGAAACGATGCTTGAAATCCATTTTATTTTGATTAGAACGATCCGAACACGCTTGAGAAATACGCATTCGAATGAGTTTTTGGTCAATTGTCAGCAAATGCGGCACCTATCTTGCACAAATCTTTTTCATATGTAATTCTTTATGCAAAATATTTCCAATTCGTTCTTTTGAGATGCCTATGGCGTCAGCTATTTTACACACTTTCACTAGTCGATCATCTAACACCATATCATGGACTTGTTTAATGATTTGTCGTGTCGTGCAGTTTTTGGACGACCTGCGCACGGACCATCTTCGAGGCTTATACGACCAGATTTAAAACGAGCAGCCCTTTTTTTCACAGTGGGAAGTGAAAGTGATGCATCTTTATACACTTTTAACACTTTCAGATGAATTTCTGCTGGTGTTTAACCATCTAAACCAAAGAATTTAATTACTGCACGATATTTAATTTTTTCCATTTTATAAACATCAATGACACTGTGGCCTGTCAATTTTACCCGCACATTGAGGCGCCATTTTTGTAGCCCCTCCTTTCTATACCTTTTTTTTTATAATTTCTTAGAAGGGATTGAGTGGTTATTGAAATTAAAAGAACTAAAGAAATTAAACATAGACCAGCTCAGTTTTTCTTGGTAGAGTAATATGGGTAAGAGATAATTTTTGTACGTCTTTTGGAAATGGTCTCTAAAATTTTAGGTTGTACAAATTTTGGGCACCATTCATTTTAAAATAAAAAGGATTTAACTTCAGCTAAAAAAATGAAAAAAAACAGTGAAGGATTATATAGTTGTTAAGGATAGTTTTGATATGGTACAACCCTTTTATCCTGAAAAGTAAAATAGGTAGTACAGTGAAACACTAGCCTTAAACAAGAAAAAAAAAGGTTTATTAATGACTAAACTAAAAGCTCTAACTTTGCGGTTCTGTTATTACCCTGTATTACAAAGAAACTTAGCCTAATGGGTGGTGTCGTTAATAAAGTCCTTAAATCAGGATTAAAACTTTGCTACACACGATGTTGAAGGTTCGTGAGATCACTTCACGAGTTATCAGTTCAATACGATGCGAAACACACTTATCTGGGAAAATAAGTCCACGGATGGATATTCTGGTGACTTACGGTTTTCCTACGAGCTTCTAGGCCTGTCTCGGTGGGATGTTCAAAACACAGATGTCTCTCCCATGGTTACTTCAGTTCCCTCTAGGCTTCTAAGCTTTTCTTTGGCCCCTAAAGGTCTGGGAATAAACCGGATTCAAAGAAAAAGGTCTTAAATTGAGCACTAAAACCGCTTTCACACTACTCCATCACTAATATCAGTACCGCTATTTGATAGTGAAAGCCTACTGGCGGCTTTCTAAAAAAAGAAGCCGTTACTTTGGGAGGGAAAAAAACCCGTTACGGCTACATGGTGTAAACAGCCTACGACGGCTACTTGGTGGAAAAAAAAGCCCACTACGGCTGCATGTTGAAAAAAAAGCCTCGTACTCGACTTGGCTCTATGATAGAAAAAAGCCATGATCCGTGTCATCCGGGCCCTTAAATATTTTTCTCCTTTCCGTAAAAATCACGTCTTCAATATGGCTACTTCCCGGATACAAATGTCTAGCCAATCGACGCATTAGAAACGAATTAAATAAATCTGGTAGAAAACCCGTAATGCACACTGTAATATAAACGGCTCTTAATTCGAGTGAACTACACTACTTAAAAGTTAGTAAACACTGCCTGATATAAAAATGGGAAAAAAAATGTAAATTATAAGGAGAAAAACAGTAACATAACATGATCTTAAAATCTAGGAAAAAATGAATGTTACAACACGTCAGTATTAAATAGCTGCTACTCCTTAAATGAATTGACAGATCAAAATAAAATTTTACATGTGTTTATATAAAGGATGGAAGTTTCCAATCCAATTATTGAATTATCCACAAAATTTGTTCCCGACGGCATTACAGTGAACGTCAGATACTACGTGGGTGTCATGAAGCGACTTTGCAAGAGGATTCAGCAGGTCCAACTGGAACGATGAGATGCAAAGGATCTTCTCTTGATTCATGATAACGCGCCTGCGCATACCTCCTCCTTATTTGCCTGATTTAGCCCCTAGTGACTTTTTTTTATTCCCAAGGTACAAGCTTCACATGAAGCGTCAACGCTATGACGATTTGGAGGAAATTAAAGCCACTGTGACATGCGAGTTAAAACATGATTTCAGAAGAAGATTTTTCTAATAGTTTCACATGGTTGTATAACGATCGGAGGGGACTATGTAGAACATCTGGAGTAAAAAATGTTTCCTTTTAGTTTTCCTATTTTTTTATTAAGGCAGTTCGGGAATTTTTTGGACAGACGGTGTAAATATACCTTTTCACATGTGCGTTGCGAAAGGTATATCATATATTTAAGAATTGTGTAATTATGTAACGTAAGATATTTTCAACTATTACGTACAAAATTTCATTAAATATACTAAACATAGCTAGTTCGCTAAACATTCAATCTCCCCATTTCCTTCTAGAATTTCTATCTGCAATATCGGGTATAAAACGTGTAAAACGGTAAAATTGCACGTCTTCCTATATCTTTTCGGATGTCATAAACGTCAAACAGTCGAGTAGAAATTAGAAAAGAGAACGGAGAGCAGTTTTATTTATATGGACGGGTTGGTTAATGTAATTCATTCCAAGACCTACGTTAGATTTTGTTTGTCATTTGGAAATTAAATTCATTTTATATATTAATCTCAAATCGCTTTAAAAAAATCATAACGGCGGCAATATTTAAGGAATACAATAAAGCTAAAAAATCGGTAACGTGGTTTCTTCTGTACTTCCACGCAGTCCCAAATTAGAAACTGAATGGAACTTTTTACACAAAATAATAATTTAAAACAGAAAATAATACACTTTTTAGATTCATCAACTGAAAGAATCCTGATAAGACCTTGAAACACGATATATACGTAGCAACCCTTCTAACTCCGTTTCCCACCCCTTTAATATTATACAACTGACTATAAATATTTACGCTAAAATTTGTTTATTGTTCTAATTAAGAAGCTGAAAAATTCACATAAAACTTTTCAAACTGCGAAATATATCAACCCTATTACGTTTTTCACTGAAACGATATTACTAAAAAAATATAGTGCCTTTTCGGTTCGAATGTTGGCAATCATTCTGGTTATTAGTACTTTATTCACTGTAACTTTGAAAAGACCGGTAGTATTTATTGAGAACCAATTTCGCAGATTGTTTAGCCAGGAGATAGCATCTACGTCCTGGTTCCCTTTTTCCAAAAACCTTTCCTTAGAGTATTTGCTGTAGTATGTTATGTACCTATTTCTAATAATTTTCGATTTATTTTGAATTTTTCAATTTTTACCAAAGTTATCAACTTCTTTAAGAAGCTTGGCTAATTCGTTTCGCAAAAAATTTTGATATTTAGGCCGGTTAAGCGGCTTGCGGAAAAAATATGGACCAATAATTCGAAAATTTAATATTCCACACCATACATTAAGCGACCAATGGTTTTGGTTTTGAACTTCCCGGACCCAAAATGGATTAACTGTTGAATGATAATGCATGTTATGGCTGTTAATTATTCCATTACTGCGAACAGTAGCTTCATCAGAAAACATTATTTTGGTTAAAAAAAATTTGGATCGGCCTCTATTCATGGTGGTACAAAAGTTTACTCATCGTTCAAAATCACGGTCTTGAAGTTCTTGGTGTAGTTCCATATGAAAAGGATGTTAGTTGTATTTTCTCGTGGTGTGATTAGCTGTAGATTGGGATGTGTCAGATAAGTCAACTATTTGACGGCTGCTGACCTGAGGATTAGCTTCAACATGAAGTAAAATCTTCATTCCTTTTTCCTCACTGGTTTACTACTTTCCGTTTCGTATCCTCAACGCTACCACTATCATCAAACCGTTCCATTTAGCACTGAAAACATTTTCTAGATAGTATACGTCTGTTAGGGCACTTCGCACCGTAAAGCCTTACTGCCAAAAGACAATTTTTTCCCACCTCGCCCAGTATATAATCCATATCATTAATTCATTTTTAGGAAAATCTATAACTATTACCTTTATACGTCACTTACTACAACAAATTAAACTATTTTTACTTACTTAATAGACATGTCAAAATTTGAATTCCCAACATTTTTGTTTTGTCTTGGCAACTATGATGTTATAGCGTAAGTGTATTAAAAACAAGGGTAAAAAATTGAAAAATTCTAAATAAATCGAAAACTACTAGAAATAGGTATACGACATACTTAATAAAAGTTGAAGGGTTTTGTAAAATCTATCAGAAAAAATAATAATATACAGGGTGTGCCATTTAAAACTTTTTTGATTTTCAATTTAAAATAGTCGAAGTGTATAAATTTATTTTGAACACCTTTTAGCATCTAACTCAAATTTCTTTACATATATCTTATTTTCATCTCCATAGAACGCTCGTACCAATTATGAGTATTCCACCTTCAAAAACAATTGCGCTACTGGCAATTTTTTACAAAACTGAAAACTAGTATTTTTTTTGAAACAATTAAAATATTAGAAAAACTACTAGGTTTAGGTATATAACATTATTAATAAAAAAAGTTATAAAATTTTAAGCAGAATTTAAAAATAAATTAGAAAGTTTCATTTAAAAAACTATGCTATATCGGCCACACTTTTTTGAAGTACCCTGTATACTCAAAAATCATTTTAAAACTGTGCACCTTAACATTCCCTAAAACTATTGTATATAACATTTTTTTGTCATTCCGGAAACAAATGAGATAATGAACTTTACTCCCTCGTTGACTCATACTGTATATACATTCTTAAACAGCTTAGTATAAATGACCGACTTTCAAATAGAATTAATAGACAGATGGTCTCCAACAAGATGGTCCGACCAAGTAAGATCTCTTCTTGGTATAAGTATGTACGAGTCAAGCTAGATCGCGACGGATCGAGAAGCCTGGAGCAACCGCATAGTATCACCGATACTCCTATTGAGATGAAAGGATTGAGACAGAGAGAGAGAGAGAGAAAGAAAAAGAGCCACCATCTGCTAGATCGTAAGACCAAAGCGAACAAGGAAAATCTGTCTCACCAGGTTTGGAATTGAGAGGCCCTCGTTACCAGACATGAAGTTGTATGAAGAATGATAAAAATAGTGTTAGCTCTGGACTAACCAAGAGGAGAGTTTATATCATAGATCTCATAAAATAACAACCTTGATAGGATATCGTATAAATCCGTGATGGTAGATAGGTAATACCATCACTATTATGGGGAGACAAATGATCAATCATAGAGTGATAAGAGATTAATGACCCAAGCCAGCCGACACATTTTGCAGACAGAAGACGAGGTCATTTTTACTAAGTCCATCCGAGTTAAATTTCGCAATCTCACCATACGGTATATAAAATTAATCCCTATAATTCTCAAGAGTATTCGAGTCGCAAAAACAAAACACGTTCGAAAAAACAAACACATTAGCCTTTTTAATTTGCATTAGGTAACCTTTAGCCCGTTCAAAAACAACGAAAAAAAAAACCGCTAAAGCACAAGGTAAATACGTAAATATTCCGTGGAGATAAAGTAATTAGCTATCTTTCTTCATGCCCTAATGTTTCGCATACGTGGGCAAAATATGAAAAAAATCCCTAATATATCTCTGTAATCTTTTTATATTATATTTATTTTACCGAGCTTCATCACAATGTTTCATTTTGATGTTTATTTTATGGCACGTCCTAATCCATATCAGACATCTTCGAGGTAACGTAAACGAACATCATTATCAATTCAGTTTTTTTTTATAGCGTTCTTGTCCTTCCGGTTCCCAGTTTCCATCCTCTTCAATCTTCCACATCTCCGGCTCTTAGATTTCTCTCTAACATTGAGCTCTTCACACCTCCAAACCATGTCACTCTTGGTTTCTCTCCTCTCGTGTTTTCGCTTGGTACTCACTTTAGAACCATCTTTGGTGTTTGGTGTTCTTTCATTCTTTCCACGTGTCCGTACCATATATCCGGGAGGTGTTCTACTAAGAGTAAAGAGATTTTAATACTAATAATAATTAGCTAGTCAGCAACAAAGGGATTTTTGTCGTCAGTTGGCCACTGTTATCTTGTATAAATTTATAGGCATCCCAGTATAAGATCTTAAACATCACAAATGCTTGGTTCTTATAATGAAGCTATTTATACCAATAAATATCTTGTGCATCATCCTCATCAATCCGGTTTTTTTATTAGCATTCTTCGCCTCCCGGTTTCCAGTTTCCATCCTCTTCGATCTTCCCAATCTAAAGGCCTTATATTTCTCTCTGATATTGCCCTTTGAACATCTCCAAACCATGTCGCTCTTTCGCTTGGTACCCACTTTAGAACCATCTTTGATATTCGGTGTTCTTCCATTCTTTCCACCTGTCCGTACCATATAAGTTGCCGTTGTTGAATTTCCTCAGTAATCATTCCTTATTCTTTCATTTCTAACTCTATCCATTCTTGACACGTCAGTTGATCTTCGCCAGTAATCCATTTCGAGTGCCATTAGTTTCTGTTCCAATCGTTTGGTCAATTGCCAAGTTTCACAAACGTATATCACGATGCTCTTAAATACTGCATTATAAATGAGCTGCTTTCTCTGTAATGTTATGTTTTTCGACCACAGAACAGAGATTAGATGTCTTATCTTTTCCTTCACTTATTCTACTCTCCACTTCGTTTTCCGCTCTACCGTCTTTACTTATGTTAGTTCCGAGATATATATATATATATATATATATATATATATATATATATATATATATATATATATATATATATATATATATATATTTTTCACAAGCATCAGCGACCTCACCGGTATTTAAAGAAATAAACCTTATTGGGGGAATAAGAACCTTGGAATCTCGCTGAACCAAATGTATTAAATTCAATGTAGATTATGTTGCGAAATATTTTTTGTTTTTGCAAACAAATGTTATTTACCTTGATTTTACTAGACTTTTCTACCCTCGTAATTTTTCAAAAGTAGTCATTTCCCATATTTTACCAAGCCTAAAATTATATACAACTTTACCAACAATGCTTATATTTGTACATATTTTAGGTTCAACCTTGATTTCTAGAACTAATTTTAGCAGACTTTTATGTGTATATCCAGCAACTGTCACAACGAATAGCCTGTTTATGTCTTTGATTTTCGAAGTAATTTGGCAGTTTCGTTTGTAACTTGATACATGTATGGTAAAATATTATCTATGTCTATGTCTGAAAGGTTCTGTTTGTGGCTCTCATGTTTCCTCAGAGAGCGTTCTTTACGAGTGGCGGTCGACGGATTTCTTTCTAACACCCTCACTATCAACGCCGGTGTGCCCCAGGGCTCCATACTGTCTCCTACTCTTTCTCATTTACATTAACGATCTGCTGGAAAAAGACCGGGAATCCAACCTATAGCTTTGCAGATGACAGTACGCTTGTCTCTTCATTCACCTTGAACGCTCGGACATCGGCTGCTCAGGCGTATATCCGCAGACAGCAGGAGGTCGTTCAACTTAACAAAGACCTGGAAGAAATTCTATCTTGGGGTGACAGTAACCAAGTGGAATTTAACGCTACAAAAACCCCAAGCGGCAGTTTTTTCTAAAAAAGTTAACATTGTTGAACCCGACATAGTTATGTCGGGGCACTCCATTCCCTAGCATCGTCGCTCAATTTGTTGGGTGTTAGTTTGGGAGCAAATATGTCTTGACATTCGACCAATTATGGAATACTGCTCCCATGTTTGGGGCTCCGCTCCCAAACATACACTGCATTTGTTGGATTCTGTTCAGAGAAGAGCGGCCCGTCTGATTGGGGACCCGGAATTGACCGGCGGCCTTGATTCGCTGGAACATCGAAGAACGGTTGGCGACTTAAGTCTGTTCTACAAGTATTTTCATGGAAAAGTGTTCGAAGGATGTAGCCCGCTTAATTCCTCCCAAAGCGGTGCATGTTAGAAATACACGTCGCGCTGGTGCTTCGCATCCGTATGAGTTTCAGCTTGTTACTCCGCGTACAACGCTTTTCAAGCAATCTTTTTTATGGAGAACGTCATCCCTTTGGAATATTTTGCCCAGCGCTGTGTTTCCCACCGAGTACAATTTACAGCGATTCAAGAACAACGTGAATCGCTTTTTCCGCACTCGTGCCGCTCCTGGAGCGCTTTAGGGACTTCCCTGTAGCACGTGAGCTAGACTAATAAGAAAAAAAAAAATGGGCGCAGGATTTGTGCTGCACGGGAATCCCCAAAGCGATACAGAAGCGATGCGTGTGCGGAAAAAAAGCGTTTCACCTTAGTCTTGAATCGCTGCAAGTTGTACTCGATGGGCAAATCATTCCAAAGGGATGAGACTGTTTGAAAATTGTTGTACAAGGAGTACCAAGCTAAGCCTCATACCGATGTTATGTACTAGCGTGACGTGTATTAACAGCATGCACTGCTCTCAGTTTAATAAAGCAGGCTACATCCATCGAACACCCCCAGATAGAGTGTCTTCCAGGCCTTTGTTAAGTAGAACGACTGTTTGTAGATATTTGCATGAGTTGCTGGTATTCGAGCATTCCAAGTGAATGAAGAAATAAACGTACTGACATCTGTAAAGCTGTTGGATTTCTGGTTCTTTCCAGCAGATCGACAACGTAAATGAGTAACAGAACAGGAGACAGCATGAAGTATTGGGACACACTGGCGTTGATAATAAAGAAATCCGTCGACCGCTACTCATAAAGAACACTCTCTGAGGACATCTGAGAGTCATAAACAAAACCTTTCAGACATACCATAAAAACGTAACTTAGCCTACAATCCGTCATGCCAGACCGGGTCTAATGCCTTGGATATATCAAATGCAACCGATCAAGATTCTCGAGAATGTTCAATTGCAATATTCCAAACATGTTTTACAAAAACTAGAAGATCTCTTGTGGATCTTTGCTTCCGAAAGCCATATTGACGATCGCTAATAATGTTAAATCCTTCTAGATATTTTAGAAGATGCCGGTTGATGACCTTGTCCATGACTTTCGATATTATTGAAAGCAGTGTGACTAGTTGGTAGTTTTTTTGGTTATTGGCTGAACTGCAGCGCATTTCTAACAAGAAGAAAATATTCCCTTTCTATAGGATATGTTGAAAAGTCTACAGAAAACAGGAGTTAGTTTACTTGCTCATTCTTTGAGTAGTACTGGTGAATGCTTATTACAACACTTAATATCGTCGGTGTGTTTTAATATCCACTCCCTTTTGAAAGCTTAAAATGGAGCGAAATTTTCATTACAACTTGATAGTTCTAATTTACTAATAGCTCAGTCGTCAAAAAGCTCTAAATAAATGTTAACAGGCTGCATTTTGGCGTAGAGAACGTAGAATACGATAACAAAAAGTTTGCTGCTCTAAAGTATACGCTAAGCCTACGAAATCGAAAATAAAGTGAAAAAGG
This sequence comes from Pachyrhynchus sulphureomaculatus, assembly GCA_019049505.1. Classification (NCBI taxonomy): domain Eukaryota; kingdom Metazoa; phylum Arthropoda; class Insecta; order Coleoptera; family Curculionidae; genus Pachyrhynchus; species Pachyrhynchus sulphureomaculatus. Next base: position 22,888,273 of record CM032448.1, read on the forward strand.
TCGAAAAAATAAAAAAGATATCGAAAAAACTAATAGCATCACGTGAAAGAACCGGACATTTTACAAAAAAAAATAGTATATAGATTATTTTTTTTGGTTTTAATGTAATTTAAAAAAAAAATATTTAAAATAAAATGGCTGATGTAATCCTTCAGTTGTAGTGGGAATCATGCTTCCAACCTCATTTATGATGTCACCTATCTTGGTGATGTATTTTCAGGTTATTAAAAAAGAAAATTTCACCTAAAAGTATATATTTATTTATTGTAATAGTATTATTATTATTTTATTATTATTTCATTGATAATTTTTAAAATGTAGAAGCGTAAAATGTTAAGAACAACAGTTAAAATTAGTTCACTTTACTAAACAGCAACCAACACTTAATTTACACTTTTATATAGTATACAAACTACGTGATCGTCGCACAGATGACAGAAAAATAGATCGAGCCGGTGGTGCTGCGCGCGCTTGTTTCTTCTCCGATCGCATGAACAAAATTCCTTTAAGTAATTTAGAATTTTTGTGTTTTCAGTTACTGTTTTCTTTGTAACTAGATGTTTAAATGAAATATAAATACTTTATACATAAGCTTAGACTTTTAGCATTCATTGCCCACCTTTAAATATTTTTTGTATTTGATTAATAATAAACAAAAAATACGTTTATCATGAACATTTTTTTAAGAATAAAGTTAGACAAAAAGAGAAAGTATTTTTTTAAAGTTTTTAATGATTTTCTAATATATAGTATACTTTAAACTGTAACTAAAGAAAAATTCTCCGACTTTTCTGGCCATTTTGTACTGCTTTGAACGTAAAATTGCATTCGGCGCACTACAGCAGGCAAATTTTCATATTTTAACACTCAATTTTTAAATAACACAGACAATGTGGATATTTCAAATTATTTTATTAATATTTGTAATTTACTCTATGCTTGTTAAAATCAAGCAAACAAAAATTTCGTTTTACGTTTTACAAATTATAAAGCAACAAAAATAAAAACTATCGGTATCATCGGAAAGCTGAAAGTTCCTCTTCAAAAAGCTATCTTTCAATTTTTTTTTTTTACACTCTGAAAACAAGTAATATCGGTTAACCTTCGAGCGGTGCGCGTAGATTTTCAAATTAACCTGTTTGGCGCACTTTTTGAATCACCACCTATCCAAATTTTTAATAAATTCTCACGGTAATAGAAAATCGAGAAAAAAAAATCTATATTCTATGTCTCTTTCACGTCTTGCTATTAGTGTTTCGATATCTTTTTTAATTTTTAATTTTATTTTGGTATTGTGGGCTTAGCGTACATCGTCCAAAAAAACTAAATGCATGCAAGAATGTAGCCTGTTAACATTTAATGAGAGCTCAAAACCACTGGCGACTAGGCTATAATATTTTTCTAACAATACGAGTCAGTTTTAATGAGGATACGTCTCTAAAAATCTATCTTCAATTAAATAATATACGAGTCAGAGTAAAAGAAGATTTATTTGTATAAATCTAGAATTAATATAAATTTTTCGATTCTTCAAATATTTTGATGACTTATCCCGTACAGCTCAGGTAATCTTTCTACTTACACAAACAGCAGCATCCCAGCGCGGCGGCGTCTAATGCGCGTTTTTTCCATGTACAGGCTTAAATAATTTCGAAAAGGGCCCGCGGCCACTCTGAAAAATATCGAAATGAATTTTTCTTTTTCCCCGCCCCAGAGCCCGTTGGAAAAAAGCTTTAATCTGACCTGGCAATAAATTTGCTATTTTAAGGTTAGCTAATGTAGCAAATTAAGAGAGAGAAAAGAGACAGAGAGGTCGGGATAAATTCTGTTCAATTTCGGATTTTATTTCGGTAAGTATATGTACACATGTTATATATATATATATATATATATATATATATATATTTATATATAATATATATATATATATATATATATATAATATATTATATGTATACCAGGTGTACAAGGATTGAAATGCGGATTTTTTTTTTTTTTTTTTCTAAAAAAACATGCTAAATTCGGAACAATGGCAAAAAGTGTTTTATTCAAAGTATGCTCCATCGCTTGTTATACATTTTTCGCATCTTTCGGGCAATTTGGGAATACCACGCCAGTAAAAATCTTCCCCTTTTGCAACGAACTACTCATCGAGCCATTTTTTCACATCTTCGTACGAACCAAAGCGCTGCTCAGCAAGTGCGCGACCCATCGATGCAAACAAGTGGTAATCGGAAGGAGCCAAGTCTGGTGAGTAAGGCGCATGGGGTAGAACTTCCCAGCTGAGTGTTTCCGACGTGTCGCGAACTGGTTTTGCCGTATGTGATGGAGCATTGTCATGAAGAAAAATGACTTTGTGTTGCCTCTTTGGGTATTCTGGCCTTTTTTTTTTTTTTCAAGTAGTGAACGGATCAGATCGATCAGTTGTTGTTGATAACATTTAGTATTAACCATTTCCCCAGGTTTTAACAGCTCATAATAGACCACGTCTCTCTGGTCCCACCAAACACAGAGCATCGTCTTTCTGCCACAGCGATTCGGTCTTGCGGTCGATGTGGATGATGCACCTGGGTCAACCCATGATTTTTTGCGCTTGGGATTCTCAAAATAAATCCTCTTTTCATCCCCTGTAACTATATGATGCAAAAACGACCTTCTTTTGTACCGAGCAAGCAAAATGTCACACGTGTTTTTACGCTTTTCCATTAGCCTGTCGTTCAACTCATGTGGTATCCATCTACCGGTCTTCTGAATCTTTCCCATCTCTCGTAGCCGATTGGAAACAGCTTGTTGACTAACGCCCATTTGTTGGGCGAGTTGTTTTTGTCTTTACGATTCATCTTCGTCCAACAACGCTTGCAATTCCACATCCTCGTATTTTTTTGGCGGTTTTCCACGTTCCTTGTCTGCAACATCGAAGTCACCACTTTTGAAACGCCGAACCGAAAAAACCATCGTTCACACGTATCTTGCGATGGAGCATGTTCACCATAAGCTTCTCGAAGTAATAGGTATGATTCAACAGCAGTTTTCTTCAAATGAAAACAAAAATTAATGATGTCCGCGAATGCCATTGTTCGGTATAAATTTCGACATATTGAACACACACTATGCACACACTTTTCCAATTTATCACTCGTGCGCGTCTGCCACTTGTTGATTACACAACAAAATGGCGCAGCGTCAAATCATTATAGCACAAACTGCATTGGTGCACCATCTGTTGTTTGAAATCCGCATTTCATTTCATATTTCTACACCTGGTGTATATATATATATTATATATATATATATATATATATATTATATATATATATATATTTATATATATTATATATATATATATATTATATATATATATATATATATATATATATATATATATATATTTTTATATATATATATATATATATATATATATATTATATATATATATATATATATATATACATATATATATATATATGTATATATATGTATATACTTTCCAATTTTATCCACACCTGACAGGCTGCCGTTGTATTGGTATTGTTTATTTACTATCAATATGGAATATTTAAACCCTAAAAATTTAAATAAAATGTATATAAAAATATTTTTTCTTAATATTTTTTATTCTTTGTGAAGTGAAACATACTCAGGTGTGGCTTACTGCACGATATATTTACTGTTTCTAACATCTCATTCAATTTACACATATATTTATTTACAAATTTTATAGACTGTCGTAAAAATATATGCTCTTTATATATATATATATATATATATATATATATATATATATATATATATATTTTATTATATATATATATATATATATATATATATATATATATATATATTCTAAACTTGCCAGAAATTATAAATACTTTCACCTAAAAATATTCATATAAAATTTTATTATGGAAGCCCAGTTACAGGTTATATACATTGACGAAAAAATGAGATTGAAAAAATCATATGGTCAACCAATTTATAAGTGTAATATCTGTAAGAACCGCACAAGTACACGAAGATTGGAAATAAACTCTCAAAATATGAACATATTAACTGCTGCTTAACAATGTATACCAGAGAATTGTGACGCGAATAGCAATGCTTCGAATTCTCGGAGGTGGATAAAAGGAATGAGAAATTAAGATGACTATGGCAAAGTTAGATTACCTACAAATCGGAGAAGAACAAGAAAAACTTATCTAGAAATAAGAGACATTAAAAGCATGCAACGAGTATAAATGCTTAGGAAGCATAAACATCTCGAATATCTCACATAATTCATAAAAAACAGAATCAGAAATGTGTACGGACCCAAAATTTGATACGTTGGTCACGCTGTAGAACTAATTCTAACGTACTGTTTGAATGTTTTCACCTGTCAATGAGAAATAAAAAAGGATGGATACAGTGCACCTAAACTTTTTAAGTAGATCACGTCAAATTAAATCTTCACCGAAAGAAATGAATAAATTAGAAAGCGGGCAGAAAGGGTACGCACAATTATGAATAAGATTAAAGCAAGACAACATATATATGATATGGACATGTGATAAACATGAAACAGATCGATGGCCCAAGCGAGTAATTATGTATGTCCCAATGTCCCATATAGTAGACGAAAAAAAGCAAAACCTAGAGTGACATTGTTGAATAGTATAATTAGAACCATGAGACAGATCAGTCGGAGAAGAAGAATGGATCGATAAAAGAAACTGGCAATCAAAATGAGGAAAATTCTCATTTGATGTTATCAATGCTTACTGAACGGTGGTCGACGATAAAGTGCATTTATAAATGCCCAATGATATTTTGGCGAAACGTATATAATATATATATATATATATTTATATATATATATATATATATATATATATATATATATATATTTGTTTTCAATTCTTGGGCTTTGGGTTCGTTTTATGAATATTTGGTATTTAAATTAAACTTAAATTGACGTTTCGGCCCTTTGGTTTAGAGCATTTTCATTTTTTTCTTTAATTCTACAAAAATTATACAAAATATAAAATATAAAACTATAAAAATAATTTACATTTAGGTACACTAGTACAATACAAATTATTTAACACACACAACCATAAACTATTTACATAAATTCTTAGTTCTATCTTTAAAAATTAAAATCACATGGGACCTACCTTGAATCTCACATATTTTATTTACTACTGACAAGTCGTAGTGGCATTCTTATCGAATGTAGATTTATTTTGTATTATTGATCCGCAATTCTTTTTTTTTTTTTTGTTTGTTTTTTGAATATTAAGCAGGTAGTCTTTTTGTTAATATATTAAGGATGAGTATACACTTTAAAATATTACCTTATTAAATTTGTATAAATATGGCTAATTCCTTTTATATCACTTTTATCATTCACTGTAAATTTCTCATTTTTTTTAATTTCGATCATTTCTTTTATTGCAAGTTTTCCAATATTAATGTCCCTGTTTAAAATCTTTGTTTCATTAAAGTTGAAGTCATGTCCAAGTTCCGTTGTGTGTTTATGAAGTGCCGTTGTTGCATTTTTTGTATACTTGTGTCCATTGAGTCTGTTTTTTATAATTGGGTCGTCATACCAATATAATGCATTGGGCAATCTGCACAAGGTACCGAATAAAACTACGTTGGATTGGTTCATGGTTGGTACCTGGCTTTTCAAGTTTGTAAATAGTGAGCTTAGTTTGTTCTGCGTTTTGTGACAAACAGTTATGTCATATTTTTTTAGAGTGCCCCCTAGTTTTTTCTGATAAATCGCGTGTATAAGGTAGTGGGAGAAATTTGTTCTGATTTTGTTCTTTGGTTTCCTCTTTTTTTTTGATTTTTTTATTATAGAATTTGTAGGTTCTTGTTCTTATTGTTTGGTTGATGTCTTTTTCTCTAAATCCATTTTGTATTAACACTGATTTCATTTGATTCAGTGCTTTCGGTCTTAATTTGGTGAGGTCAGCGCTATTGCTCGGTCTGTTAAAAACCGACAATAACACTTACCTTTTGTGCTTTTGTGTGATTAGAGTAGAAATTCAAATACCTGCCAGACCACGTTGGTTTAGTATACCATTTAGTGATTATTTTGTTATGTTTTCTAATTAAAGTTGTATCCAGGAAATGTATTTCATTGTTATTTTCGATTTCTGAAGTAAATTGCAATTTTTGATGGAAACTGTTGAAATCATGCAGGACTTTATCAGTGTTGTCTGTTTTAACTGCCAATAAACAATCATCCACAAATCTTTTGAAAAATAGTATGTTGTATTCTAAATTATTTATAACACTTTCTTCTAAATGCTCCATAACCAATTGAGCTATTACTGAGGATATAGGAGAGCCCATGGCACACCCTTCTATTTGTTGATAGAATTTGTCTTGATATTGGAAATAATTAGTATTTAAAGTAAGGTTAACTGCTTCAATAAAGTTTTCTTTTGTTATTGTTGTGTGTTCTGTTAATAGATCCCATTTTTTGTTTATGGCAGTCTGTACAAGTTCTTTAGGTATATTTGTGTATAATGACACAACATCTAGTGAAAGAAGTTTATAGTTTTGTGGTATGTTTATCGTGTCAATGAATTCTTTAAATGTGAATGAATCTTTGATAAAAAAGTTATTTTTACCTGTAATATTAGATATACATTTGGCTAGGTATTTTGAAAGGTTATAAAGAGGTGATTTTAAACATGATACGATTGGCCTTAGCGGTATGTTTTGTTTATGCAATTTGGGTAAACCATAAATTTTAGGTGACACTGCGTTGTTTATAATTAACCTTTTGGCTTCTTCATTACTTATTTCTTTCTTATTTAATAGTTTTTTTATAAAGGCGTTGTTTTTCTTTTGGAAAACGTTCGTGGGGTCACTGTTAAGTTTTCTTATATGTATTTTGGTCATTAAGAAGGGTTTCCATCTTGGATTCATAATCTTTGGTGTTCATTATGACAGTTTTATTAGTTTTATCTGGTTTTGCTATTACAATCTGGGGGTTATCTTTAATAAATTGTTTCGTACGGTATAAGTTTTTTTTGATTCTTTTTTGCAGTAGGTTCATTTTTTGTTTGTTGTTTTTAATTTTAGTTTTGTGATTGGTTATAATATTAGTTATATTAGCTCTAATTGTGTCTTTCTCTTCACTTGGTTTATCATTTAGTACTGACTCAACGGCCGCAATATATTCTGCAACAGGCAACTCTTTTTCTGTGGTTATATCTAGTGCAAAATTGGGACCCAAGGACAGAACTTCTGCTATTTCATTCGGTATCAGTGTATCGGAAATATTTTCTAACCATATTGAAGTTGTATTTTCATTTTTTGTATCGTTATTTGTTTTATTAATTAGATATTGAATTTTATTTTGTTGCTTTATTTTTATTTTTTTATGAATTTGTTGAAACTTTCTATTTGCGAATTTAATGAATGTTTCAGCAATATTTACGGGTAAGTGTATTTTAATGTGTTCCTCGTGTTGGTTTATTAGCTTATTTATTTCGTTAATATTTCTAGTTGTTTGTTTAATAGATAAGTTGAGAATGCTTAATTTCGTTTTGTATATGATATTATTTAGTTTTGATTCAAAGTACGTACCTGTGAAGTTCAGATGTGAGGTATTAAAATTTAAAAATTTTGGATATATGTCTAAATGTTTACATCTGGTTAAAAATATTCTCCGATTCTTCTCCATTGCTAATTTGGTGTATAATTTTGATATTTCTTTGAGTACCAGTGTCATGTCATGCCCATGTGATCTTCTAATATTTTCGAAAAAAGTCATTTTTAGTAGCTTTCACCCATACTATAATTACAATATTTAAGAATTTTCTTGAACCATCAATTTATATTTGTTTTCAATTCTTGGGCTTTTGGGTTCGTTTTATGAATATTTGGTATTTAAATTAAACTTAAATTGACGTTTCGCCCTTTGGTTTAGAGCATTTTCATTTTTTTTCTTTAATTCTACAAATTATACAAAATATAAATATAAAACTATAAAAATAATTTACATTTAGGTACACTAGTACAATACAAATTATTTAACACACACAACCATAAACTATTTACATAAATTCTTAGTTCTATCTTTAAAAATTAAAATCACATGGGACCTACCTTGAATCTCACATATTTTATTTACTACTGACAAGTCGTAGTGGCATTCTTATCGAATGTAGATTTATTTTGTATTATTGATCCGCAATTCTTTTTTTTTTTTTTTGTTTGTTTTTTGAATATTAAGCAGGTAGTCTTTTTGTTAATATATTAAGGATGAGTGTACCTAAATGTAAATTATTTTTATAGTTTTATATTTTATATTTTGTATAATTTGTAGAATTAAAGAAAAAATGAAAATGCTCTAAACCAAAGGGCGAAACGTCAATTTAAGTTTAATTTAAATACCAAATATTCATAAAACGAACCCAAAGCCCAAGAATTGAAAACAAATATAAATTGATGGTTCAAGAAAATTCTTAAATATTGTAATTATAGTATGGGTGAAAGCTACTAAAAATGACTTTTTTTTTTTTTCGAAAATATTAGAAGATCACATGGGCATGACATGACACTGGTACTCAAAGAAATATCAAAATTATACACCAAATTAGCAATGGAGAAGAATCGGAGAATATTTTTAACCAGATGTAAACATTTAGACATATATCCAAAATTTTTAAATTTTAATACCTCACATCTGAACTTCACAGGTACGTACTTTGAATCAAAACTAAATAATATCATATACAAAACGAAATTAAGCATTCTCAACTTATCTATTAAACAAACAACTAGAAATATTAACGAAATAAATAAGCTAATAAACCAACACGAGGAACACATTAAAATACACTTACCCGTAAATATTGCTGAAACATTCATTAAATTCGCAAATAGAAAGTTTCAACAAATTCATAAAAAAATAAAAATAAAGCAACAAAATAAAATTCAATATCTAATTAATAAAACAAATAACGATACAAAAAATGAAAATACAACTTCAATATGGTTAGAAAATATTTCCGATACACTGATACCGAATGAAATAGCAGAAGTTCTGTCCTTGGGTCCCAATTTTGCACTAGATATAACCACAGAAAAAGAGTTGCCTGTTGCAGAATATATTGCGGCCGTTGAGTCAGTACTAAATGATAAACCAAGTGAAGAGAAAGACACAATTAGAGCTAATATAACTAATATTATAACCAATCACAAAACTAAAATTAAAAACAACAAACAAAAAATGAACCTACTGCAAAAAAGAATCAAAAAAAACTTATACCGTACGAAACAATTTATTAAAGATAACCCCCCAGATTGTAATAGCAAAACCAGATAAAACTAATAAAACTGTCATAATGAACACCAAAGATTATGAATCCAAGATGGAAACCCTTCTTAATGACCAAAATACATATAAGAAACTTAACAGTGACCCCACGAACGTTTTCCAAAAGAAAAACAACGCCTTTATAAAAAAACTATTAAATAAGAAAGAAATAAGTAATGAAGAAGCCAAAAGGTTAATTATAAACAACGCAGTGTCACCTAAAATTTTATGGTTTACCCAAATTGCATAAACAAAACATACCGCTAAGGCCAATCGTATCATGTTTAAAATCACCTCTTTATAACCTTTCAAAATACCTAGCCAAATGTATATCTAATATTACAGGTAAAAATAACTTTTTTATCAAAGATTCATTCACATTTAAAGAATTCATTGACACGATAAACATACCACAAAACTATAAACTTCTTTCACTAGATGTTGTGTCATTATACACAAATATACCTAAAGAACTTGTACAGACTGCCATAAACAAAAAATGGGATCTATTAACAGAACACACAACAATAACAAAAGAAAACTTTATTGAAGCAGTTAACCTTACTTTAAATACTAATTATTTCCAATATCAAGACAAATTCTATCAACAAATAGAAGGGTGTGCCATGGGCTCTCCTATATCCTCAGTAATAGCTCAATTGGTTATGGAGCATTTAGAAGAAAGTGTTATAAATAATTTAGAATACAACATACTATTTTTCAAAAGATTTGTGGATGATTGTTTATTGGCAGTTAAAACAGACAACACTGATAAAGTCCTGCATGATTTCAACAGTTTCCATCAAAAATTGCAATTTACTTCAGAAATCGAAAATAACAATGAAATACATTTCCTGGATACAACTTTAATTAGAAAACATAACAAAATAATCACTAAATGGTATACTAAACCAACGTGGTCTGGCAGGTATTTGAATTTCTACTCTAATCACACAAAAGCACAAAAGGTAAGTGTTATTGTCGGTTTAACAGACCGAGCAATAGCGCTGACCTCACCAAATTTAAGACCGAAAGCACTGAATCAAATGAAATCAGTGTTAATACAAAATGGATTTAGAGAAAAAGACATCAACCAAACAATAAGAACAAGAACCTACAAATTCTATAATAAAAAAATCAAAAAAGAGGAAACCAAAGAACAAAATCAGAACAAATTTCTCCCACTACCTTATACACGCGATTTATCAGAAAAACTAGGGGGCACTCTAAAAAAATATGACATAACTGTTTGTCACAAAACGCAGAACAAACTAAGCTCACTATTTACAAACTTGAAAAGCCAGGTACCAACCATGAACCAATCCAACGTAGTTTATTCGGTACCTTGTGCAGATTGCCCAATGCATTATATTGGTATGACGACCCAATTATTAAAAAACAGACTCAATGGACACAAGTATACAAAAAATGCAACAACGGCACTTCATAAACACACAACGGAACTTGGACATGACTTCAACTTTAATGAAACAAAGATTTTAAACAGGGACATTAATATTGGAAAAACTTGCAATAAAAGAAATGATCGAAATTAAAAAAAATGAGAAATTTACAGTGAATGATAAAAGTGATATAAAAGGAATTAGCCATATTTATACAAATTTAATAAGGTAATATTTTAAAGTGTATACTCATCCTTAATATATTAACAAAAAGACTACCTGCTTAATATTCAAAAAACAAACAAAAAAAAAAAAAAAAGAATTGCGGATCAATAATACAAAATAAATCTACATTCGATAAGAATGCCACTACGACTTGTCAGTAGTAAATAAAATATGTGAGATTCAAGGTAGGTCCCATGTGATTTTAATTTTTAAAGATAGAACTAAGAATTTATGTAAATAGTTTATGGTTGTGTGTGTTAAATAATTTGTATTGTACTAGTGTACCTAAATGTAAATTATTTTTATAGTTTTATATTTTATATTTTGTATAATTTGTAGAATTAAAGAAAAAAATGAAAATGCTCTAAACCAAAGGGCGAAACGTCAATTTAAGTTTAATTTAAATACCAAATATTCATAAAACGAACCCAAAGCCCAAGAATTGAAAACAAATATAAATTGATGGTTCAAGAAAATTCTTAAATATATATATATATATATATATATATATATATATATATATATATGCAATATAATATAATATAACAAAGCAGCAGGAGGAAATGCTATTAGAAGCAGGAGAAAACTTACAACAAGAATCGGCCAACCTTTTTAACATATTAGAAACTGGCAAAATACCAACATTATGGCATATATCAGAAGTAATTCTTCTTTCTACACAAAAAGGGAAATATCAGAAAGTTAGACAATTACCACCCGATTAGCTTACTATCTCACATGTGTGAACTTTTGACTAAAATCATTTCCAATAGATTAAAAAATAAGTTAGATTCCTAACAGCTATGCGAAGAGGCTGGTTTTATATTCGGCTATAGGACATGTGAGTATTTACAGACAATGAGAAATATCCTAGAGAAGAGTAATAAATATAATTTCGAACTCTACATAGCCTTCACAGACTGTGAAAAGACTTTTGTTTCTGTCGAAATGTGGGCAAACATCAACGGCTTGAACAACTGTAGACTTAGTTCTAGATCCTAATCAAAGACATATATGAAAATTCAAAGACGTACATAAACCGTAGTACAGAACAAATATGTATAGCAAGAGGTGTAAGACAAGGGGATACAATACAAAGCTTTGGATAGGCTTATAGTGATAGTGATATATACATTATATATATATATATATATATATATATATATATATATATATATATATATATATATATATATATATATATATATTTCTTCTTATTCTATCAAGTGTAATTTCTTCTTTAAAGTATAATATGTTATTGTACATAATAATACTGGGTACTAAAAGTATTTTTTATTACATGTCAGTTTTCCTCATAAAAAAAACAACATTATGCGACCAGATTTCCGCAAGATCCTTGCAAAGTCCTTTTCCTCGATATCAGAAGTGGGATAAAAAAGAAATCAGAAATACATCTTGTTTTATAAACCACCACAAAAAACCCTCCTGAATGTTATTGACAGGGACATTAAGAGAGGCCGTTAAGAAGCACGGCGTGTACGTATCATAAAATCGACATCTGTAACAGATCAGCGGGGGTGGATAAATATGGGGATCGATTAGGGTGATTTTTCATCCCTCCCTGTATCCTGTATCTGTTGTTTCTTGTATTATTCGTGGGTCGTATTTGAAATTTGATAGAAATGTTTTTATTACCGTTGTGTTTTATAAAATCGATTTCAAATTGATCTAATTTATAATCACATTTTACACTTCCTAGGGATGATAAGTGAAGTTCAATTTTTTAAAATATCAAATCTTTTATTATTCAAAAGTTTCCTGACAATATATATAAATATATATATATATATATATATATATATATATATATATATATATATATATATATATATATATATACGAGGCTGGTTTGAAAAGTCCGTGCAAAAATAAAAACTGTTTATGTGTTTGGGGTAAACCTTTTTTATTTTTTTTTCGACATAGTCTCCTTTTAGGCTTATACACTTCGTCCAACGATGTTCTAGTTTGTTGATCCCTTCCGAATAATAGGATTTGTCCAAGTCTGCAAAATATCCATTAGTGTCTGCAATCACCTCCTCGTTTGAATAAAATCTTTGTCCCGCCAGCCATTTCTTCAAATTGGGGAACAAATAGTAGTCCGAGGGAGCCAAGTCTGGAGAATCGGGGAGATGTGAAACGAGTTGGAATCCTATTTCCATTAATTTTGCGACCACAACTGCTGGGGTGTGTGCTGGTGCGTTGTCGTGATGGAAAAGGATTTTCTCAAGGGCCAACCGCGGGCGTTTTTCTTGCAGCTCGGTTTTCAAACGGTCCAATAAAGATGAATAATATTCACCTGTAATAGTTTTTTCCCTTTTCCAGATAGTCGATGAGGATTATCCCTTGCGAATCCCAAAAGACAGTCGCCATAACCTTTCCGGCCGAAGGAACGGCCTTCGCCTTTTTTGGTGCAGATTCCCCCTTGGTAACCCATTGTTTAGATTGTTGTTTGGTCTCAGGAGTATAGTAATGTATCCATGTTTCATCCACAGTGACGAAACGACGCTTAAAGTCCTCCGGATTCTTCTGGAACAGCTGCAAACCATCCTTGCAACACTTCACATAATTCCGTTTTTGGTCAAGCGTGAGCAATCGCGGCACCCATCTTGCGGATAGCTTTCTCATGTCCAAATGTTTATGAAAAATATTATGTACCCGTTCAGTCGAGATGCCCACAGCACTAGCAATCTCACGCACCTTAACTCTTCTGTCATCCATCACCATATTATGGATTTGATCAATGATTTCTGGAGTCGTAACCTCCACAGGCCGTCCAGAACGTTCAGCGTCACTTGTGCCCATATGGCCAGTCCGAAAATTTTGAAACTACTTATAAACTGTTCTAATCGAAGGTGCAGAGTCACCATAATGTTTATCAAGCTTCTCTTTAGTCTCCTGAGGCGTTTTGCTTTTCATAAAGTAATGTTTAATCACCACACGAAATTCTTTTTCGTCCATTTCTTGAAAATCACTCGACTTCCTTGATTCACACGAATGCCAAACACAAAGAAATAGACCAATATGGCTGAAACTTGGTGTGCGTTCATTCAAGAGATGCTACTAACTAAACATGACCTCGATACGCGCCGGTGGTGCCATCTCTCGGACTTTGCACGGACTTTTCAAACCAGCCTCGTATATATATATATATATATATATATATATATATATATATATATATATATATTATATATATATATACATATATATATATATATATATATATACATACATATATTACAAGAGTTTTTTCATGGTTTTTGGTTCTCCTAGTCACATCTATAAGAGGTTAAAGGGGTGAAAGAAGGTGTTGGTTTAATATATCAGGTGTCCTATCCAGGAGCCGAGAAATCTAATTTTTAAGTATTCCCAAATTTAACAGAACTAATATGTAGAGAAATATATAAGTTTTGGGTTATAAATATCTCTGAAGCCTATCGTCGTCGAAGGACATTCTTGCGGGACTAAACAAAATGGGAAAAAGCGAACAAACACTAGCAACACAATTTGGGAACAGTTTACAGGAACTGTTTGAAAAAACAAAACATGTTTTGTTTTGTTTATTGAAAACGAAACTGCTTTTTTTTTTTTAAACTGTCCGTTCGGTGGAAACCCGGCTTAAAGATATTCATGTTTTTTGCAACATGATAATCTCAGAATGCAATAATTACAGTAGATGTTTGAACCAATAGGTTAGTGGAAATTGACCAGGCTTGTGGGGTGATAACAACCCCAAAATGAATCTTGATCGGAAAAAATTACATTTGTCTCGATCTGTGTTTCCTTCTGCCCACGTAGTCGTTTCTCTCTGAGTTTTTATCTCAAAAATGGTTTTTTGATGGTACTCCGCCATCTTGAATCGTCAGCCCGGATATATTTTTACTTTTTTTGCTTTAATTTTTACGCCCCTTGGGGCAAAGTTTATGAAGAATTTCGGGAAAATATGTTAATGATCATTTTTTTATCATTGTCCTATACTTTTCCTCTCGAACCACGTTCTGGTAGATTACTAACATTTTTTTAACTAAGTACCATTTCACCCACTTGCTAACGAATGTTCTCAACTTATCCATATACTTAGCAGCCGCTGTAGACGTCATTTTCGGACTTTCTGGATGATTACATAGGAACACAGCTTCGAAGCGTATGCAGCACTTGTGTCCAATAGAGTACTGTTTAACCATAAATAAGATTAGAAATGAATCTCTTTCCACAAAGCATTATTTGCAGGAGTCCCAACAATAACCTCAACAAAAAGGAGTTTCTTTTACTGATTACAAGTTATAGGCGACACGTTCTGCAAGCACTGTATTACCCAGATATGGCACAATGTAACGTTTTCCTGTCCTTTAAGTTAAAATTACTACTCCGTGGACACCCTTTGACTCTAGGAAATCTATTAAAGAGAATTCGTCTTCAAAGCAATATCGGAAAACGATTGTTTTAAAAATTGAAAAAAAAGTGTTCCGACGAGATGAGATTTGAAGAGGATCAAACTTATTTGAATGAATAAATTAATATGTTTTATTTAATCAGCCTCTTTGATTTTTGAGCATAAGAATGTAATACTAGTTCTGCTAATTTATAATAAATATTTGCTTGCCGTTCTAAGTCTTCTTCTGCGTCTTTCTTATAAGACACGGTCTTGGTTCGTCTGTGCTTAGGCCCCTTGTGACGTAGATATCCAGCTTTCATGCCATCTTTTTGGTGGTCGATCGGGAGGTCTTCTTGTTTCTGATTTTTCATATTAGCAGGCTTCTTATTTACGTGATCTCTCCAATATTGACGTCTTGATCTCGCGAAACGAACGACGTATTGAATCTTGAATTATTCTCGTGTAGTTGTGTTTCGTACTTGGTCTCTCAAGGGCATTCCTTTGGTAGTGTGCAATGTTATCATTTCTGTAGCTCTTATGAGGCCTTCTGTTTTAGATGTTTCTGCTCTTGTTTCTGCTGCACACGTTAATATCGGTTTTACCACGGTTCTATATATACGCACTTTGCTTTCTGTAGCCATGTAGGTATTTTTCCATATTAAGTCCCTTAAGCAACCAGATATTCTCTATGCTTTATGTTCTGGATTGAGTTCTTCTTGATATAGATTTTTTTGAGCTCGACAGCTGTACTCCCAAGTACGTGCAATGCATAGTCTGTGCTGTTTTCGGGTAGACGGCTAATTTACGTGTAATAGGGTCTTTAGCTATAACCACTGTTTCTGTTTTTTTCCATTGATATTCTCCTGTGGTAAGTTTCTGCTGTGGAAACGATGTATTACTCACTATAAGCCACCTTCATTTTTTGCGGTTAATATTACATCATCCGCAAATCATAATATTTTTATTATTTTGTCCATTATTAAATTAAACAGTATTGGACTCATGTTCTAAATCAACTTTTGCAAATTGCTGCAAAACTTTGGATAATCTTCCACCGTTTTTATATTAACACATCCATTCCGACTTTGCCGTCTAAAAAAAGTTATAAAATCCCAATCACCCTTCACCTATGTACGATACAAAAATTATCTCCCGACGTGTCACATTCTTGGTACTTTTTATTTTATTAAGTCGCGATAAGTACCATGTATGAATTTTATATTTACTTCTGACACTCTAATTTAGGCACAGTATAAATCATATCACCCTTTTTTAAATTTTATTAAAAATTATTTAAATGTATTATAATCCACCCGTATGGGCCAGCTGAAAACATTATCTGAGATGAAGGTCAGAAAATTGTCAATAAAAAATGATAAGCACTTAGGCACACCTTTTTGCGTTCATAGCGTTAAGCCTAGTGTTCATGTTTTAGTTTCCTTGCTCACGGAAAGTAAGGTATTCGTGAAAAACATCACAATACGAGATTCGCGTTTGGGCAACGATGGCTCCACTCCTTGACCGTCGCTTAAGTGCGTTCAGTTCTCTTTTGTTTATGGATTAAGATATTTGTTTGTTAATTATCATTTTCCACGTGTTGGAGAAGTTGAGTGTATCGGCCCTCTTATTCCAGTGTTTCGCTTTTCGATTGTGATAGCCACTCTGGTTGTTCTTGTCTTGTAATTTTCCATGTTGGCTATCTGCTGCTAATAAAATCGTGCTGCAGGAAATGCCTAAAGCGCTACAGGAACGACGCGTGTGTGCGGAGAAAGAGATTCACGTTAGTCTTGAATCGCTGTAAACTGTACTCGGTGGGAAACACAGTACTGAGCCAATCATTTGAAAAGGGCTGTACGAGGTTATACAAGCTAAACCACATACGGATGTGATGTAGAGTCTGGCAAGTAAGAACGTGACCGCTCGTATTCTCGAAAAAATGTGTTTCGAGAACATTTTTAAGAACCAATGTATTCTTTGGTGTGCTAATAACTACGCAATTACCTTAGTAAGTTTTCCAATCGCCTCCTGCATCAATAATCACCTGGCATCTTCGAGGCATGCTGTCGACGAGATTTTCTACATAGTTTGCAAATTTTTCGAATCTCGCGAGACAACTGAGACAAAGTTTTTTCTCTGAGCTTTCTCTTTACAAGGGACCACACGTGCTCTATTGAATTGGCGTCCGGCGATTGTGCGGGCCGTTCTAATATCTTATTATGGGTCCAAGCGAACCGTCTCGCGACGTAATTTTCGCCCGGCAAAGGTTTCTGCAACGTGCTTAGGAATTTGACATCATGAGCACGAAGACGTTGTCGAATGGTCTCATGGAACACATTCGAACCCAATATTCTTAATTTTGCCGCTCCTTGACGCAGCCTCAATTTCGGGTCCCGTAAAAACAAAAGATACGACTCGTTCTTCGACTTTCAGTGTGACTTTAACTACCGAGCCACGTTTTGACAAGTCATCGACATTTTTCGTCTCGTTAAAATGATTTATCCACTTCTTCACAAACGATACCGACTTTTTAATATATTTAGCGACTGCAAAATAGGTCATTTTAAGCCCCTTTGGATGGGAACAATGGGAAACTGCGACCGACTTGTAAATAATTGACTTATTTTGGATTTTACGTGATTTCGAAAAAGCTCGCATTCGATTGATAGACAATAGGCAATTTATTCATCTTTTCAGCTACAAAAGTTGTAGATAAGACACGTCATCAAAGGGATGTATGATCCCATTTTAGGTAATATCAAAAATAACAAATGGAAACAGAAAAAAAAAAAGAAATTTTACTATTAAACACATTAATACACAGTAAATACAAGATATAACAAAAAACATAACATACGTATTTATAACAAACAAATTTATAACAAATAAAATACATACTGAAGATACTTTAATTAAGTAAGGATGTTATAAAGAATAACATTTACACTCTGCCCAGCAGATAACTTTCAAATTCAGTTACAGAATAAAAAGTTTTACTTAATAGTATAGTTTTTATTTGTTTTTTAAAACGTGCCATAGATTCAATCCTTTTTACATTTTCCGGCAGTAAGTTAAATAGTCTGCAACCTAAGTAATGACTAGTTTTTTTAACATATTCATGATTGTGTTTTTCAATATAAAAATTTTCTCTGTTTCGAGTCGGACAACGATGAAAAGATCTATGCGACATGAAGCTATCTTGATTTTGATAGATATACATTAAGAGTTTATATATATATATATATATATATATATATATATATATATATATAAAATACTTGTATCTGTTAATATTTTTCTATTCTTAAAGACTTCCCTACAGGATGCGTTATATGGCATACTAAAAATTAGTCTCATGATTCGTTTTTGCATTACCAGCACTCCGTACAGTTCCTGCATACTTCCCCAAACCGCCAGACCATAGGACATGGCTGGACTTTTTTAAAGATTTTATCATAAAAAAACATTTATTTAGTCTTGAGCAAACGTCATCTATGTGCAAACTCCATTCGAGGTTAGAATCTATTATGATTCCTAAAAACTTTGAACTATGACTAACAGGCAAATTCATATTATTAAATACAATATTTAGGTTTATTGGCTTGCGCATTTTTGTCTTAAATTCCATAGACACGGTCTTTGATAAATTTATTATAAGGTTATTCTTTTTACACCAGTTTGAGAACTCAGTCAATATTATTTTAACTTTTTTCTCCAAAAGTTTCTCATCTTTGGCTGAGATGACTATGGTCGTATCGTCAGCGAACATAAAAACGATTCCACATGAAATGTATTCAGGTAAGTCGTTTATCAACAACAAGAAAATTAGAGGACCTAAGACACTGCCTTGAGGGGTCTCTAAGTCACAGTTTGTCATTTGCGAAAAAATATTACCAATTTTTATTTTAAAGTTTCTACCCTTCAAAAATGAATTAAACCATTTATTTAGTGGTCCTCTAATACCTAGCCTTTCAAATTTTTTAACGACAAAGCCTGGGTCTATTGTGTCAAATGCCCTTGTTAGATCAAATAGTAGAGCTACTACTTTTTCATTTATATCAAGTTTTTTTTATATATATTCTTTATAAAGTGACTTTACTAAGTACTAGTACTTTTACTAAAATACGTCGTAAACAAAGGTTCCCTCTTCCGATTTTTAGTTGAATCGCTAGAATTGCATCTACCAAAAATGAACTATCGCGGATAAATTCTTACTTGACAGACTGTATTAGTGCGTTGTGTCTTAATAGCATGCACCGCTCTGGGAGGAATTAAGCGGACTACATCCATGAAAATACTATAGATAACACGTAGGCTGAAAAGTTTCTGATCTAGCTACTTAAAACATTTTTCAACTTTATTAATCAACATAGTCTCTTTCAAGAGCGATACAATCAGTCCACCACTTCCCTAACACTTCTATACCTTTCTTGTAGAAGGATTTGTCTTTGCCTTCAAAATACGCCTCAGTTTCGGCGATAACTTCTTCACTGGAGCTAAATCTCTTTCCCGCGAGCATTTTTTTGAGGTCTGCGGATAGATAATAGTCGCTGGGGGCCAAATCTGGAGAATACGGTGAATGGGGAAGCAATTCAACCTTCAATTCATGCAATTTTGCCATCGTAACCACTGACTTGTGACACGGTGCATGCCTTGATGAAAGAGCACTTTTTCTTATTCATTTGGGCCGTTTCTTTGCGATTTCTGCCTTTAAACGCACCAGTAAGTTTATGTAATATTCACTATTGATGGTTTTTCCCTCCTTAGTATAGTCGATGAAAGTTATTCTATGCGCATCCCAAAATATGGAAGCCAAAACCTTCCCAGCCGACTATTGTCTCTTTGGTTGCTTCGGGCAGCTTTCACCGGCTGCTATCCACTCAGCTAATTGCCGATTGGATTCCGGTGTGTAGTGGTGGATCCCTGTTTCATCCATTGTCACATATCGCATCAAGAAATCCTTTTAATTGCTCTTAAAGGGGTCCAAACAGCACTCCGAATCATTTACACGTTGTTTTTCGTCCATTGTGTGCAAACGCGGAACCCAATTCTAACAGAGCTTTCTCATGCCCAACTGTTCATGCAAAATATGACCAATACGGTCTTTTAATATCTTTAAGATATCAGCTATCTCATGCAATTTGACTTTACAGTCATCCAAAAGAATTTTGTGGATTTTTTTTATGTTTTCCGGTGTAACCACCACATTGGGGCGTCCAGAGCGTTCAGCTTCATTTGTGTCTGTACGACCGCATTTAAATTCATAATACTAGTAAATGATGAGCGATTTTCTAGGGCAGAGCCCCCTTAACATTAATCAAACCATTGCTTTACTTAAACCATATTTTTTCCCATCAAGAAAAAAGTGTTTAATCAACATGCGAAATTCGATTTTTTCCATTGTTTTGAAATATCAAAAGTAGCGTCACTAAAACCACTGTAACTTTTAAACTAATCGTCGCAATGTCATAAAATTTTGACACACATTGTTTGAATGTTGGCACTTCCTATATATATATATATATATATATATATATATATATATATATATATATATATATATGTATATGTTATAAAAACATATTGAAATAAAAAAGGCTTCTGTCGTATCGTCCCCAAGGTAAGTAGATACTGGACACTTTTTCCCGTTTAGTACTTTCGTCTTTTTACAACTTTTCGCACCGAGAGCTGAGATTTTACTGTTTTTTGATGGTTGAAACGTATTAGACAAATGTAGATATATCAACAGACTCAGGTTATTTCCAGGTTTATCACTATGATTTTTTCTTGTATCGACGGCTTTAGTGCCGGTAGTAAAATATTTAGCGGTCTTGAGAGACCTATTAGAGAATACACCCTAAGAGATAACCTTTCCTCTAATGATTTAGCTGTAATATTATACGCAGTATCAATATTGTAAAAGAAAAATGGGTTATCTATTTAACAAATACTTTTCTTCGTTTTGCTTTCTCGCATTCAAGAAAATCAGTATAGAATTTTTTTTTTTAAACGGGTCTTTAATTACAAAATTTGGATTGATTCACTACAATTTCTACATTAGAATCCGCCAGTAGTCACAGATTGACGCATTCATTACCAAAATTCAGTATAAGATTGCTGAATGCACGAAAAAGTGGTGACGTCAATCATTGGCTGAACACTACGAGATTTGGTGAGTGAAATATAGTTGAAACACATAATTATCAAAAACAAAAATTAATGTCAATGGAGGATTTCTCCGAGAAAAAAAAAATATATCTGAAAAATTCAAAATGCATTTTGAAGGGGAAGAGCAGTACTTTCAGATGCCGCAACGAATTTTGTGAAGAAAAATTAATAATTCGCTATTTAATAT
Organism: Pachyrhynchus sulphureomaculatus; assembly: GCA_019049505.1. Lineage (NCBI taxonomy): Eukaryota > Metazoa > Arthropoda > Insecta > Coleoptera > Curculionidae > Pachyrhynchus > Pachyrhynchus sulphureomaculatus. Next base: position 22,909,971 of record CM032448.1, read on the forward strand.
AATCCCGAATATAGCGAAAAACCGTTTTTTGCATTTTTAGGTTAGGGTATCTCAAAAACCTGATGTGATGGAGTAAACTTTCGAAAAAGTCTGGTCTCAGGGTTTGAAAATTGTCGTGTTATCTTAAAATGGGTATGACTTCCATTGACGCATTCCATGGGTCACCAATTTCAATATATTAAACGAGTTTCATAATACCCTGTATATATAGTCTTTGTAACTTGTATTTGCAATAGAAGTACTAGGTAAATAACTTCACCATTTATATTCGTCATTATTTGATTAAATAAACTAAATTTCAACGGATATAACCACAAACTCATTCAAATCAAAAACTCCCAATTTTTTGCACTCGATAATACTGAAAATTCGTCTCTAAAATACGATCACACACGCTGATGATCATTTTATTACTAACGTAACTGTAGGGCAACCGCATATCAGCTGTTGTCCCTCTGCCACGCATTACGTAATAAATGTATGTAGCCTATTGACATGGCGAACCAGTGTACGTGCATATATCGATGTTTATGGGGGGATTTTCCGCATTGTTTGTTCTTCGAACGTGTATATTTGTTTAGTAGATGTTTAGTATAACAAACTTCTCTACGAGAATTGTAGTTTTATTTTAATATGTGATTACAAATATTTTTATCACATATACTTATTATGAGAGTTGAGTTTCGGATCGCGATGTGTGTACCCGTGAATCGAACGCCCGGCAATAGTCAACCCGTTCAACGAGCATTATTACGGTAGTGTTTCGATCTATTTAATTATTTTGTCGATTGCAAACGAGAGGGATTAGAAATAAAGCAGAGTGTAGGGTTAGATTAAGACAATAAATAAAAAATTTGGAGATTTATGAGAATAATTTTGTGAAATTGTATGAAGCTAACGAAAGGATAAAGCGACAACTTTGATCATTTTACTGTTTAGAGTGCTAAGTGTTTGAAAATGGAATATACGAGGAACACACAGAAGTGCAGAAAGAACAATGGATAGCGATAATTATACCTCAGTAGTTATTGTAAAGCAACTGAAAATAGACAGAAGTCCATATTCCAGCAGCTTACTAGCTGTTCTTTTGTCTGTCAAATCCATCCTGAGACGAGTTTCGCCGTATCACGGCTCGTCAGTCAGGCTAGGATTGACAAACAAGAGAACGGTATCAGGTGGTACTTATCCCAGAAGTTACGGAGCACGATGGTAGGATACAACGAATTGTATAAAGTACGCATATCTATTACTCCATCGAGAAGTTACGGAGCACGATGGTAGGATACAACGAATTGTATAAAGTACGCATACCTATTACTCCATCGAGTAATAAGTATGCGTACTTTATACAATTCGTTGTATCCTACCACCGTGCTCCGTAACTTCTGGGATAAGTACCACTTGATACCGTTCTCTTGTTTGTCAATCCTAGCCTGACTGACGAGCCGTGATACGGCGATGGATTTGACAGACAAGAGAATAGCTAGTAAGCTGCTGGAATATAGACTTCTGTCTATTTTCAGTTGCTTTACAATAATTATATATACTTGAGGAAGGATTCCTCGAAAAAGTGCTATCTGCTTTTAAAGCGTTGACTGTGTCAACCACTCTGTCGGTTCGAAAGCTGCTGTGTCAGCTTTCGATGGAGTAATAGGTATGCGTACTTTATACAATTCGTTGTGTCCTACCATCGTGCTCCGATACCTCAGGAGACTCGAAAAGAGGAAAAGTCGAAAAAAAAAAAGAAGAGCCAATGGGATTATTCAAGAAGAGTAAAAAGCTGATAAGAACACCACAGAAAGAGAAAAACGAAAGAGTAGATATAAAGGATATAAAACAAGATCAGAAGAGATACCAACAAGAGTTGAAGGAACTAGGAAAGGAAAATGAAGTACTGAAAGAGGAAAATCAGATAATTAGAGAAAACATGAGAAGTATGGATTTGAAGATAAGTAGACTGGAAAAAGACAACGTAAGGAATAACATTGTAATATCGGGAATGAGTTTTGAACCGAATAGCCAACCAGATCTGAAAATGGGTATAGAACATTTTATAGAGAGGAGTATGGACACAAAAGTACAGATTAAAGATGTGATAAAAATAGGAGCGACTATATACAAGATAGAACTTGGAAACACGGGAGATAAGGAAACTGTAATGAAAAATAAAAACGAACTGAGAAACCTAAGAGAGGGAGTTTATATACACAACGATTTAACAAAAGATGAACGCGACATTCAAAAGAAATTGAAGCATACACCAGAGAACGAGAGAAAGAATAGAAAAAGGGTGAAAATAGAATATCAAAAATTCGTTATCAAAGGAAAAGAATATAAATGAGAAACTGAGGAAGAAAAACTGAAAGAACAAACAAAGAAAATACTTCGACCATCAAGTCAAAAAACTGAGAAAAAGGAGAAAGATAGGTAGATTGACGACGACCCTGGCAAAGATAAAGGATACGGAAAAGAGGACTAGTAAAATGAATACAAATAAAAAGATAGGAAGAAAGAAATGGGAAATAATTATCAAGTTTTTGGATTGAGAACACAGAATAATAGGGGTATAAACGGAAAAGAGGATGAACTGATAGAAGAACAACAAATGCACTATGTAAGAATCACTGAAACAGAGAGGAAAGGAAAAGGATGCAAAAATTAGAAGGAAAAGCATACAAAATCAACATAGAGACATAATACAGAACTCGTACAAACAGAAGAAACTAATACAGAAGAAACAAAAGGGGCAATCGGCAATTTAAACCGGATGGAAGGATATAGAAGGAAATATGGAAAAGACAGATATAGAATAACTCAACTCCACGGGCCTTACAGTCCTAACAAGGTGTAGAAAGGCATAAGAAATAAGTAAGTAAGTAAGTATATACTTACGACTCTGTACACGTAGATTACGTTATACGAGGGTCATTTTAAAAGTTCTCTGCCTAATGAAGAAAATGCAAGATTGAAGAGATTTTTTAAATATTTTTCTACATAGTCACTTTGCAAGTCAATACATTTAGTTCAATGACTCTTCCACTTTTTGCATTCGAAATGAATCTTTGTCCAGCCAGTCATTTTTTTTCGGGTTTGGAAATAAGAAGTCATCTTTGGAAGCCAAATCTGGCGAATATGGTGGATATGGAAACACTTTGAAGCGAAGATGATGCCGTTTTGTAGCTACAATCCGACACATGTGTGAAGGTGCATTATCATGATAAAAAGGCTTTTTTTGCGCGATGTGGACATTTCGTCTGAATAGCTAGCTCCCTTCAAATCATCATCATCAACTTACACTGTCCACTGCTGGGCGAAAGCCTCCCTCAACTCTTGCCACTTTTTTCTGCTTCAGGCCGCTTGTACCCAATTTTCAGCCACTCTTTTCAAATCATTAGTCCACCGACTTGGTAGTCTACCTCTGCTCCAATAGGTTTCGGATCTTGGTCGCGACTTTATAATTCTTTTTGTTCATCACCCATCTTTAAACCCAGCAACATGCTCAGCTCACGTGTTTGGTTATCTCGTTCTATGCTGATTTCATGTCCCAGTAATTTTCTCATTTGCGTTTTACACATTAAAAGAGTGCGATCTCATTTTCGCAGTTTTCTGTAGACTTTTCAACCTATCCTACAGAAAGGGAATATCTTCATCCTGCTGGAAATGTGCCACAGTTCAGCCGATACCTAAAAAGGCAAGAAGACCTGTCAAATAATTACCGACCAGTCGCACTGCTTTCAATGATATCGAAAGTCATGGAAAAGGTTATCAATCAGCATCTTCTAAAATATCTTGAACGATTCAATATTATTAGCGATCACCAATATAGCTTTCGTTAACATATCAACAGGAGATCTTCTGACTTATGTAACACATCTTTAGAACAACGCAATTGAACACTTGGAAAAATCTCGAGCGGTTGCTCTTGACATATCCAAGGTATTCGACCGTGTTTGGCACGATGGACTGTTGGCTAAACTAAGCTCTTGTGGTATGTCTGAAAAGTTCTGTTTGTGGCTCTCATGTTTATTTAGAGAGCGTTCTTTACGAGTGGCGGTCGACGGATTTCTTTCTAACACCTTCACTATCAACGCCGGTGTGCCCCAAGGTTCCATACTGTCTCCTACTCTCTTTCTCATTTACATTAACGAACTGCTGGAAAAGACCGAGAATTCAATCTACAGCTTTGCAGATGACAGTACGCTTGTCTCTTCATTCACTTTGAACGTTCGGACATCGGCTACTCAGGCGAATATCCGCAGACAGCAGGAGGTCGTTCAACTTAACAAAGACCTGGAAGAAATTCTATCTTGGGGTGACAGTAACCAAGTGGAATTTACCACTACAAAAACTCAGGCGGCAGTTTTTTCTAAAAAGGTTTACGTTGCTGAACTCGACATAGTTATGTCGGGGCACTCTATTCCCCTAACATTGTCGCTCAATTTGTTGGGCGTTAATTTGGGAGCAAATATGTCCTGGCATGAACATGTTGCAGGATAGCAAGGAAAGCTTCTCAAAAGTTGGGAATATTATTTCGAACCAGAAAGCTTTACACTCCACAACAACTGTTAATTCTTTACAAAGCTCAATTTCGACCAACTATGGAATACTGCTCCCATGTTTGGGGCTCCGCTCCTAAACATATACTGCATTTGTTGGATTCTATTCAGAGAAGAGCTGTTCGTCTGATTGGAGACCCGGAACTGACCGGCGGCCTTGATTCGCTGGATCATCGAAGAACCGTTGGCGACTTGAGTCTGTTCTACAAATATTTTCATGGAAAGTGTTCGAAGGATGTACCCCGCTTAATTCCTCACAAAGCTGTGCATGTCAGAAATACACGTCGCGCTGGTGCTTCACATTCGTATAAGGTTCAGCTTGTTACTACTCCGCGTACAACGCTTTTCAAGCAGTCTTTTATAGGGAGAACATCATTCCTTATAATATATAATAATAATAATTTGCCCAGCGCTGTGTTTCCCACCGAGTACAATTTACAGCGATTCAAGAACAACGTGAATCGCTTTTTTTTTTTTTTTCCGCACACATGCCGCTCCTGGAGTGCTTTAGGGACGGCCCTGCAACATGTGTGCTAGACCTATAAAAAAAAAAGAAATCGAAAATATGGTTAATTCGCAATTGTTAGAAAAAAATATTTATAACTTTAACAAATTAAATTTTCACAACAAACGCATGAATTCAACTGAAAAGTATAAACATTTAGCTTCATTTAAAAAAAAAATTAACTCAATTATCTCTATCCGTTTCCAAAATGTAAATAAATGGAAAGTTCTGTACATATACCATTACCATTAACTATTCTTCTATTTCTATAATACCTGACATATTTAACTAGCGATTAATTATAGATGTAATAAACTATATATCTACAACCTGGTCAAAGAACATATGTATGAATTTAAAAAATCACGTAAATCAGATAAGTGGTTCTCGAGGGATAAGTTCACTAACGGACAGACAGACAGAGAGACGTTGCATTTTATATATATTATAGATATAGATTATTATTATTATATAACCTGGCCAAAGAATATATGTATGAATTTAAAATAAGATACATAAATGGGCTAAGTGGTTCTCGCGTGATAAAAGCATTAATGGACAGATAGACAGACAGAGAGACATTGCATTTTATATATATATATATATATATTATAGATTATAGATATTCTCTGCTACATAATATTGTTCTATATTTAATGGTTTAGGCTGTGTATTGCCAAGGAACGCGCTAGCGGCAAACTTTTTGTGACTTCATTCACTATTATCGTCACTGCTCATTCCTTATGCTACCTATCGTAATAAAATATAGCCTATAACCTGGCCAGAGAACATATGTATGTTCTAAAAAAAAAGTATGTAAATCGGATAAGTGGTTCTCCAGTGATAAGCGCACTAACGGACAGACAGACAGACAGATAGACAGACAGAGAGACGTTGCATTTTATATATATTATAGATGGAAAGTTCTATACCTAAATATTCAACTAGCGATTATTCGCAAAACTATCGCATTAAAAAATTAGGGTATAAAAAGGTACTTGTACCTCTACCGAAAAACAGTTATTTTTAAAATCCGAGAAAAAAATTTTTCAGTTGGACCGTTTTATTTATTTTGACCCAGATACAAGTCCGCAATTAAACGTCAATCAGCTGTGGTGAGTGTTTCGAACTGAGCGTTATCCAACAAAAGTTGTTCGTTCTCCAAGCAGCTTGTTTTTGCTGACAAAAAATAAATGCTTTATCGAATTTTATTAAGCATACATTTTCCAAATCTTATTAACTTATTATATTCAAAAATCCAAGTCAATTGGAAGGTGATAATCCTAAGGATAATCCTTTAATAATCCTTTTCAAATTTTCCAACTTGGAAAATTCAATTTTCATCGAACACACTTTTGGGCCTATTAAGGCTCTTCTAACCGATAATAAGGTAAAGTAGACTTAGGTAAAAGTTTAATGGAAATTTTAGATGGAAAAATATATCGAGATATAGATTGACATTATCGATAAAAGAAAAAGTCGAGCCTCATCGTTTCTTTCTCTTCTTAAAGTGCCTATTCGGTTCGAATGTTGGCAATCATTCTGGCTATTATTGCTTTATCCACTGCAGGTTTGAAAATACAGGTATTATTTGTTGACAAACAATTTCGCAGATTGTTTAGCCAGAAAATATGTCCCCTTTTTCGAAAAATATTTCCTTGGAGTATTTGCTGTAGTAATCCATATCTGTGGAAATATCTTATTATGTTTCCTAAATACTCCAATTTTCCAACTTTAAGAGTTTCCATAATTTCCAGTTTCTTGCTCATGCGACGTAAGCCATGCTCGTTGGTAATATGATTAGTATAAGAAATTTTCAAAATTTTGCGATAGAGCCATAATTCAAATGCCTCAAGTTCCTTAGAAGTCGCTTCAGTCAGCGTCTAAGATGCCACACCATAAAGAAGTACATTGAAGATATAACATCGTAGAAGTTTCATTTTCGTGCTTAATTTTATTGTTGAGCTTTTGAAAAGTAATGTCATTTTGATGAACACTGCTTTAGCTTTTTCGATGCGGCGACGAATTTCCTGCGAATAATCACACTGTTCGTTTATTATGGTACCTAGTTATATTTGTTGATGATCAACAAGGTAGCAGGAACCGGAGGCTTGCTAATTACGATGTATTTTGTTTTTTTCTGATATTTAAGTTCGAAGCCGTTTCGATTACTGGTTTCGTTTATTTTTGTCATAAGATGTAGATCCTTTAAGTTATCAGCCATAACCGCCGTATCGGCAGCATAACGAATATTGCATTAAGCAGTATTCATTCATCAGCCGCTTCCAGTACCTCTCTGAAGATTTGCTCCAACACACACCTGCCTTTCTCCACGCTCAAGCGATATTGCTTCTGAGCGCTCCCTTTCTGCTTTAATAAATGCCATCTAGTTCCAGTAGAGGTTGCCAATAATCCGCAGATCTTTTCCATCTAGCCCTCATCTTTTACTTCGACAATAAATCAGGAGGGTTCATCAGTGAATGAATTTGAGCTCTGCACGGGATCAGAAGCTGTTATGGAATGCACAGCCTTCTACTAGAAAATACTATTTAAAGATTTCAAGAAGATTTCTCTACTATGTGTGTATTCGGTATGAAACTTCAAAAATTTTAAAACACGCTCGATTACAAAGGCCAAAGCTCACAGCAGATAAAGAAAATTTCTTAAAGGAACCTAATTAGAACCAGTCAATACTGATTATTTCGACAGGCAAGGAAAACGCAACAGTAGTAATGGACAATATGCCGTGAACATTAGTCAGCTACTAAAGGTCACTTACAGGTTTATTCAACCCAACCCACAAGTAGATTCAAAACACAAATTACAAACATTCTCCAGTTTGGCTTCTGGAAGCCAGGCAGCTCAAAGATCCTCGATGTTATGGACTTCAAAAGTTCTCAGTGTAATAGATTCTCCAGTATACAAAACAGGTAAATATGTTACTGATCTTTCAAATCCTCACAAATCTCACAATATTTTGTTGGAAGGTTCAAAACTATTTTGTATTCAGTGTTGATGTTAAATCGTTACGTACAAATTTACCATTAACTATTCTTTTATTTCTATGACAGATATTTTCCTGCATGATAACTTTGACTCGACTTTGGTAGATTTAACAGAAGCATACTTATCGTCTACATATTCTCTTTTCTCAGGAACACTTGATGAACAAACAGGAACAGGAGAAGGCATCGGTTTCTCTATTATCTCCTGTACAAGGTTTTGAGGAAACTGCCTTAATTTCAGCTCCTCTACAAATAAAATTTTGATGTACATAGATATGTCTTCGATACGCTGTTATTTGACAGACTTTTTAACCTACTACAGACCAGAAATATTTCCTTCTTGCTGGAAATATGGTAGAGTTTCGTCGATATCCAAAAACGGCAAAAAAAAAAACGTTTCCAAAGAACTATGGACTAATTGTATTGCTTTCAGTAATATTAATATAGCTTTCATAAGCAAAGATTAACGAAGGTCTTCTAACTTATATCAAAACTCAATTGAACATTCCGGAGAATGTCGAGCGGTTGCAATTGATATATCTAAGGTTTTCGACGGTATTTTGCATGACAGATTGCTGCCTAAGTTACGCGTGTATAGTATATCTGAAACATATTGGTAATGGCTCTCGTATATCTTCAGAGAACGCTTCTTTCTTCATGTTCCTTATTATCGCTGGTATGCACCAAACCTCCATACTGTATTTGACTCTCCTTTACCAGAAATCCAATCTACAGCTTTACCGGTGGCAGTATACTTATTTCTTTATTTGCTTTGAATGGTCGAACATAAACTACCTATGCAAATATCCCACGTAGAAGTCTTTTGAGGTTGGGAACAGATAGAAGTCAGACGGAGCCAGATCTGGCGAATAGAGTGGATGCTTCAACAATTCGTACTTTAATCGAACCAGTTTTGCAGTTGCTACGAATTTTCTCATCCAGTTGATCCTGAAGGTTGCAATAATACTCTGATGAGATTGTTTTACCGATTTGAAGGTAATCAATTATTAAAATTCCTTTTGCATCCCAGAAAACTGATGCCATAATTTTTTTGGACGACTTTGGCCACTTTGGTTACTTTGGAGCTGAACAACTGGGCTTAGTCCTCTCTGCGGTTTGTTGTCGCAGTTCAAGATCATACTGGTAAACCCAAGTCTCATCTATAGTTACAAATCGGCCCACAAAATCAGTGTTATTCTTTAGGAAACGAGCCCAATATTGTTTAGAAAGTGTTTCTCAAGTGCTTTTTTGTTCCGATGTTAGCAAATCCGGCATCCATCTTGTGAATAGCTTTCTCAAACCCGAAATATTAGTTAAGAGGTCATGTATTGATCCCTCTGAGATGCCTATAGCCTCAGCTAAATCATCTACGGTTAATCGACGGTCTTCCATCACCATATTCTGTACTTACACAACAGTTTCTTTAGTTGTTACAGTTTTTGGACGTCTTGAACGTGGATTATGATTGACGCTTGTACGACCACGTTTAAACTCTAGAGTTCATCCTTTGAATAGTTGGAAATGAAGGAGCAGACTCCTTTAACACATTTACTAGATTTGCATGGGTTTCAGTTGCCGATAAACCTTCCAAAACAAAGAATTTTATCACTGCGTGATACTGGGTTTTTTCCATTTTTAAAAAATACTCAAACACGTCTGCTTTAAACAGATGATAAACAATGAATGACTTGACAGATCGATTTGAAGTTTAGGGTGTGTCCATATGACAGATGAAGCTTTAAAATGGTGTTCAATATTTGGTTAAAGTGATGTCGCTTTCAAAACTTATTGACTGACCTCATATTACGACGTATGTAGGAGAAACTAATGCCACCATGTGTTTCATCAGCGACATAAGCTTGTTTTGATCTCTAGTTCTATTAATTCAGCTTTATAATACTGACATTTTTTCGATTTACTGCTTACCTTAGAGTCTAAATAACAGAAATGGAATGAGACGATGCGCATAATATCGAAATAGTTCTCGCAGCCCATTCCTACTAAAGTCTAATAATTACTGATTAAAATTGTTATTAAACTGGATTAAAGTATTTTGGAAAAGCACTGCAGAAGGGGAAACACTTTGCCTTGTATCGGGAAATTATCTCGTTAGGTAACCCTTTCGGCATCTTTCTATATCGGGACTAATTCTATTGTAATTCTCACCTTAAAACTTACTACACTTTCAGTTTTAGAAGTTTTAGGTAATAATCAGTTTTTGAGAAAATTCAGTTAGAGTTTTTTTTGTTTATGTTCTTGATTTTTTAGGAATTATCTCTTTTTGTAGCCAGAATTTACACCAGAAAAGACAGTTGTCCCAAATTGTTTCGTAGTTGTAGTTATTTATTCTATAGCTGATTAAAGGAGCTTAATATTCAACATATCCTGACACCATAAAAAGGTAATCGAAAGATCTTTTTTATATAACTTGTCCATTCAGTCCATTCCCGCGGGGTCAGTGATAAAAGCTTTACCAATTTTTTCAAAAATAGGTATAAAATAAGCTTTTTCCTAAGTCAGCAAAGTAACACGTAGGCTGAAAAGTGTTTGGTCTAGATACTTAAAACACTTTTTTTTCTAAAATTCGACTTTATTCATCAATACAGTCTCCTTCAAGAGGGATACAATTAGTCCAACGCTTTTCTAACATTTATATACCTTTCCTGTAGAATGATTTGTCTTTGCCTTCAAAATAAGCCGCAGTTTCGGCTATAATTTCTTGATTGGAGCCAAATCTCTTTCCCGCGAACATTTTTTTTGCCGTCTATGAATAGAGATAATAATCGCTGGGGGCCAAATCTGAAGAATACGGTGGATGAGAAAGCAATTCGAACTTCAATTCATGCAATTTTGCCATGGTTGCCTCAGAGAGCGTTCTTTGCGAGTGGCAGTCGACGGATTTCTTTCTAACACCTTCACTATCAACGCCGGTGTACCCCAAGGCTCCATACTGTCTCCTACTCTCTTTCTCATTTACATTAACGATATGCTGGAAAAGGCGGGAATCCAATCTACGGCTTTGCAGATGACAGTACACTTATCTCTTCATTCACTTTGAACGCTCGGACATCGGCTGCTCAGACGAATATCTGCCGTCAGCGGGAAGTCATTCAACTTAACAAAGACCTGGAAGAAATTCTATCTTGGGGTGACAGTAACCAAGTGGAATTTAACGCTACAAAAATCCAGGCGGCAGTTTTTTCTAAAAAAGTTAAGGTTGCTGAACCCGACATAGTTATGTCGGGGCACTCCATTCCCCTAACATCGTCACTCAAATTGTTGGGCGTAAATTTGGGAGCAAACATGTTGCAGGCATAGCAAGGAGAGCTTCTCAGAAGTGGGAATATTATTTCGAACCAGAAAGCTTTACACTTCACAACAACTGTTAATTCTTTACAAAGCTCAAATTCGACCAAATATGGAATACTGCTCCCATGTTTGGGGCTCCGCTCCCAAACATACAGTGCATTTATTGGATTCTATTCAGAGAAGAGCTGTTCGTCTGATTGGAGACCCGGAACTGACAGGTGGCCTTGATTCGCTGAAACATCGAAGAACGGTTGGCGACTTGAGCCTATTCTACAAGTATTTTCATGGAAAGTGTTCGAAGGATGTGGCCCGGTTAATTCCTCCCAGAGCGGTGCATGTTAGAAGTATACGTCACGCTAATACTTCACATCCGTATGAGGTTCAGCTTGTTACTCCTCGTACAACGCTTTTCAAGCAGTCATTTATATGGAGAGCATCATCCGTTTGGAATAATTTGCCCAGGACTGTGTTTCCCACCGAGTACAATTTACAGCGATTTAAGAACAACGTGAATCGCTTTCTCCGCACACGTGTCGCTCCTGTAGCGTTTTACGGACTTCCCTGTAGCACGTGTGCTACACCAATAAAAAAAAAAAAAAAACATTGTAACCATTGACTTTTGTGACACGTTGCATTGTCTTGATGAAAGAGCACGGTTTCCTTGTACATTTGGGGCGGTTTCTTTGCGATTTCTGCCTTCAAACGCACCAATAACTAACTAACTAAGATAATATTCGCTATTGTTTTTTGGTTTTTTTTCTTTCTCAGCGTAGTCCATGAAAATTATTTCATACTTATCCCAAAATACAGAGGCAAAAACCTTCCCAGCCGACTGTCTTTGGTGGCTTCGGGCGGCTTTCACCGGCTGCTGTCCACTCAGCTGACTGCCGATTTAATTCCGGTGTGTAGTGGTAAATCCATGTTTCAGTCATTGTCAGATATGGCCTAAAAAAATCGTTTTTATTTGCTTTTAAACAGGTCCAAACAGCGCTCAGAATCATCAACACGATTGTTGTTGTTGTTTTTGGTCCACTGTGAGCAAACGCGGTACCCATTTTGAACAGAACTTACTCATGCCCACATGTTCATGCAAAATATGACCAACGCGTTCTTTTGATATCCTTAGAGTGTCAGCTATCTCACGCATTTTCACTTTACGGTCATCTAAAACAATTTCGTCGATTTTTTTTTGATGTTTTCCGGTGTAGCCACCTCATTAGGGTGTCTAGAGCGTTCAGCATCATTTGTATTTGTACGACCGCGTTTAAATTCAGCATACTAGTAAATGATGAGTGATTTTCCAATGGCATAGTCACTTATCACGCCATTGCTTTACTTGAACGATATTTTTTTTCCCATCAAAGAACAATGTTTAACCAACACATGAAATTCGATTTTTTCCATTGTTTTGAAAATATCAAAAGTAGCGTCACTAAAACCACTGTAACTTGTAAACTAATCGTCGAAATGTCATGAAATTTGGACACGTATCAGGCGACATCTATGTCAGACCAAAAACTTTTCAGCCTACGTGTTATATTTTTAAAGGCCTAGCAGACGTGCTGCAGGGAAATCCCTAAAACGCTGCAGGAGCGATACATCCCTGGGCAAATCATTCTGAAGAGATCAGATTCTCCATACTTCTTGAAAAAAGTTGATATTCCATCGTTAGTTGAGTTTGAACTTTGTGCAGATTTAAGAGTTATGGAGTGTAAAGCTATTTGGTTTGAAATAATATCCCCGCTTTTGAGATTGAGCGACGAGAGGAATAGCGTGCCCCGAAATAGCTATGTCGGTCTCAGCAACGTTAACTTTTTATAGAAAACGGCCACTTTTTTGTAGCGTTAAATTCTACTTAGTTAATATCACCCCAAAATAGAATTTCTTCCAGTTTTTTTTATTAAGTTGAACGATCTCCTGTTGTCTGCGTATATTTGCATAAGTAGCCGCTGTTCGAGCGTTTAAAATTAATAAAGAAATAAGCGTACTCTCATCTGCAAAGCTGTAGATTGGATTCCTAGTCCTTTTCGGCAGATCGTTAATGTAAAGGAAAGAGAGTAGAAGACGATATGGAGCCATGAGACACACCGGCATTGACAGTAAAGGTGTTAGAAAAAAATCTATTGACTGCCACCGCTCGACATTCTCCAAAGAGTTTAATTGCGTTATGCCAAACATGTGTTACATAAGTTAGAAGACCTCCTGTTGATCTTGGCTTACGAGAGCTATATTGATGGTCGGTAATATTATTATATTAATTTTCATTCGTTCAAGATATTTCAGAAGATGCTGATTGATAGCCTTTTCCATGACTTTCAATATTATTTAAAGCAGTGCGATTGCTCTATAGTTGTTTGGCAAGGTGTTCTTACCTTTTCTGGGTATCATCTGAACTGTAGCGCATTTCCAACAGGGAGTAAATATTTCCCTTCTGTCGGATAGGTTGAAAAGTCTACAGAAAATTGGTGTAAGTTCTCCCTATATTCCATCAGCGCCAGAAGCGTTTTATGATATGCTGTCTGAAGACAATATCGGACATCCTTGATTGCACTATGGGAATAATTGGTGGTGTTTTTTCTTGAAAATCGACAGTAGAATGTGAAACAAAAAGTTCTTATTTATATATACACTAGCCGTGCCCGCGGCCCTCCTAATAAATTGCGGTCGATTAAAGCCATTGTCTACCCTCCCCTCCACTCTTAAAACATCAACAGAAGGGATAACGTTATTAGATGTAGATTAGACATTGGACATACCTATGGTACACACGCTTATTTGTTAAAAGGCCAACATCAGAGAACATGCTCCATCTGCATGAGCCGCTTCACTGTAAAACACGTCTTCGAGGCTGCAAATTTCCAAAATTTCAGAATCTCACTCAACGTATCTTCCAATATCTCTGTCATTGACTACTATGAGAATAATAAAGAAAACATCAGAAATTTTTTTAAGAGAAGTCAATCTTATAGTATAAACTTCAAAATCAGTCCCAACTAATTAGCATACTAGGGCGCTAAATAACCTTGATGTTGATGCGCCCAAAACACTAAATATCTATATATCTATCTATCTATCTATATCTACTATTATCGTCACTGCTTATTCCTTATTACCTAACGTAATAAAATATGTCCTATAACCTGGCCAAAGAACATATGTATTTAAAAAAACACGTAAATCGGATAAGTGGTTCTTGAGTGCTAAGCGCACTAACAGACATACAGACAGAGAGACGTTGTGTTTTATATATAATAGACTTTTTTTGATAAATATTAAGTTAATAATTTAAAAAAAAAAACACGTAAATCGGATAAGTGGTTCTCGAATGATAAGCACACTAACGGACAGACAGAGAGACAAAGAGAGGTTGCGCTTTATATATATTATATAGATTATTACTATTATTGTATAATCTGGCCAGAAAACATCTGTATGAATTAAAAAAAAAAAAAACACGTAAATCGTTCTCGAGTGATAAGCGTACCAACGGACAGACAGATAGAGAAACGTTGCATTTTATAAATATTGTATTCTTTGTTATATGATATTGTTCCGTATTTAATGGTTTAGGCAGTGTATTGCAAGAGAACGAGCAAGCAGCAAACCTAACTTAATAAAATATAGCCTATAACCTGGCCAGAGAACATATGCATGTTTAAAAAAAAAAGCACGTAAATCGGATAAGTGGTTCTCCAGCGATAAGCGCACTAACGGACAAACAGACTGACCGACAGACAGAGAGACGTTGCATTTTATATATATTATAGATTATTTGTATTTATTAGGTTAGAAAAATGGAATCTTTAGCTACTATAAAAAACACTTTATTTTTGTACTCGACGCGCGTTTCGCTACCATATATATATATATATATATATATATATATATATATATATATATATATATATATATATATACATATATATATATATATATATATATATATATATATATTATATATATATATATATATGTTCTACATAATCAAGTCTTTCGTTGTCTATCCTTATGCCTTGCGGGCTATGGTCATTTGTCACGGCTTTTATTTTCTTTTTATTTAATTTTAATCCCACTTTTTCTGATTTATGCTTAATATCATTTGTATATCTTCTGCATTGTTAGATATTATTACCACATCGTTGGCATATCTCAAATACACCATCATAAACTACTTTATTAAAACTAACAACATATACAACTCAAAAATCTTCTACTATAAATAACAATCATTTATAACAAAAATAACATTTTTTGGCTGTTCATAAGTATTGGGCCAACTTCAAATTTCCCAATAAAAAGGTACATAACATAGCAAAAATCACTATAACTCAGAAAAAAGTAGCAGTAAACGATATATTCTTATCAATACTTTGTAGCCATACTCCTCGAAGCGGCACATCGTTGAGGCATAGATTCAAATAATTTGAAAATTTTGTCTTTGGTGATATTGGCCCACTCTTCTTGAATTTTTTGCCAGAGAGCAGCTTTACTGGAACAATTCCGAGTTTCCACTTTCATTTTCAACTCTTCCTCCGCATAAGGAGCGATAATTGACTAAATCTAACATTAAAAACTAGAGTATTTGGACTAAAATTGTAATTTACTCTAGTCGAACCGACCAATCACATACAGAAGTGTAATTCCAAGAGAGTAGCCATTAAAAAGAACTGTGAAACATAGATCCTCAATCCTTGCTTAGACTGTTTCTATAATTTATAATTTCAGTCCTTTCGTATTCCTCTAGTAATTGGTTATGAGATCCAATTTTTAATAATTAATCTTAACCTATTAAGTGTTACTTTGTTTACGTGTACGAGTATGTATAGCGGTGGCAACGAGCTTAGTTGCAGTTACGTTACGTTTAAGAGAGCTGTTCTCCTGATTGGAGACCCGGAACTGGCCAGCAAGCGTGATTCATTGGAACATCGAAGAATTGTTTTAGACTTGAGTCTATTTTACAAGTACATGGAAAGTGTTCGAAGGATGTAGCCTGCTTAATTCCTCCCAAAGCGGTGCATGCTGGAAATTCACGTCGCGCTAATACTTCACATTCGTATGAGGTTCAGCTTGTTACTCCTCGTACAACCCTGTAAGCTAGGAAATGAAAAATACTAGTCTCTGAATCTAAAAGTCTTAAATACAACCTAACCTAATCTTACTAGCCATCCGTATGGTTACATATATTTTAGATATATTTATTTTGTATTTTGTTATGCTAGGCTAGGCTAGTTCGGATTAGGTTATGTTAGATCAGGTTTGGTTAAGTCGTGTTAGGTTGGATTAGGTTATGTTAGATTATATTTAAAGCTTTTAGATTCAGAGACTATTACTTTTCATTTCATAATTTTTCATTATTTTACTTTATGTCAGGCTCGATTAGGTTACGTTTTTTTTTTATGGGTCTAGCACACGTGTTGCAGGGAAGTCCCTAAAGCGCTCCAGGAGCTGCATGCGTTCGGAAAAAGCGATTCACGTTGTTCTTGAATCGCTGTAAATTGTACTCGGTGGGAAACACAGCGCTGGGCAAATTATTCCAAAGGGATGACGTTCTCCATATAAAAGACTGCTTGAAAAACGTCGTACGCGGAGTAACAAGCTGAACCTCATACGGATGTGAAGCACCAGCGTGACGTGTATTTCTAACATGCACCGCTTTGGGAGGAATAAGCGGGCTACATCCTTCGAACACTTTCCATGAAAATACTTGTGGAACAGACTCAAGTCGCCAACCGTTCTTCGATGTTCCAGCGAATCAAGGCCGCCGGTCAATTCCGGGTCCCCAGTCAGACGGACCGCTCTTCTCTGAACAGAATCCAACAAATGCAGTGTATGTTTGGGAGCGGAGCCCCAAACGTGGGAGCAGTATTCCATCGTTGGTCGAATTTGAGCTTTGTAAAGAATTAACAGTTGTTGTGGGGTGTAAAGCTTTCTGGTTCGAAATAATATTCTCAACTTTTGAGAAGCTCTCCTTCCTATGCCTGCAACATGTTCATGCCAGGACATATTTGCTTCCAAACTAACGCCCAACAAATTGAGCGACGATGCTAGGGGAATGGAGTGCCCGGACATAGTTGAGTTCAGCAACGTTAACATTTTTAGAAAAAAAACTGCCGCCTGGGTTTTTGTGGCGTTAAATTTCACTTGGTTACTGTCACCCCAAGATAGAATTTCTTCCAGGTTTATAAGTTGAACGATCTCCTGCCGCCTGAGCAGCCGAAGTCCGAGCGTTCAAGGTGAATGAAGAGACAAGCGTACTGTCATCTGTAAAGCTGTAGATTGGATTCCCGGTCTTTTCCAGCAGATCGTTAATGTAAATGAGGAAGAGAGTAGGAGACAGTATGGAGCCCTGGGGCACACCGGCGTTGATAGTGAAGGTGTCGCCGCCACTCGTAAAGAACGCTCTCTGAGGAAACATGAGAGCCACAAACAGAACCTTTCAGACATACCATAAGAACGTATACGTTAAATTAAGTTAGCTTTGAACTGTTATAGCTTTTACTTGATGGAAACTCATATTAAATACAACAAAAAAACTGGTTAGTTGAACACAAAATTTCCACAATATTTTCATTTTTCAGTACAGTACAACGCGTTTCGCTAACAATGTAGCTTTGTCTAGTTTAAATAATATACAGAATTATTAGGTACCTACTTTAGTAGGTACAAATGATGAACGAGTTTTATGATAGGTAATTACACAGAACTATTAAGTAAATACTTTGAAACAATTATTTTGCTTAATGATAGGTATCTCCAACGGATCAATTACACAGGGCAACAAAAAAATATTTTTGTTTTGGTGCCTGGGATTTTAGAGCTGATTTTAACTATATTTGGGACGCTAAATCTATACATGCAATCCGTTTTTTCTCTATCAGCTCTACTTTTTTAGATACATCAACTTATCTACCAATGGGTATATTCATTTATGAGAGTTCTAAAATTATTATATATTCATTAATGTAGGTACAATGGTTTTATTGTCAGTCTGTAATTGAGTAAATTCCAGGTAAATTTATAAATAGTGGAACCATTGCCTATCAGGTACCTGAACTGACCCTTTTAATCACCTAACTCGGGTAAGTCTCGTCAGTTTGTTGCGTTCTTACTAATGAGAGTAGATCGAATTCGGCGTGTTATTTTATGTTAAGAAAAGAGTGTTTTTGTGTTATTGAACAGAATTAAAATGAGTTCAGGTTCCAGTTCAAGAAGAAGTTGTGTAAATCAACCTGATGTGTTTTGCTATATATGCGGAGAATACATGTTTCAACAAAACAGACAAACTATTACTGACTTTGTAAAGCGAGCGTATCTTGGATACTTTGGAGTTAAGCTTGGTGATCAGGACAAAACGTGGGCCCCGCATCTCGTATGTAAAACTTGTACAGAGCATTTACGGCAGTGGACTACCGGGAAAAGAAAATGTCTAAAATTCGGCGTACCAATGGTTTGGAGAGAACCAAAAAACCACTTCAATGATTGTTATTTCTGTTTAGTAAATACTAATGGAATCAATCGAAATAACCGCAGTAAGTGGACTTATCCCAATTTAGACTCGGCAATATGCCCTATCCCCCGCACTCAGATGAAATACCGATTCCAACATTTCATCAGCTACCACATATCTCTGATGACGAATATTTTCCCTCTGATCGCTCTTCTGTTGCTAATAAAAGTTCTGATGCTAATGAAACTAACAGTGACTTTGAGGGGACGTCATCAGTTCCTCAACGCTTCAATCAAAATGAATTAAATGATCTCACCAGGGATCTCAATTTATCGAAAAAAAGCTTCTGAAGTACTGGCTTCTAGGTTGAACGACAAAAATTTACTGGAACAAGGAACCAAAATTACCTTTTACCGTACAAGAGAAAAAGATCTGCTACCATTCTTTTCTCAAGAAGACAATCTTGTATTTTGTCACGAAATTAGGGGACTCATGAAAGAAATGGGACTTTCTGAATATATTCCAGATGATTGGCGCCTATTTATTGACAGTTCAAAGCGAAGTTTAAAATGTGTCCTTCTACGTAATGGGAATAAATATGGTTCAATACCACTAGCTCACTCAACGAAACTGAAAGAAGAATATAATACCATAGCTTTGATCTTGCAGAAGATAAAGTATTACGAACATCAATGGATGATTTGTGTAGACTTAAAAATGGTAAACTTTCTTCTTGGGCAGCAAAGTGGTTACACGAAATATCCGTGTTTCTTGTGCCTCTGGGATAGTAGGGACAAAACACACCACTGGGTTAGAAAAGATTGGCCTCAGAGAGAAAACATGGACGTTGGGGAAAAGAATGTCATTAACGACGCTTTGGTTGAAAGAGAAAAAAAAATCATACTTCCTCCGTTACATATAAAGTTGGGCTTAATGAAGCAATTTGTAAAGGCTCTTGATTTGTATATATAGGGGTAAAAATGCATCAGTTAAGCACAGAAAAACTCAAAGCAGGGATATTTGACGGCCCACAAATAAGACAATTAATTAAGGATCCTGCCTTCATAAATTCAATAAATCAAGTTGAACGAGAAGCTTGGACATCATTTGTTGCAGTTGTAGAAAATTTTCTAGGCAAACATAAAGCTCAAAACTATGTTGAAATGGTTAACAAGATGCTTAATAGTTTCAAATCCTTAGGGTGCAATATGAGTATTAAAATACACTATTTACACAGCCACTTAGACCGTTTTCCAGAAAATTTAGGAGACATGAGTGAGGAACAAGGTGAAAGATTTCACCAAGATATTAAAGTTATGGAGGACCGCTACCAAGGAAGATGGGACATGCACATGATGGCTGCTGGAGTTTAAAAAGGGACTGTTTAAAAAAACATTCAAGAATGTCGCGGAAAAGAAGCTTTCCAAGTGTTGAGTGACTATTTCATTTCTTCAATGTTTTTTTTTTTGTTTGTAAGTACGACATAATATTGTATTTTGTATAACTAAAATAAAAGTTTCGTATCTACTTTTGTTTACTACACTTACGGATTTGAGTTACAATAATGTAACTTATATTTCTCTAAAATTGTATATCTTAAACATTTGAGCTCCTAGGTACAAATGAATACGTTATTTGAATTCAGGACATCAAATTGATATAGAATTAGCTCAAAAAACCTCGACACCAAAACAGCTGTTCCCCTGTGTTATGTGAATAAATTTATTTGTTTCTATTTGTTCGTTTAATAAAATACTTGTATTTTTCGTATGGTTTATTTCTAAGTCTAGTTTATAACCTTTATTTTCTTCGTGTATTATTTTGAAATTTGGGTCAAAGGAGTGATTTTCAGATAATAGATGATTCGAATACGTAAATGGAACTTTTAATACACGGATTAATGAACACTATAGAAGTTTTTTAAATCGAAAAAATAACATGTACGAATCATCTATTATCTGAAAATCACTCTCTTAATCCAAATTTCAAAATACTACATCAAGAAAATACCATAAAGCTTATAAACTAGACCTGAAGGAGGCCTTAGAAATAAACCGTATGAAAAATTTTAAACGTATAAACAGAAACAAATAGTTCACCCCTTTTAAATTTATTCACGTTGGAAATATCTATCATTAAGTCAAATAATTGTTTCAAAGTATTTACGTAATAGTTCTGTGTAATTACATATCATAAAATTTGTTCATCATTTTGTACATGCTTTAATCTATATATACCTAATAATTCTGTATATTATTTATATAGAAAAAATATATATAAAAATGCAACGTCTCTTTGTCTGCCTGTCTGTCTGTCCGTTTGTGCGCTTATCACTGGAGGACCATTTATCCGATTTACATGCTTTTTTTTAAACATACATATGTTGTCTGGCTAGATTATAGGCTATATTTCATTACGTTAGGTAGCATAAGGAATAAGCAGTGACGATAACAGTGAATCAAGTCGGAAAAAAGTTTGCTGCTGCGCGTTTTCCTTGCAGTACATTGCTTAAACCATTAAATGTGGAACAATGTCATGTAGCAAAGAACATCTATAATATATATAAAATGCAACGTCTCTCTGTCTGTTTGTCTGTCTGTCCGTCCATCCGTTAGTACGCTTATCAGTGGAGAACCACTTATCCGATTTACGTGTTTTTTTTTTTTTAATTCATACATTTATTCTCTGGCCAGGTTATCTATTATCTTCTATAATATATATGAAATGCAACGTCTCTCTGTCTGTCTGTCCGTCCGTTAGTGCACTTATCACTGGAGCACCATTTATCTGATTTACGTGTTTTTTTTTTTTATTCATACATTTATTCTCTGGCCAGGTTATCTATAATCTTTTATAACATATATAAAATGCAACGTCTCTCTGTATATCTGTCTGTATGTCTACTTACCTGTCCTTTAGTGCGGTTATCACTCGAGGACCACTTATCCGATTTACGTGCTTTTTTTTAAACATACATATGTTCTCTGGCCAGGTTATAGGATATATTTTATTACATTAGGTAACTTAAGGAATAAGCATTGATGATAATAGTGAATCAAGTCGGAAAAAAAATGTGCCACTAGTGCGTTCTCTTGCAATACGCTGCCTAAACCATTAAATATGGAACAATATCATGTAACAAAGAATATAATATATATAAAATGCAACGTCTCTGTCTACCTGTCTGTTCGTTAGTGCGCTTATTACTCGAGAACTACTTATCCGATTTACGTGTTTTTTTTTAAATTCATACATATGTTCTCTGGCCAGGTTATAGGTTTATTACGTCAGGTAATATAAGGAATGAGCAGTGACGATAATAATGAATGGAGCCCACGCGAGCAGAGCCGCGGGCACGGCTATTTATTTATACTTGACAAAGCCACATTGTTAGCGAAACGCGTTGTACTGAAAAATAAAAATATTGTGGAAATTTTGTGTTTAAATAACCAGATTTTTGTTGTATTTGAAATTAAGTTAAGTCAGGTTTTTTTCTTAAATCGGGCCCCGAAGATCTCTCCTAAGACCTGTAGGTATTTTTGAAACAACACCACTCGAATGGCCACGTTGTGCGATAGAGAGACAGGCCAATGGAAATGAGTTGTCTACGAACCCTAAAACGTCAAGGAAAGCAAAAATCTCGGTTATAATATTTCCACAAATACAACACTCTCCTTTAGCAAGGGAAGTTAAAACCCATTATTACTAGTGGAAAAAGGACTGCGGCACTGTTGCAGGAAAACTTCCCTTTTTGTAGCTTACGCTACAAAAAACCCTTGAAACTATCTTAGATAGAATTGAATATATATATATATATATATATATATATATATATATATATATATATATATATAATGTATATAAAATGCAACGTCTCTCTGTCTGTCTATCTGTCTGTCCGTTAGTGCGCCTATCACTGAAGAACCACTTATCCGATTTACGTAATTTTTTTTTTAAAACATACATATGTTCTCTGGCCAGGTTATAGGCTATATTTTATTACGATAGGTAGCATAAGGAATGAGCAGTGACGTAAAATAGTGAATGATGTCGGAAATAAGTTTGCCGCTAGCGCGTGCCTTTGCAATACACAGCCTAAACCATTAAATATGGAACAATATTATGCAGCAAAGAAATCTGTAATGTATAATCTATAATATATATAAAATGCAATGTCTCTCTGTCTGTCTGTCTGTCCATTAGTGCGTTTATCACGCGCACTTATCCGATTTACCTGTCTTTTTTTAAATTCATACATTATATTCTCTGGCCAGGTTATATAATAATAATATTAATCTATATCTATAATATATATAAAATGCAATGTTTGTCTGTCTGTCTGTCTGTCCGTTAATGCGCTTATCCCTCGAGAACCACTTATCCGATTTACGTGATTTTTTAAATTCATACATATGTTCTCTGACCAGGTTATAGGTATATATTTTATTACATCTATAATATATATATAAAATGCAACGTATCTCTGTCTGTCTGTCTGTCCGTTAGTGCGCTTATCACTGGAGAACCACTTATCCGATTTTCGTACTTTTTTTTTAAAACATGCATATGTTCTCCGGGCAGGTTATAGGCTGTATTTTATTACGATAGGTAGCATAAGGAATGAGCAGTGACAATAATAGTAAATGAAGTCGCTAGCGCGTTCTCTTGCAATACACAGTCCAAACCATTAAATATGGAACAATATTATGTAGCAGAGAATATCTATAATATATATAAAATGCAATGTCTCTCTGTCCGTCTGTCTGTCTGTCTATCCGTCCGTTAGTGTGCTTATCACTGGAGAACCACTTATCCGATTTACATGTTTTTTTTTAAACATACGTATGTTCTCTGGCCAGGTTATAGGATATATTTTATTAGGTGACATAAGGAATAAGCAGTGACGATAATAGTGAATCAAGTCGGAGAAAAGTTTGCCGCTAGCGCATTCTCTTGCAATACACTCCCCAAAGCATTAAATATGGAACAATATCAAGTAGCAAAGAATACAATACATATAAAATGCAACGTCTCTCTGTCTGTCTGTCTGTCCGTTAGTGCGCTTATCACTCGAGAACCACTTATCCGATTTACATGTTTTTATAAATTTATACATATGTTTTATATAATTCGATATAAGCCTAGATAATGGGAGATAAGGTGAGATAATGGGAGATAAGGAGAAATAATGGGAGATAAGTCGAGATGAGCCTCGATAATGGGAGATAAGGTGAGATAATGGGAGATAAGTATAAATAATGGGAGATAAGGAGAGATAATGGGAGATAAGCAGAGATAAGTCTAAATAATGGGAGTTATGGTGACATAATGGAAGATAAGGAGAAATAATGAGAGATAAGAAGAAATAATGGGAGATAAGTCGAGATAAGCCTAGATAATGGGAAATAAGGTGAGATAATGGGAGATAAGGAGAAATAATAGGAGATAAGAAGAAATAATGGGAGTTGAGCAGAGATAAGCCTAGATAATGGAAATTATGCAGAGATAATGGGAAATAAGGAGAAATATTGGGAGATAAGAAGAAAAAATGGGAGATATTTTATTACGTTGGATAACGTAAGGAATAAGCATTGACGATAGTAGTGAATCAAGTCCATGCGAGCGAAGCCGCGGGCCCGGCTAGTATATATATATATATATATATATATATATATATATATATATATATATATATATATATATATATATATATATATATATATATATATATATATATATATATATATATATTATATATATATATATTTATATATATATATATATATATATATATATATATATATATATATATTATATATATATATATATATATATATATATATATATATATATATATATATATATATATATATATATATATATATATATATCTATATATATATATATATATATATATATATATATATATATATATATATATATATATATATATATAGATAGAAATAGTTTAATTGTTGGTAATTACATAGATTTTTTAAACGAAAAGGGTTTTAATTGTATAATTAATCAAGCAACCAGCAAAGATAGAAACAGTGCAACTTGTATAGATCATTTCTTTGTAAAGCACGGGCAGCAGTGTGCAGTCCATGTGGTGATTCTGAACCACGGCTTTACTGATCATTTTCCTATTCTTTTAAATATGAATATAAGTAAGATAAATGGAAATTTAATGTCTAAAAAGTTTGCTAATAAAATAGACTTTACGAAAGTAAAACAAATTTTGGAAGGGGAACATTCGTGGAATGTTTTGAACTGTGAGGATGTAAACGAATGTACAGATATTTTTATAAACTGAACTAAAGTCTACTATTGATAGATCCACACTTCGCAAATATATTGTATGCAATAAGAAATGAATTAAACCATGGATTACTCAAGGATTGCTCAATTCTATACGTCAGCGTGACAAATTAAAAAGAATATCTTCTAGAAACCCCGAGAATTTTGTAGCTCTTAATATGTATAAAAATCACCGTAAGATGTTGACTAAGCTAATAAATAAAACCAAAGTTGATTATTACACTAATTTATTTCAGCTAAACTTAGGTGACTCTAAAAAAACTTGGAATTTAATAAAGTCGGTTAGCAATAGTCAAAAAAATAATCAGAAAATAGGAGTTATTTCCAATCATAAAGGAATTGAAATTCTAGACGAAAAACTCAAAGCAGATGAGTTTAATAAATTTTTTTCTGGAATAGGAAAGAAATTAGCTAATAGTATATCTGTTCCTAATACAGATGCTATTCTTGATAGTGTCCCTAGAGTGCCTGGATCACTTTTTCTGGCACCGATAATGGATTTTGAAATAATTCAAATTATAAACTCACTTACAAACTCTTCAAGTGCTGGCGACGACAACCTTAAAGTAGATTTTCTAAAACGGTACCACAGATTTATTCTCGAACCCATATCCCATATAGTAAATTTAATTTTTCGAGCTGGATTATTTCCTGACAGTTTAAAGAAATGTACCATAACGCCTATACATAAGGGTGGTTCGCGTAACGAAATTACGAATTATCGTCCCATTGCAATTACCAGCAACCTGAGTAAAATTATTGAGAAATGTATCAAATTGCGCCTGGACGATTACTTAAAAAAAAATAAATTAATATCCGATGCGCAGTATGGTTTTAGACAGAAGTTGGATACTGAAGATGCTCTTATAAGGGTAGTAAACCATATTTCTGAGAACCTCGACAATAGCAATAAATCCCTTTTGATATTCTTGGACCTGACAAAGGCTTCTGACACTGTGTCTCACCGCATATTGTTGGAGAAAGTTGGGCATATTGGAATTAAAGGTATCCCGTATGATCTAATAAAATCATATCTGATCGGACGTACGCAACAAGTAAAAATAGGAGAATCAACGAGCTCATCACTTCCAATTGTTTGCGGTGTGCCGCAGGGTACAGTGCTTGGGCCGTTGTTATTTACAATATACATAGATACCCTTTCGCGTATTTTATCTCAAGGATCTATGGTTTGTTATGCCGACGATACTGTCATAATGTTACAGGATAAAATATGGGGCCGGGTCTTTGAGAAGGCAGAACTGGCTATGAGTAAGGTAAAGTTGTGGTTGGATTTGAACTTATTAACCTTAAATATTGATAAATCAAAATTTATAGCCTTTACGTTTAATAAAAGGAATTATCCCGACAAGAATTTTATAAAAATTTATGAACCTGGCGGTAATAACTTTGCTGCTTGTGATTGCAATCTGAAGATCTGCTCCACCGATAACAATAAATATTTGGATATATACCTAGATTCGCATTTAAGATGGGATTCTCACATAGATTATATAACAAGTAGAATTCGAAAAATGAATATTAGATTTTATCAGATTAGGCAGTGGTTACCCAAGAAATATTTGTTATATGTATATAACTAGCCCTCGGCTCCGCTCGCGTGGACTTGATTCACCACTATCGTCACTGCTTATTCCTTAATTTACCCAACGTAATAAAATATCTCCCATTATTTCCCCTTATCTCTCAATATTTCTCCTTATCGCCCATTATCTCTACATAATTTCGATTATCTAGCCTTAACTCTGCTCATCTCCCATTATTTCTCCTTATCTCCCATTATTTCTCCTTATCTCCCATTATCTCACCTTATCTCCCATTATCTAGGCTTATCTCGACTTATCTCTCAATATTTCTCCTTATCTCCCATTATTTCTCCTTACCTCCCATTATCTAGACTTATCTTTGCTTATCTCCAATTATTTCTCCTTATCTCCCATTATTTATATTTATCTCCCATTAACTCAACTTATCTCCCATTATCGAGCCTTATCTCGACTTATCTCCCATTATTTCTCCTTATCTCCCATTATCTAGGCTTATATCGAATTATATAGAACATATGTTTAAATTTATAAAAACACGTAAATCGGATAAGTGGTTCTCAAGTAATAAGCGCACTAACGGACAGACAGACAGAAAATGTTATATATTCTAGATAGAAGATTATAGATAACCTGGCCAGAGAACAGATGTATGAATTAAAAAAAAACACACGTAAATCGGATAAGGGGTTCTCGAGTGATAAGCGCACTAACGGACAGACACACAGATAGAGAGACGTTGCATTTTATATATATTATATTCTTTGCTACATGATATTGTTCCATATTTAATGCTTTAGGTAGTGTATTGCAAGAGAACGCGCTAGCGGCAAACTTTTCTCCGACTTGATTCACTATTATCGTCACTGCTTATTCCTTATGTCACCTAACGTAATAAAATATATCCTATAACCTGGCCAGAGAACATATGTATGTTTAACAAAAAAGCACGTAAATCGGATAAGTGGTTCTCCAGTGATAAGCGCACTAACGGACAGACAGACAGACAGAGAAACGTTGCATTGTATATATATTATAGATATTCTTTGCTAGAAAATATTGTCCATATTTAATGGTTTAGCATGTTTAAAAAAAAAGCACGTAAATCGGATAAGTGGTTCTCCAGTGATAAGCGCACAAACGGACAAACAGACAGATATACTTGACATTTTATATTTATTATAGATGTAATAAAATATATATCTATAACCTGCTCAAAGAACATATGTATGAATTTAAAAAATCACGTAAATCGGAAAAGTGGATCTCGAGGGATAAGCGCACTAATGGACAGACAGACAAACAGAGAGACGTTGCATTTTATATATATTATAGATATAGATTATTATTATTATTATGTAACCTGGCCAAAGAATATATGTATGAATTTAAAAAAAAAATACATAAATCGGATAAGTGGTTTTCGCGTGATAAACACACTAATGGACAGACAGACAGACAGAGAGACATTGCATTTTATATATATTATAGATTATAGATTATAGATATTCTCTGCTACATAATATTGTTCCATATTTAATGGTTTAGGCGGTGTGTTAAAAGGCAACGCGCTAGCGGCAAACTTTTTTCCGACATCATTCACTATTTTACGTCACTACTCATTCCTTATGCTACCTATCGTAATAAAATATAGCCTATAACCTGGCCAGAGAACATATGTATGTTTTAAAAAAAAAGTACGTAAATCGGATAAGTGGTTCTCCAGTGACAAGCGCACTAACGGACAGACAGACGTTGCATTTTATATATATTATAGAAGCACTTGTGGAGTCAGTGTTAGACTATTGCTTGGTAGTTTGGGGGTCCGTGCGTGATTCGGTATCTTCGTTTTTAGTAATAGCCCAGAAAAGGGTTCTAAAAATAATACTGTTTAAACCGCGAAGATTTCCTACGGACCAACTATACGGTTTGGCTAGGGTTTTGTCGCTGAAGCAATTATACATAAAATCGGTGGTAAGAATTTTACTGAATAATAAACATAAGGTAAACAGAGTTGATCACTCTATTCATACTATACTAATTGCCCTGAACAACGTGTATGTACCATCTATCTCCTTTAGTGCTACTCAAAGGTCCCTATCTTATTCTGCTCCGAGAATTTTTAATATAATTCCTCACGAACTGAAAGTGAAGCCATATAGGTTGGTAAAAAATAAATTGAGTAACTGGTTGCTTGATAACAAAATATATCATTATTGAGAAAATAAATAAAGTATGTATTTAAAATAAGATGGTTCTAGTACATTTGTAATAAGCACTAATACTAACACATGGGCTGAAAAGTCCCGGGCCTAACAAAGAAAACACGGTTTTTTTGGTTCAAAATTAGCTTTATTCATCAACGTAATCTCCATCAAGAGCAACGCAATCATTCCAGCGCCGCTCTAACATTTCAATACCACTTTTGTAGAACGATTTATCTTTTGCCTCAAAATAGGCCTCAGTTTCAGCGATAACCTCTTCATTCGTGCGAAATTTCTTACCGGCGAGCATTTTTTTCAGGTCTGCGAACAGCCAGTAGTCGCTGGGAGCCAAATCTGGCGAATACGGTGGATGTGGGAGCAATTCGAAGTTCAATTCATGTAGTTTTGCCATTGTTTTGATTGACTTGTGACACGGTGCGTTGTCTTGATGAAACAAAATTTTTTTTCTTTGCCATATGCGGTCGTTTGTTTGCAATTTCGGCCTTCAAACGCTCCAATAACGCTATATAATATTCACTGTTGATGGTATTTCCTTTCTCAAGATAGTCGATGAATATTACACCACGCACATCCCAAAATACCGAGGCCATAACCTTTCCAGCCGATTGTTGTGCTTTCAAGCGCTTTGGACGAGGTTCACCAGTTGCTGTCCACTCAGATGACGATCGTTTTGATTCCGGAGTGAAGTGATGGATCCATGTTTCATCCATTGTCACATATCGACGCAAAAATTCCGGTTTGTTACGTTTAAACATGGCCAAATACTGCTCAGAATCATCAACACGTTCTTGTTTTTGATCAACAGTGAGCAAACGCGGCACCCACTTTGAACAGAGCTTTCTCATAGTCAAATGCTCATGCAATATAAAGCCAACACGTTCTTTTGATATCTTTACGATGTCAGCTAACTCACGCAACTTCACTTTTCGATCATTCAAAACGATTTTATGGATTTTTTTGATGTGTTCTGGTGTTACCGCCTCATTTGGACGTCCACTGCGTTCTGCATCATCGGTGTCTCTACGACCACGTTTGAAGTCAGCAAACCAACGTTTTATTGTTGTTTCTGATGGAGCGGAGTCCCCATAACACTTTTCAAGCCATTGCTTCGCTTCAACGGTATTTTTTCCCATCAAGAAGCAGTGTAAAAATTAAAACACGAAATTGTTTTTGATCTATTGTTTTGAAAATAACAAAAGTAGCGTCACTCTTAGCACAATAACTCACAAACTAATGAATAGAATATCATGAAATTTTAACAGCTGTCTTTTGAAGGTTAGTATTAACTGAAAAAAAGGTGACTGCAATAAAACTAGCGCCATCTATGTGTTAGGCCCGGGACTTTTCAGCCCATGTGTTTAGATTATGAAATGATGATGCACGCACACTCTTTAAGAAAATTGTGCATCGCTTAAAATGTATTATTGCCTTGTAATTTGGTTGTTACTGCTAGGGAAATTGTCTTTTCCTGTATTGGTTCTTGTAGTATTAAGTTTAAAGTGTAACAACTATGATTTGTTGGCAGGAATAAATATATTTTTATTTATTATTTATTTATTTATTTATTTATATCTTTGTTTTTAAATTAATAAATAAAAAAAGATTGAAACCTCTCATTATTTTACTCTGATTTAATGTACGCAAAATGGATATTATTGATCATTTACTATGTATATTTCTAATATACTCGTATCATGCATGCATGATATTATGCGAAAACTCTAAATAATTATTTTATTATTCCGTAAAAGGAAGGTGGATACGCATATTAATGGGGTTGATTATTTATATTTCAAGTTATGGCCGACCGGGCAGTAACAACCCGGTGAAAATTTAATGGAAACTTGAGATGTTTGAATAATAATGAAAATATTAGAAAATAAATATGTTCGAGAAAATTTCTCCGTTCCATATTCTAATTAAAACATTACGTTGGAAATTGAATATTAATTACTTTGTGAGGATATACAGTAAGTAAAAACTACAAATTTTTAATATTGTTTATTACATTTTACAAAGTTTTAGTAGAGAGTCACTTGTAGATGTATAGCGGTGGCAACGAGCTTAGTTACAGTCTAAACGCCATGATGTTAAAAATCTACGTATTCGTTGTACGAGGCTGGTTTGAAAAGTCCGTGCAAAAATAAAAACTACTTATGTGTTTGGGGTAAACCTTTTTTATTTTTCGACATAGTCTCCTTTTAGGCTTATACACTTCGTCCAACGATGTTCTAGTTTGTTGATCCCTTTCGAATAATAGGATTTGTCCAAGTCTGCAAAATATCCATTAGTGTCTGCAATCACCTCCTCGTTTGAATAAATTCTTTGTCCCGCCAGCCATTTCTTCAAATTGGGGAACAAATGGTAGTCCGAGGGAGCCAAGTCTGGAGAATAGGGGGGATGTGAAACGAGTTGGAATCCTATTTCCATTAATTTTGCGACCACAATTGCTGAGGTGTGTGCTGGTGCGTTGTCGTGATGGAAAAGGACTTTCTTGTGGGCCAATCGCGGGCGTTTTTCTTGCAGCTCAGTTTTCAAACGGTCCAATAACGATGAATAATATTCACCTGTAATAGTTTTACCCTTTTCCAGATAGTCGATGAGGATTATCCCTTGCGAATCCCAAAAGACAGTCGCCATAACCTTTCCGGCCGAAGGAACGGTCTTCGCCTTTTTTGGTGCAGATTCCCCCTTGGTAACCCATTGTTTAGATTGTTGTTTGGTCTCAGGAGTATAGTAATGTATCCATGTTTCATCCACAGTGACGAAACGACGCTTAAAGTCCTCCGGATTCTTCTGGAACAGCTGCAAACCATCCTTGCAATACTTCACACGATTCCGTTTTTGGTCAAGAGTGAGCAATCGCGGCACCCATCTTGCGGATAGCTTTCTCATGTCCAAATGTTTATGCAAACTATTATGTACCCGTTCAGTCGAGATGCCCACAGCACTAGCAATCTCACGCACCTTAAACTCTTCTGTCATCCATCACCATATCATGGATTTGATCAATGATTTCTGGAGTCGTAACCTCCACAGGCCGTCCAGAACGTTCAGCGTCACTTGTGCCTATATGGCCAGTCCGAAAATTTTGAAACCACTTATAAACTGTTCTAATCGAAGGTGCAGAGTCACCAAAATGTTTATCAAGTTTCTCTTTAGTCTCCTGAGGCGTTTTGCCTTTCATAAAGTAATGTTTAATCACCACACGAAATTCTTTTTCGTCCATTTCTTGAAAATCACTCGACTTCCTTGATTCACACGAATGCCAAACACAAAGAAATAAACCAATATGGCTAAAACTTGGTGTGCGTTCATTCAAGAAATGCTACTAACTAAACATGACCTCGATACGCGCCGGTGGTGCCATCTCTCGGACTTTGCACGGACTTTTCAAACCAGCCTCGTATTTTTAAATTTTAAAAAACAAATTATTTCTCTCTTTATCGAGGGTTCATCGTCTATGAGTCGTCTTACGCATCCTTCATATCTTTCTATCCATTTCTGTCGTGTACTACCTTCGTCTGTCTCCTCCTAACCACTTTCCTAATGTCATCATACCATCTTAGCATTGATTGCCCTGAATTTTTTCCTCTCTCATACTTCGTTTTTCTTCTCCTTTCGATTCTTGCTACATGCCCATCCCCATTTTAACTATGGTTGTTTGGTTATAGGCAAAGTAGGCGATTGTGCCTTTGTTCCCTTTAAGAATGGTTATTATTAAAATTATAAAAGTATTGAAATCCAAGACATCACAAGATAAAACCAAAATAATAAAATTACGAGATAAAACAAGTAAAATAATAACGGACGGGAAGGAAATAATGGATGAAATGAAGGAATTCTACACAAAATTCTATTTTTCGACTATGCCAAACCCAAATCAGCAGCAAAAATATATGTTTAACGTTGGCTCGGAAGAAATTCTTGAGGTAAACTAAGATAGAACCAAAATAATAAAATTACGAGATAAAACAAGTAAAATATTAACTGAGAGGAAGGAAATAATGGATGAAATAAAGGAATTCTACACAAAATTCTATTTTTCGACTATACCAAACCCAAATCAGCAGCAAAAATATATGTTTAACGTTGGCTAGGAAGAAATTCTTGAGGTAAGCTGAAGTGAATTGGAAACTACTTTAAAACAGACGAAGAATCAGAAACCTCCAGGTGAAGATAAAATAACATCTGAAATATTGAAAATGGGAGGAAAGGAATATTTTGAGGTGATACGGATATTACCCAACAAATGTATTGAAGAACAAAAAATAACTGCATAAGGTGAGTCAACGCTAGAGTAAAGTTCATTGTCTCATTTGTTTCGGGAATGATAAAAAAATGTTAAATACAATAGTTTCAAAAAATGTTAAAGTGCACAGTTTAAAATTATTTTTGGGTATACAGGGTACTTGAAAAAAGTGTGGCCGATATATCATGTTTTTTTTAAATGGAACATCCTATTTTCTAATTTATTTTTAAATTCTGCGCAAAATTTTATAACCTTTTCATTAATAATGTTATATACCTAAACCTAGTAGTTTTTGATTTTTTTTTTAAAATACTAGTTTTCAGTTTTGTAAAAAATTGCCAGTAGCGCCATTGTTTCTGAAGGTAGAATAATCATAATTGGTACTAGCGTTCTATAGAGATAAAAAAAAGATACAAGTATGGTAAAGAAATTTGAGTTAGATGCTACAGGGTGTTCAAAATAATTGTATGCATTTCTATATATATATATATATATATATATATATATATATATATATATATATATATATATATATATATAAAGAATTTTCTACAGCTGACGCTGTCTTCCTTCTCTCAGCCTTTGATTCCATCCGTTTCTATCTTCCCAGTCTCCATCTGTTAAACCCCTGTCCTCCATAGCCTCGTCCACATCGTCTCTCCACGATCGTCTGGGTCTTCCTCTTTTTCTTCTCCCTATAGGGCTCCACGCCGTTATCTTCTTTATCCACCTATTATCTTCGCTTCGTCTTATGTGTCCATACCATTTTAATCTTTTTTCTTCAATGGTGTTTATTGCGTTCTCTCTGATGTTCATTCTGCTTCTTATTTCTTCATTTGTTATTCTCTCCATACGTGTCACTCTACAACATCTTCTCCTGACCCGTATGTCATTATGCTTTGTATTATTGATTTGCATATGCGTGTTTTGTTTCTCTTTGTAATGTGCTTGTCCCACAGGATCGAATTTAATTGTCTTATGCATTTTCGCGTTTGTCCTAATCTAGCTTTAATCTCTTCTTCTGATGTTGCGTTTTTTGAAATGATGGTTCCTAGATATTTAAATCTATCGGTTCCTTTGATTATTGTTTCGTTATCTACTTCTAGATTCTCCACGTTTCCCTCCTTGGTTGTTAAATATTCCGTTTTATCAAAGTTTATTGCTAATCCTGCTTTAGTGTATTCTTCTTTCAATTTTCTTACCATATAACTGCATCTTGCGCTATGATTACTTGGTCGTCTGCGAAACTTAAAGTATATAAGTAATATTCTCGTATTGGGACTCACATTCCACTACATTTTTGCTTCCATTTTTTTAATGTTTGTTCGAGGTATATTTTGAATAGTGTTGGGGATGTAGAGCATCCGTACTTAATCATTTCATTTACCACACCGCCAGGCCCTGCAGATTTATTATTTTTGAGTGTTTTTTATTGTCTTCTTTACTTCTTCATAGCTTAGTTCTATCTTTTTTATTTCCTTATTCTGTTCTTCTTCAGGGTTCTCTTCTTGGAATTCTTGTCTATCTTCTGTGAGCAGCTTCTTATAATATTCTTCCCACTCGCTTTCTGGGATGTACTCTATATACGTCTTCTCTCTATTGTTAGTCCTTAATGCTTTAATTATTCTCCATGACTCTGTACTTCTAGTTTCTCCTATATACTGTTCTACATGTTCGCACGATTTTTCCCATCTCTCGTTCTTTTCTTTGTTTATCATCCTCCTCGTTTCTGCATTTTTCTCTTTATATTTCTGTAGATCTTCTTCTGATCTTGTATTCAGCCATTTTTCGTAGAGTCTTTTTTCTCCTTTATAGATTCTTTGGTTTTTTCACAGATTCTAATTTTATGTTTCTCATTCTCGTTGTCTTCTTTACCTAATGCTTCTAGGGACGCCTATTTGATGCATTCTTTTATGTGGTCATACATCTGTTGAAGATTGCCGTAGTTAAATTCACTTAATTTTTGATCTAATCGTCATCTATATAGGTCTCTTATCGTTTCGTCTTGCAGTATTTTGTATTTTATTTCTTTGTCTGCTTTTTCTGTTATCTCATTAGTATTTCTGTTTTCTTTATCTGTTGTTTCTTTTTGCTTTGTTGTCTTGTACCACGGTACTTTTATATTTGCTATTAATAGTCTATGGTCTGTTCCACATTCTGCCCCTCTCTTTACTCTTACGTCTTTTATTTTGATAGTGGTATCGTTTTTAATTATAATGTAGTCTATTATTGATTTTAAGTTTCGTGTTTCTTGCATCCAAGTATATTTGTGGATGTCCTTGTATTTGTAGAATCCGTCTGTTATTTTGAGGCCGTTTAGTTCACACAGCTCTATTAGTCTCTCTCCGTTGTCATTAGTAATGTCTTCTCCGAATGGTCCTATGATATTGTCCTTTGTTTTCCTTCCTGTTCACCCATTCAGATCTTCCATTATTATTAATTCTTGGTTTTTCTTTACTTTTTGTGTTTCTATTTCTAGTGTTTCCATGAAATTATCTTTTTCTCTTATAGTGATGTCTTCTGTTGGGCCGTATACTCCTAATATTACCATGTCTTGTCCTAGCATTGTTATATTTTAGCTTTATGATTTTTTCATTGATGGGTTCCCAAGATGTTATTTTCTTTTTCCACTTCTATTTTACTAATATTTCAACTCCGGCCTTTGCTCTTTCTTCCTTCTTTACTCCACTCCAACAATGCATCACTTCATCTATTTCTTCTATTCCACTTCCCTTTTTCTTCGTCTCGCTTATTACTAAAATG
The DNA here is from genome assembly GCA_019049505.1 of Pachyrhynchus sulphureomaculatus. Classification (NCBI taxonomy): domain Eukaryota; kingdom Metazoa; phylum Arthropoda; class Insecta; order Coleoptera; family Curculionidae; genus Pachyrhynchus; species Pachyrhynchus sulphureomaculatus. Next base: position 22,945,916 of record CM032448.1, read on the forward strand.
TCTATGTTCATCTTCTTAAACACTTGTATGACTTCGATGTTCTTTGTCCTCCATCCCTGTATATTCCAGGTGCCGAGAGCAGCTATTCTGTTTCGGAATTTCTTCATTTGGCTGAGTTTTAAGCTTGGGTTAACTATTCGCTTTAAAGTAGAATTGCCCCCCCCCCCCGTATCCAATGGGGCTCCCTTCTTCGAAGGTGTGGATTGCCACCCGGGGATTTTTGCTTATTTTGTGATATTTCATCCTACTTTTCAAAAACAACTAGCATTTCCCAGTTTAGGTTTTACGTGTGTTAGGGTGCTAACTCCTAACGCCACAACCCGCCTCCTTTATCCGGGATTGGGACCGGCAACAGTGTTGATGAACTACTCAATCCATCCATCAACACTGCAGGCGGAGTTTTTTATGCATTTCTACTATTTTAAATTGAAAAATCTCAAATTTTTTAAATATCACATCCTGTATATTATTATTTTTTTTGATACATTTTACAAAATCCTCAAACTTTTATTAGGTATGTCATATACCTATTTCTAATAGTTTTCGATTTATTTTGAATATTTAAATGTTTACCCTTGTTTTTAATACACCGGTGCGAAGTACCCTAATAGACGTTTTGATGGTAGTGGTAGCGTTGAGTATACGAAACGAAACGTAGTAAACCAGAATGTTACCAATGAGGAAAAAGAAATGGAGATTTTACTTCATGCTGAAGATAATCTCCAGGTCAGCAGCCGTCAACTAGCTGACTTATCTGATACATCCCAATCTACGGCTAATCGCACGACGAGAAAATACAAGTATGGAACTACACTGAGAACTTCAAGATCATGATTTTGAACGACAAGTAAACCTTTGTACCACCATGAATGGAGCAATAGAGGCTGATCCAAATTATTTATCCAAAATTATAATGAAGCTACTTTTTGCAGTAATGGAGCAGTTAATAGCCATAACATGCATTCTTATTCAACAGTTAACCAAAGCCATTAGTCGCTTAATGTACGGTGTGGAATACTAAAGTTTCGAATTATTGTTCCATATTTTTTCCGCGAACGGCTTAACGGGCCTAGTTATCTAAATTTTTGCAAAACGAACTACCCCAGCTTTTGAAGAAGTTGATAACTTTGAAAGGGAACAAATACGGATTCAATAAGACGGAGCTCCTGCTCATTACCACCAAGAAGTCCGGGAATTTTTAAACTATCATTACCCACAAAAATGGATCGGTAGGGGTGGATTCATTCAGTGGCCCCCCGATCATGTGACTTAACGCCTTTAGACTTTTTTGATGGGATTACATTAAAGATCGTGTTTATGTGAATCCCCCTGCAACACCAGTAGATATGGAAAATAGGATACGGGATGCGTGCAGGATAATAACGCCCTTTATGCTAAGGAAAGCGAAGGGAAATATAGTAAAACGACTAAACATGTGTATTCAAGTAGATGGGCATATTTTGGAACATTTATTACGTCATAATAATTAATCATTAAGTAAGTTAAACTATATTAAAATTATTATTAACTTTTTGTTTACGTTTTCACAATAGCGTAAGTGTATTAAAAACAAGGGTAAAAATTTAAAAATTCAAAATAAATCGAAAACTATTAGAAATAGATATAAGGGTTTTGTAAAATCTATCAGAAAAAATAATAATATGCAGGGAGTTCCATTTAAAAAAAATTTGAGATTTTTCAATTTAAAATAGTCGAAATGCATAAATTTATTTTGAACACCCTGTAGTATTTAACTCAAATTTCTTTACATATATAATTTTTTTATCTCTGTAGAACGCTCGTACCTATTATGAGTATTTCACCTTCAGAAACAATGGCGCTACTGGTAATTTTTTACAAAACTTAAAACTAGTATTTTTTAAAAAAATTGAAATATTAGAAAAACTATTGGGTTTAGGTACATAACACTATTAATAAAAAAGTTATAAAATTTTACGCAGAAGTTGAAAATAAATTAAAAAATGGGAAGGTCCATTTAAAAAAACATATGTTATATCGGCCATACTTTTTTAAAGTACCCTGTATACTCAAAAATGATTTTAAACTATGTACCATAACATTCCCTAAAACTATTGCATTTAACAAACGAGATAATGAACTGGACTCACCCTGTACATTGGCAAAACAGTTAGGTAATAATTTTATTTAAGAAAGGCAATCACAAAAACCTTGAGGACTATCGCCCCATCGGATTTGTACAAGCTTCTTACGAAAATTGTCACAAACCGTCTAACAGATAAGTTCGAAAACTACCAACCAATCGAACAGGCGGGCTTTCGCGAGGAATTTGGAACAACAGATCATATCCAAACGTTGCGCTTTTAACAGAAAAAGTCAGTGAATATAATATTAAGATGTACGTAGCATTCATCGATTATAAGAAGGCTTTCGACTCCATGGAACATTGGGCAGTTATGCAGTCCTAAGCTCATGCCAGAATAGACTCAAGCTATACCGAACTCCTAAAATTTATATATGAAAATGCGACATCGATGGTTAAATTAGATGAAGGGGCACTAATTAGCGAAGATCTAGAAGAAAAGAAAAAGATATGTTAGGTGTTAGTTTATGAGAACACATTAAAAGCGAGGGTATCAGACGAACAACAGGACTTAAAGATATCAGTGAAAGAGCAATGAGCGGGGCATGTGGCTAGAAGGAATGATGGTAAATGAACAACAAAATTACTTAAATGGAGACCTTGGGGGAGCAGACGAAGTTTCGGAATACCAATGAAAAGATGGACCGATGATATGAGGTTGGTAGCAGGCAATAGATGGTTCCATCTTGCACAGGATAGAGACAATTGGAAAAAGCTTAAAGAGGCCTATCTTCTGCAGTGGATAAGTAGTGGCTTATAAAGAAGATTGATTTCTTTCCAAGCCCTTTATTTTGCGTCAAAATGTAGATCTCCGAACAGTTTATGTCTGTTTCGAGTTAAAGTCGTATATTCATATTTTTCTTTTCACTACATGGTCTACATGTCATGGAACCATTGTGGGTACCCATTTTGTGTAAATGTTTCCTCATGTATCAGTATTAACTTTAGAACTGCGTGTTTCCAAAGGACCTGCGGGTTAAATCATTTAACCGACTATTGTTCATTTTATCTCTAATTTAAAAAAATTCAAAAACTACAATATTATATAATCGAAAACATTTTATAATCATGCAGATATACACTAAATCGCATCCCCCATGCGAGACAAGGAGAACAAGAAATTAGATCGGCATCCAATTTAAGTTGGCCGTGCTCGCCTTTCGACTGTCACCTGTCAATCTACGCACACTGGGACGCTCCAGTGTTCAATTAAGAAACTAATTGGAATCAATCAGAGCGACGCCGCCGTCTCGTGTCGTGTTGTTCCAATTGGGAACTTTCCGGATTGTTGCTTAACGCTGTTTCTGGATCGTCTTGGATTTGTTGGAAATATAGGTAAATGTATGTGCTAGATATACAGAGTGTCCAGATGTAAACCGTTCACCTGAAATAGTTATGCTACAGATTAACTATTTTATTCGATTGTGCCTGTTTTTCTATTTAAGTACAAAAATTAAATTTTTTTCGTCGGCAAACAAAATTTTTCAGTTTGTCATTAGCGTATTCTTTTTTCAAACTTCTAGATTTTGCCTACCGCTTTCGCTTTAAATCTTCCGTTAGCAAATGACCAGTTCGTCTCTGATAAGCGCCCAGTCTTATGTCTTCTTTAATAATACCAGACACAGAATTTTTCGAAATTTTCATGTCACGAGATAAAATTTGTTGTAAATAATCATATATATGTTATACAAGATGAGTCAACGATAGAGCAAAGTTCATTATCTCATTTGTTTCGGGAATGACGAAAAAATGTTAAATACAAAAGTTTTAGGGAATGTTGAGGTGCACAGTTTAAAATTATTTTTGAGTATACAGGGTACTTCAAAAAAGTGTGGCCGATATAACATATGAACATCCCATTTTCTAATCTATTTTTAAATTCTCCATAAAATTTTATAACTTTTTTATTAATAATGTTATATATCTAAACCTAGTAGCTTTCCTAATATTTCAATTTAAAAAAAAAATACTAGATTTCAGTTTTGTAAAAAATTGCCAGTAGCGCCATTATTTCTGAAGGTGGAATACTCATAATTGGTACGAGTGTTCTATAGAGATGAAAAAAAATATGTAAAGAAATTTGAGTTAGATGCTACAGGGTGTTCAAAATAAATTTACACATTTCGACTATTTTAAATTGAAAAATCTCAAATTTTTTAAATGGCAAACCCTGCATATTATTACTTTTTTTGATAGATTTTACAATACCCTCCAACTTTTTATTAAGTATGTCATATACCTATTTCTAATAGTTTTCGATTTATTTTGAATTTTTCAATTTTTACCCTTGTTTTTAATACACTTACGCTATTGTGAAAACATAAACAAATAGTTAATAATTTTAATCTAGTTTAACTTATCTAATAATTAATTATTATGACATAATAAATGTTCAAAAATATGCCCATCTACTTGAATACACATGTTTAGTCGTTTTACTATATTTTCCTTCACTTTCCTTAGCATAAAGGACGTTATTGTCCTGCACACATCCCATGGGGTACTTCGTTTTGCAAAAAATTTAGATATCTAGGCCTGTTAAGCGGTTCGCGGAAAAAATATGGACCAATAATTCGAAAATTTAATATTCGACACCATACATTAAGCGACCAATGGTTTTTGTTTTGAACTTCCCGGACCCAAAATGGATTAACTGTTGAATAATAATGCATGTTATGGCTGTTAACTGCTCCATTACTGCGAAAAGTAGCTTCATCAGAAAACAAAATTTAGATCGGTCTCTATTACTCCATTCATGGTGGTACAAATTTTACTCGTCGTTCAAAATCACGGTCTTGAAGTTCTTGGTGTAATTCCATATGAAAGGAATGATACTTGTATTTTCTCGTGGTGCGATTAGCCGTAGATTGGGTTGTATCAGATAAATCAACTAGTTGACGGCTGCTGACCCAGGGATCATCTTCAACATGAAGTAAAATCTCCATTTCTTTTTCCTCATTGGTAGCATTCTGGTTTACTACTTTCCATTTCGTATACTCAACGCTACCACTACCATCAAACCGTTAAGCACTGAAAAGATTTTCTAGATGGTATACGTCTATTAGAGTACTTCGCTCCGTAAAGCCTTACTGCCCAAAGACAATTTTTTCCCGCCTCGCCCAGTATATAAACCAAATCAATTAATTCATTTTTAGGAAAATCCATAACTATTACCTTTATACGTCACTTACTACAACAAATTAAACTATTTTTACTTGCTTAATAGACATGTCAAAATTTGATAATAGCTACATTTTTTTTTGTCTTGGCAACTATGATGTTATAGCGTAACTGTATTAAAAACAATGATAAAAATTGAAAAATTCAATACAAATCGAAAACTATTAGAAATAGGTATATGACATACTTAATAAAAGTTAGAGGGTTTTGTAAAATCTATCAGAAAAAATAAGAATATATAGGGTGTGCCATTTAAAAAATTTAAGAGTTTTCAATTTAATATAGTCGAAATGTATAAATTTATTTTGAACATCCTGTAGCATCTAACTCAAATTTCTTTACATATATCTTTTTTCCATCCCTATGAAATGCTCGTACTAATTATGAGTATTCCACCTTCAGAAACAATGGCGCTACTGGCAATTTTTTACAAAACTGAAAACTAGTATTTTGAAAAAGATATCAACGAACAGAGAGCTCCATCTACTGTTTGTAGACGTAACCAAAGCATATGATACTGTCCCAGTGAAAAAACTATAAAAAATATTAGAACGATCAACCAGCAATCGCCGCAGTAAAACAGCTGTAGGACCAGTCACGTTCCCAAATAAAGTTAGGAAACATTCTTTCCGAAAATTTTTTTGTAACAAAGCGTGTTAGACAGGGATGCTATCTATCTTCTACATTATTCAAAATTTAACTGAATGAGGTATTAGAAAGATGGCGAAGAGCATGTGGAGGGATGAAAATACAGCTGACCGATGAAACAACGTTGTACAAATTTTGCCGACAATCAGGTGGTTATTGCTCAAGACAAAGAAGACCTTGAATTTATGACAAGAAGACTGTTTGAAGATTATAAAAACTGGAGTTTAACAGTTAACCAAATATTTTTGTATAGGAGGAAAACAGGGAAACCTTACTCTAAATACTGGTGAGGTCATTAATGCTTGTGAAAAGAAAATGGAAAAGTGTCAAGAATGGATAGCGTTAGAAATGAAAGAATAAGGAATGTAATGAAAGTAAAACTCAGGATTATTGAGGAAATTCAGCAACGGTAACTTATATGGTACGGACACGTGAAAAGAATGGAAGAACACCGAATACCAAAGATGGTTCTAAAGTGGGTACCAAGCGAAAAGAGGAGAAGAGGAAGACCAAGAGTGCATAGTTTGGAGGTGTTCAGAGGGCAATGTGAGAGAGAAATCTAAGATCCGAAAATTGGGGATATCGAAGAGGATGGAAACTAGGAACCAGATGGCGAAGAAATTGAAATATTAGAAAAACTACTAGGTTTTAGGTATATAACATTATTAATAAAAAAGTTATAAAATTTTACGCAGATTTTGAAAATAAATTAGAAAATAGGATATTCCATTTTAAAAAAAAAAACATATGTTATATCGGCCACACTTTTTTGAAGTACCCTGTATACTCAAAAATAATTTTAAACTGTGTACCTTAATATTCCCTAAAACTATTTTATTTAACGTTTTTTCGTCATTCCCGAAACAAATGAGATAATGAACTTTACTCTATCGTTAACTCACACTGTACATAAGTCTTATTTTAAGCAGTTTTAAGGTCTTAAAAATGTCGTTTTTTTTTTCCGCACCGCACTTAAATAAAACTATAACAGCAATCCTAAGAATTAACGAATTCAAATTGTAAGTATGTTTATACACAATAACTCTATCACAACTGAGTAATATAACCTATAAATAATTTCACCAAAAAAGTATTAATGTTTATGTGTACGTGAAAGTTTACAACAGTATTTATGGGACTACTAGGGATATTGCTCCATAGTACCACAGTATATATACATAAAAAGAGATATTAAAGATATCATATATCACTTCTCTATTATAGCGTTCTTTCCTCATTGTTACTAGAGAATAAATATATAGACCCAAATCAAACCAATAAATCGTTCGCTTTGAGCGTAATACCCTAATTAAAAGCACCCATTATTAACAAAAAAAAAAATATATCTTTCACGCAATCGTGATATCGGTTCATCGTCTTCTTCTTTTACACTCTCTTCTACGTATTTCGAAAAGGGCGTGGGTAGAGCACACAGGGTACATACGCCGAGCTGTCACTCAATCTTCCGAAGAGGAAAAAAACGTGCTGTTTCGCGCTTCATTTCGTTCGGCTATCCGCAGTCTTGATGGTATATGAAAATTTTGAAGAGTGAGCGTTTTGATATGTCATACACTGCTCGACAAAATTAATGCATTGCTCGTGTATCTACTGCTTGTCGGCCGTTATAGTTGAACCGGATCCAGTACACATTTTTGTGTGATGTAATTGATTCTGATGGAGAATTCGACAGTCTTCTTGAACAGTTTTCAACCATTAATCTAGAGATTTACGTTGTCAATGTAAATCCACCGTTAGGTTCATTCTACAATAGACGGTTTTTGTTTCGATATAGAGTATTCGCTAAAAATCAGTTTTATAATTTTCAAACTTGGCAGCAGCATTACGCTCAAGAACTTTGTGAATATATGGATCAGCTCATGACAATCAAGTTTTCGGTTTTCAAATAGAAGTGATAGCAATCGGATCAATGAAGAACGGAAAAGTTGCCTGGCCAGTACGTATTCCTACCGAATTAAGAGAAAATAATGCTCTAAATAATACACACACAAATACAGAAAGAAATTCGAGCAGTTAAAGATAGATAGAATGGTGAAAGATGTAAAGAGATAGAGGAGTTGCAGGAAAAGTATGATAGCTTTAATATATATCGAAAAATCAAAGACTTAACTGGTGAACGGAGAACGAAATCAAATGGACATTTAATAGATCATTAAGAAAACGTTGTTATCGACAAGAAAGAGATACTGAAGATATGACAAGACTATATCACAGAGTTATTTTCTGATGTAATAGCAGATCAACCGCAATGCTCAATAGACTTCTCTGGGCCCTGTATTACCACCGATGAAGTGTGCATTGCAATAAATAAACTAAAAAATGGAAAAATCACTGGTCCCGATGAATTCCATAGGGAGTTTTTTATGCTCTTAGATGACAATGAGATTACGATGATCTATAATAAAATTTATAATTTAGGCAAAATGCCACAAAGCTGGTTAAAGTCTGAGTTTATAACGATCCCAAAAAATGCAGGCGCTAAAAAATGAGGAGAATATCGAAAAATTAGCCTCATAAGCTATCCAAAACATTTCCGAAAATCATTTAGAGAAGAATATAAGAAGAAAACACGTCAGCTACACAATACGGCGTTCCTGATGCCATGGAAAGTAGAGAGGCCTTATTTTCTATGCAGGTTTGGATTCAACGATGTAGAGACGTCAATTGTAACGTATATCTGTGCCTGATCGACTACCAAAAGACCATTGATAGGGTGCAACATCACAAAAAGTTCGGAATTCTGAAAGACCTTGGATTAGATGGAAAGGATCTGCGAATTATTAGCAACCTCTACTGGAACCAGATGGCGTTTATTATGGCAGAAAGGGAGCGATCAGAAGCAATATCGATTCAGCGTTGAATAAGGCAGGGTTGTGTCTTGTCTCCACTATTGTTTAATATATACTTTGAAAAAACCTTCAGAGAGGCACTGGAAGAGGCTGATGAAGGAATACTGTTTAATGGGGAGCGAATAAATAATATTCGTTATGCTGACGATACGGCGGTTATGGCTAATAACTTAAAGGGTCTACAACATCTTATGACAAAAATAAATAGTCAGTAATCGATACGGGCTCCAGTGTTCCTCAAAATGACATCAAAAGTTCAGCAATAAAATTAAGCACAAAAATAAGACTCCTAAGATGTTATGTCTTCAATGTCCTTCTTTACGGTGTGGAATGTTGGACGTTGACTGAAGCCACTACTAAGAAACTTGAAGCATTTGATTTATGGTTATATCTCGGAATTTCGAAAATTTTTTATACTGACCATATTACCAGCGAGGATATCTTACGTCGCATGAATAAAAAACTGAAAACTGTGGAAACTGTTGAAGTAGGAAAATTGAAGTATTTAGGATACGTAATGAGAAATTCCCACAGATGTGGATTACTACAGCAAATACTCCAAGGAAAGGTTTTTGGAAAAACAACAAACAATCTGCGAAATTGGTTCTCAACAAATGCTACCGTTTTTCAGAGTTGCAGTGGATAAAGTAATAATAGCCAACATTTGAACTGAATAGGCACTTTAAGAAGAAGGAGAGCACAGATAGAGTATTTATAACAGAAAGCGATGATTATACATCAGGAGAATCCAAAAGAGGAAGAGTCGAAGAAAAAGAAGAGCCAATGATTATTCAAGAGTAAAAGCTGCTAAATATATATATATAAGGGGTGATTCATTTAGAGGTACTTTTTTTTAAATAAAAAAAAATGAATAAAAACAATTTTATTTTATAATCTTTATTATCATATAAAAGAACCATTCTTTACAATTATTTCTTAAAGATAATTTCTTTCAAATGTTGTCCGCGACTACGGTTAACAACGTCCATTCTGAAGTTCCAATTTTCAATGACGCGTGTGAGTATTTCGAGTGGTATTTGGCCAATGACTCAAGTAATATTGGCCTCCCATGCCTCAATTGTAGCTGGCTTATCCATGTAGACTTTGGACTTTACATAGCCCCAAAGGAAGAAGTCAAGAGGTGTGATGTCACATGATCTAGCCGGCCAATTCACTGGTCCAAAGCGTGAAATGATCTGTTCGCCGAATTGCTCTCGCAGTAAAGCCATGGTTTCACGGGCTGTATGGCAAGTGGCGCCATCTTGCTGGAACCAAATTTCGTCGAGACCACGGGCTTCAATTTCTGGCATCAAATAGTCTGTTATCATGGCGCGATAACGGTCACCATTCACAGTAACATTCCGGCCGGCCTCTGTTTTGAAGAAATATGGACCGATTATTCCACCGGCCCATAAACCATACCAAACAGTTGTTTTTTCTGGATTTAATGGCAGCTCTTGAACCTCTTCAGGTTGTTCATCACCCCAAATACGGGCATTTTGTTTATTCACGAACCCATTAAGCCAAAAATGGGCCTCATCGGTGAACAAAATTTTTCTCGAAAACAGTGGATCTTCTGCAAGCTTGTCAAGAGCCCAACGACTAAAACGGAAACGATTCGGAAGGTTGGTCGGCTTCAGTTGTTGCACTAGTTGAATTTTGTGTGCTTTTAAAGAAAGATCCTTACGTAAAATACGCCAAGTTGTTGAATATGACAGGCCAAGCTGTTGAGAACGGCGACGAATCGACACTTCACGGTCTTCGCGTACACTCTCCGCTACCGCCCCTATATTTTCTTCATTACGTGCTGGATGTGGTCTATTCGGTCGAGCATTATCCAATAATGAAAATTGGGTCTCAAACTTATTGATGGTAGAGCGAATTGTGTGTTCGGTAGGCCGATTATGTGGACCATAAGTTGCTCTAAGCGCCCGATACACATTCCTCGTAGAACGCCCATTTTCGTAATAAAGTTGAACAATTTGTAGATGCTGTGCCGGGCTAAGTCTTTCCATTATGAATTGTCAAACACTACTGAACAGGAATGCCACTTCAGTTGACACGACGCATGCGCAATCTGCAATTAAATCCCCATCACAAAAAGTACCTCTAAATGAATCACCCTTTATATATATATATATATATATATATATATATATATATATATATATATATATATATATATATATATATATATCTATATATATATACTTACTTACTTACTTAATCCATATGCCTTTCTATCCCCTTTTTAGGAGTGTAAGGCCCATGGAGGTGAGTAATTCTATATTTGTCTTTTCCATATTTCCTTCTATATCTTCCTATCCTGTTTAAATTGCCGATTGCCTCTTTTGCTTCTTCTGTATTAAATTCTTCTGTTTGTGTGAGTTCTGTATCTTGCTCCGGTATTATGTCTCTATGTTGATTTTTGTATGCTAATCTATTTCTTTGATTATCTTCTTATTTGTATTCCTTTCATTAGTCCTCTTTTCCGTATCCTTTATCTTTGCCAGGGTCGTCGTCAATCTACCTATCTCTCCTTTTTCTCAGTTTTTTTGACTTGATGGTAGTAGTGTTCTTTGTTTGTTCTTTCAGGTTTTCTTCCTCAATGTCCCATTTATATTCTCTTCCTTCGATTATGATTTTTTGACATCCTATTTTCACTCGTTTTCCATTCTTTCTCTCGTTCTCTGCTATATGTTTCAATTTCTTTTGAATTTCCCGTTCATCTTTTGTTAAATCGTTGTTTATGTAAACTCTCTCTCTTAGATTTCTCAGTTTGTTTTTATTTTTCATCACAGCTTCTTCCCGTGTTTCCAAGTTCTCTCTTGTATATAGTCGCTCCTATTTTTATCACGTCTTTAATCTGTACTTTTTTGTCCATACTCCTCTCCATAAAATATTCTACACCCATTTTCAGATCTGGTTGGCTATTCGCTTCAAATCTCATTCCCGATATTGCAATATTATTCCTTAGGTTATCTTTTTCCAGCCTACTCATCTTCAAATCCATACTTCTCATGTTATTATCTTATTTTCCTCCTTCAATACTTCATTCTCCTTTCTTAGTTCCTTTAACTCTTGTTGGTATCTCTTCTGATCTTGTTTTATTTCCTTTATATCTGACATCAGCTCTCTGATCATTTCTATCAAATTGTCTATCTTATCTACTCTTACGCTTTTCTCTTTCTGTGGTGTTCTTATCAGCTTTTTACTCTTTTTGAATAATCCCACTGGCTCTTCTTTTTCTTCGACTCTTCCTCTTTTCGAGTGTCCTGATGTATAATCATCGCTTTCTGTTATAAATACTCTATGTGTGCTCCTCGTAAATTCCATTTTCAAACACGGGTGAAAGAGAACAAAAAACTGTTGTTTATACTTTTTATCACCGTTCTCCGGTGGTTCGCTCACCTTAAACGCAATGAAACGGTCAAGGTCGTCGCTTGTCGTTTCGTTAACTTAATACAATTTTACAGAATTATTCTCATAAACCTTTAAATTTTTTACTTATTGTCTTAATTCTAACACTACACTCTACTTTATTTCTAGTTTCTCTAGTTTGCAGTCGACAAAATAATTAAATATATCGATACACTACCATAATAATGCTCGTTGAACGAGTTAAATTGCCGGGCGTTCGATTCACGTGCACACACTTCGCTATCCGAAACTCAACTATACATATATATATATATATATATATATATATATATATATATATATATATATAGTTGATCCAGATGATCATAGATCTCCACCACCAAGCAAGAAAAGTGGGACTTAAATAATAAATTTCTCCAAGACACAGTACATGAGTAACGAAGACACCAATGATGAAAATATAGTGATTGAACATGCAACAATAGAAAAAGTAAACACGTACATCTATCTGGGCCAAATAATAACAATGGGAAAGGAAAACCAGCAGCTTGAAATAGAAAGAAGGATACGTATGGGATGGGCAGCATATGGAAAATTGAGATATGTACTGAATGTGAACATTCCTCAAAGATCAAAAACCCAAATTTATAATCAGTGTATCTTACTAGCTACAACGTATGGAACCGAGACATGGGTTTTAACTAAAAGAACAATAGAAAAAAACTACAAGTTCACCAACGAGCAATGGAAAGGAAGATGTTGAGTGTTACTTTGAAGAACAAGAAAACTAATAAATGGATTAGACAACAAACAAAGGTGGATGATATCACCAAACGGATAACATCTCTGAAATGGACCTAGGCCAGCCATGTAGCGAGAGCGACGTATAAGTGGAGTGGCAAGATCACTAGGTGGAGTCCATGGGGTGAAAAGCGAAGCATAGGAAGACCCCAACAGCGATGGGGCGACGATCTGAAGAGAATCGGAGGACTTAACTGGTATCAACAAGCACAACATAGAGAAAAATAGAAAGATTTGAGAGAGGCCTATACCCGACAATGGGTAGAGAGCAGCTGAAGGAAGAAGAAGAAGAAGATATATATATATATATATATATATATATATATATATATATATATATATATATATATATATATATACATATATATATATATATATATATATATATATATATATATATATATATATATATATAATGGATAAAGTAATTTAGCCATAATGAGTGCCAACATTGGAACCGATTGATGTCTTGAACTTTTATGTAAATAAATCTTTTATTATATCTTATATTCATTTAATTAACACATTTGAATTCTTACAATTTTTTTTTATTATTTTGATGTTCCGCTCTTGGTTTTGGCCATTTTCAAAATTTGTTTGGTGCATTTTACCATGTCTGGAATTAAAATTAAACATGCAGTCACAGCCTTAAGAATATAACAATAATTTTAGTTACAACCACTGTTTTTTCAAAAGAAACAATGGGTTTAAAATTAATACAAACACTTGGTTTAAAATTAACTTATTATTAATTTATTTTATATTGTTTTTACCTCGAAAATAGGCGAACCAGATCGAAACATTTCAGTCTAAGGCTAACGGTGAGACTGGTCAGAAATATATGTGTGTAGGTTGCGAAACGGACTATTTTTTGTATGATTTTATTTTTGCTAGTTTTTATGTTAATTCATTTTTGAAATATGTTTTTATTTTTATTTTTTTAGGAGTTAAGTTACTGACAACTAATTAGGTAAGATGTTATTGTAAATTAAACTTAGGTCCTTAATATCAAGTCTGTCGTTCACGCAGTAGTATGACGACTTTTTACTAGTTGGTGATGTGAGTGGGCTTTTCACAGAACATCCGTGCATGTATAAAAATGAAAGACGTTACTTCATTTGGCTGGGAAGTTGATCTAGAGACCCTGAAACGTAAAAGAAATATAAAAATCGCTGAGGGTAATGGTTTCAAGATTAAAAGACTTCTCTACGCGCGGGATTTTGTTTTATTTTTTTTAAAACCGGCATAATTTTCGTTAAGCAGTGTATGTATCGAATATCAGACTGCTGACTGACATCACCGGTAAATCGAAACGCAGCGTATTATTAGCTGCGTTCTACTTTAATACATATTTATTAGTTTGTGAAGAGGAGAAGGAAGAATTCTCCGCGGCGAAGAGCCCCCTAACCGAAGAATGGACAACGTTTAATTGTCTGCCAGTCATTTTTAGTGAAAAAAATTCGAAATGAATCAAAATCAAACGCCATTGTTATACCGGGAATACGGCGATTCGATCAAAGGGAATCAAGAAACGAACCTACACTATAATTTTTTCGACAAGCAAAAGAATGTTTGAATTTTGATTGACTTTTAATTATTTCTTTTTTTTTTGTTTTATTATTGTGTTTTGAGCTTGTCTGTAGACTTCTTTTCACATCGGAGTTCAAAATGGGGTTATACAAGTCAAATGAATTAATTGGTTGGTAATATTTGCTTTAAAATGTTCTATTTATATTCAATAACCATCTTTCGCTTACGTAAAATGTACGATGTGTCACATTTAAGTTTGCGGCAGCTCTGTTTTGTGATTTGGTCAAGACTTTTGATTGCGTGGAACGCAAAATACTGCCTTTCTACTTCTGTAAGTGAAGAGAATGGTACCCTTTTAGAAATAGGGCTTTTGACATTTCATTCTATGAATGGCTGCTTTTTTGTGAAAAATATTCCCCTCTCCCCTTGTTTGTTGGTGTGAAAAATTACGACCCCCTGCGGTGATTACTTGAAAGTTTACTGTGTAGGAAAGGGCCTATGTTTTCCGTACCAAATTGAAAAAACGAAACACTCATGGAATCGCTTCGGTGTTTGTTTACCACAGTCGATTTTCTCCAAAACTATTTGACATAAAAAATTGAAATTTGTCACAAATATAGGAATTGATCGCCTAATCACATCGATGTAGTTTTAAAAGTTAATTTTGACTTAGGGAGTTACGTTTGGGGGGTGAAATCGGAAGTGAAAACATAAACTAAATATATATGAAGGGCTCAGGAAAGAAAGGAAGATAGATGCCCATTTTAGTAAATTTTCCAGGAGGGAAAGTTAAAGTTTACCAACTTCTTTATTTGAAAATTGAAAATAAAATAATACATTTTTTTATAAATTAAAAAAACGGTAAAATTCAAAAAAACAGTAAGACAAATTTGGGACTTTTTTCCTCGGTATCTTCGTCTTCGTCTAACGGCACGTCATCGACGAATCCATCCTCCTGCTTTCATCGGCGATATTCGACGACCACACAGTAAGCACAGTAGCGACGCTGAAAAAAATTTTTGGGTCCTATTTTTTTATCACACGTACGTCCCCTACAATACCAACAACATGGCTGCCAGCGCGGTCGCGGGTTGTGTTGACATCCGGATTTCAAGGAGAATTTTTTTATAATGTGCTCCGAAATTCATTATTAATAATTTTCCAATAAGTAAATGTCTTGTTTGACGTTATTATTGAAAATAATTATAAATAACCGGTCAGGTGCAAGTTGAACTTGCGCAATTAGTGTGGCGTATGTTGATTGCTTCTGAAATAAAAATTTTTCTTACGCAGGTATAAAATGATCAGTGACTTCACAAAACACACCCAAATGACAACAAAGTTTGTCTCCGATCTTTACTGAAAACTGATGACCTTGAAATTTTTTTTATTTGCCAAATGAATTATTAAAGGTAACACACAAGAAGGGGCAGCGATTTTTCGCACTTTTTTAAATATAGTACAGAGAAGTGTGCGCAAGTGTTACATTTTATATATGTTTGATCAAGCTTTCATTTGACACTCCACTCGATGACCTTTTTTTTTCATCTCCGATTTCACCCCCCAGAACTAACCCCTTACAGTCCCTGGCCAAATTATTAGACGCACTGTATTTTTTTTAGTAATTTTATGTTTCTTAAGAGTTTTTATGCAATAATGGTATATTTAAACTACAATATTATTGATTTTTTTATTTAAAAGAATTGTTGTAGACTACATATTTGTATTTATTTTTAACATATGGCAACACTGTGTTGACAAAGTGATACATGAACGTAAACAAGTACAAACCTGTATCAGTCGCGATCGGAATCGAGTCAGGTACGGACGTGTTTCTGTGGCTTTATGGACTGTGATTGTTTGTTTAACAGTTTTATACTACTCAGTTATTAGTTTATTTTGTATGCAGTGTTTTAAAAAAGTAATTGGACTATTTTCGTTATGGGTAGAAAAGGCGATCTTTCACCACGTAAAAAAGCTGAAGTGAAGGCCCTTGTGATTGCGAAAACATTTACAAACCGAGAAATATCACGAAGATTGGAGGTTTCTGAAGCTAGTGTACGACGCATAAAAAAGAAAATTGAGTCAGGGAATAAATTAAGCCCGAAAAGAAAGAAAAGATGCGGTAGAAAACCAATTTTCCCTCCACGGTCAGAGAGATGTTTGAAGAAAATTTGTGTAGAAAATAGATTTGCTACCACAAAGGTAATAAAATCACAAATCCAGGATGCTAGCGTAAATGCTTCTGAGCGCACTGTTCGAAGAAAATTGAAAGAATTAGATTTTAAGGCCTGTCGACCCGCCAGGAAGCCCAAGTTAACAGCTGCAATGAAAGCAAAGCGCCTGAAGTGGGCCAAACAATGGCAAGACAAAGATGTGGACTTCTGGAGATCGGTAAGATACAGCAATTTAATCAATAATTGATACATTATTATCATTTTCAGTTAAATAAAGCAAATAAACATGGAAGTTTATATATTTTTCCTATTTTTGACAGGTCTGCTTCAGTGACGAAAGCACATTCGAAATTTTGCAGAATAAAGCTCAGTATGTGCGTCGTCGTCATGGAGAAAAGTTTCATCCTGATTGTGTCGTCCCGACGGTTAAACATCCCACCAAAGTGATGATTTGGTCAGAAATCAGCGGCAAGGGCACTGGACGTCTGTACGTCGTCAAAGGAATAATGAGGCAAGATCAGTACAAAGAAGTATTACAAAATCGGTTGATTCCGCAGCTCAGAGAATGGTTTCCAAATGGGGAACCATTCACTTTCATGCAAGATGGAACTCCCTGCCACACTGCTCGGTCTGTTAAAGCTTTTTTGGCAGAAAAAAATATCCCTCTGTTGGATTGGCCGGGTAATAGCCCATTGAAAATGTGTGGGAGCTGATGAAAAGAGAAGTGGCTAAAGATGAGATTACCAACAAAACCCAGCTCCTAGAAAAGATTATTCATGTGTGGAATCATCATCCTCAAATGCAGGAGACAGTACAATCTTGCACTGATAGCATGCCGCGCAGAATTAAAGCTTTGATAGCGG
Organism: Pachyrhynchus sulphureomaculatus; assembly: GCA_019049505.1. Classification (NCBI taxonomy): domain Eukaryota; kingdom Metazoa; phylum Arthropoda; class Insecta; order Coleoptera; family Curculionidae; genus Pachyrhynchus; species Pachyrhynchus sulphureomaculatus. The sequence continues at coordinate 22,963,485 of CM032448.1, forward strand.
CTAAAGGTGGCTCAACTAAATATTGACTTTTACTAACATTAATTTCACTTTTCTTTAAAACTTAGTAAACTTATGCTTTTCTAAATTAATGCTGTTTTATTTATGTCAAATAAATAGGTAATTGATTGGATAATATAAAAATAAAAACAAATCAATTTAAAATAATAAAACGGTACAATATCACTCGGTAATTAATATTTTACATGAAATCTTGCAGTGCGTCTAATAATTTGGCCAGGGACTGTATTCCTACGTTAGTGCCAAATTTCAACTTTCTATGTCAAATAGTTTCGGAGAAAATTGGGTGTGACAGACAGGCAGACACACAGACAGGCAAACGGACGGACGGACACTGAAGTGATCTTATAAGTTTTCCGTACGGAACATTAAAAAGATAGCAATCACAAGTAATTACATTCTAAAAAAAAACTAAAAACCAGTACATGAAATTATTTAAGATTGCAAACAAAAATCAATACACTCATGATCATTTTCGTTCAATCTACACTCCGTGGAAAATATTCCAAAATTTTTTGATCAGTACTTTTCGAGATAAAGAGGGGGAACAGCGATTTTTTCGCGATTTTTTCAAAATAATACAAAGAAAAGTGTGCGCAAGTATTACGTTATATATATTTTTGAACTCCTGTTTTCACAAACTTTCATTTGACACCCAACTCGATGACCTAGTAAAACAATTTTTTTCACTTCCGATTTCACCCCCCAAAACTAACACCTTAAGTCAAAATTTTTTTTTCAGAACTTCACGGCTTTGATGAGGCAATCAATTCCTATATTAGTACCAAATTTCAACTTTCTATGTCAAATAGTTTCGGAGAAAATCGGGTGTGACAGAAAGATGGACGGACAGACGCCGAAGTGATCTTATAAGTGTTCCGTACGGAACACTAAAAAGATGTCAAGTGGAAGTTTTTGTCTTGCGATTAGTGCTTGTAAAAATATATGTGGTATATGTGGAAATAGTTTTTTTTTAATTTTCCAAAAATCATAAAAGGTAATTTATTCATAAACCTTTATTTCTATTATGCAATATATTACGTGTTTTCATATTAGAGATACATTTTATTTGTAAAACAATTGATGTTTTATTATTGTTAAAGTTTGGTTTATGTTATCCTACTTGTTTTTTTCGCCCGGACAAGGTCTCTAATAGCTGAGAAATATCAATTCAACAAGAGATATTTAAATGAATAAGGTGCAAAAAGCGTTGAAGCCAAATGTATTTTTTCCTTGTATTTTTTGCTTTTTTCTTTGTTTTCTGTAGATGTATTTTAATAAGAACTTGATAAAAAACCGGTCAAGTGCAAGTTGAACTTGCACAATTAGTGTTCCGTACGTTGATTGTTTTTAAAATAAAAACTTTTGTTAGGGTGGTATAAAATGATCAGTGACTTCACAAAAACACACCCCAAATGAGTTTTCGACAAAGTTTGTTTCTAATCTTTAATAAAAACTGGTGACCTTGAAATTTTGTTTTTTCTTTTTATATGCCAAATAAATTATTAAAGGTAATGCACTCGTGATAATTTTCGTTCAATCTATACCCCGTGGAGAATATTCCAGAACTTTTTCAAAATTTTTTGATCAGTACTTTTCGAGATAAGTTAGGGGACAGCGATTTTTTAAAAGTAATACGAAGAAAAGTGTGCGCAAGTATTACATTACATATATATTTTTTACTCGTGTTTTCACAAGCTTTCATTTGATACCACACTCGATGACCTAGTAAAAAAAAATTTTTTTTCACTTTCGATTTCACCCCTCAAAACGAACCCCTTAATTCAAAATTTATGTTATGGTGGTATAAAATGATCAGTGACTTCACAAAACACACCCCAAATGAGTTTTCTACAAAGTTTGTTTCCAATCTTTACTGAAATCTGATGACCTTGAAATGTTTTTTTATATACCATATAAATTATTAAAGATAATGCACTCGTGATAATTTTCGTTCAATCTACACCCCGTGGAAAATATTCCAGAATTTTTTCGAAATTTTTTGATAAGTACTTTTCGAAATAAGGCCCGGGACAGCGATTTTTTCGCGAATTTTTAAAAATAATACAAAGAAAAGTGCGCGCAAGTATAATATTATATATATATTTTTTACTCGTGTTTTCACAAGCTTTCATTTGACACCACACTCGATTACCTAGTAAAAAATTTTTTTTTTTTTTCACTTCCGACTTCACCCCCCAAAACTAACCCCTTAAGTCAAAATTTAATTCTCAAAACTACATGGCTCTGATGAGGCTATCAATTCCTATATTATTACCAAATTTCACCTTTCTATGTCAAATAGTTTCGGAGAAAATCGGGTGTGACAGACAGACAGACAGACAGACAGACAGACAGACAGACAGACAGACAGACAGACAGACAGACAGACAGACAGACAGACACCGAAGTGATCTTATAAGTGTTCCGTACGGAACACTAATAAAAATAACCGGTCCAAAGTAAGTTGAACGTTAGTATTCCGTACATTGATTGCTTTTAAAATAAAAATTTTTGTTACGACGATATAAAATGTTTAGAAAACACACCCAAAATAAGTTTTCAACAAAGTTTGTCTCCGATCGTTAGTGAAAACTGATGACCTTACAATTTTGTTTTTTTTTTATATACCCGACAAATTACTAAGGGTAATGCACTCATCATAATTTTCGTTCAATCTACACCCCGTGGAGAATATTCCAGAATTTTTTCAAAATTATTTGATCAGTACTTTTCGAAATAAATCGATTTTTTTTAAATAGTACAAAGAAAAGTGTTCGCAAGTATTACATAATATATTTTTTTGAACTCGTGTTTTTACAAGTTTTCATTTGATACTGCATTCGAAGACCTAGTAAATTTTTTTTCACTTCCGATTTCTCCCCCCCCAAAACTAACCCCTGAGGCCAAAATTTAACTTTCAAAATTACGCGGCTCTGATGCGGCCATCAATTCTTATATTAGTACCAAATTTCACCTTTGTATGTCAAATAGCTCCGGAGAAAATCGGATATAACGGACAGAAGGACAGACAGCGAAGTGATATTATAAGTGTCCCGTACGGAATATTAATAAAAATGTTTCTATAAAAAAATTTTCTCGTTTTTTTCTTCCTTTCAATCAGCAAAATTCAATTTTGTTCTACAGAATAGGATTTTTCTTCAAAGAAGGAATTTGAATATTTCAAAAACTAGCGCATATCATACCAGCAATATGGCGTCAGGTCATGTGATCATTACAAACTTGAACCCCTTGAGATCAAAGGTGCCGAGTCGGACTGTCGCTACTGTTTTATGTTTACTGTGTGATGTAGAAATTTTTTTTTTAAATTGTTTTAGTTGCGAAAGATCTTGTTTTGCAGCCGTAATTGGAAGCTTGTTTGTGTAGAGGCTCCTTAATATCAGTTGGGTCAGGATCGATTGGTTTCCTCTGGTATGCTTCTCTACATGGCCCAAAGTAAATTTTTAATATAACACCTTTCCAGGGTTTTTCCTTCAATTTGAAAAATTGTAATCGGGCTTGTTTTTAATGGATTTTATATAAGACAGTAATTCAAGTGTTGAATCCAATTTTGAAAAAAGTTGTTTTTTTCTTCGCAGGTCAGTATGACGAATGTTGTCGTCAGAAAAGAAAAGAATGACAACAAGACACATCGCCGCCACGAAAACAACCAAACATTCACCATAGCGGTGTAAGATGAGTGTAGGGGACGGGATGTGGAGCGTGCACAGAGCTTACACAATCTCAACAGTCTCATGGCGTTTTCACATCCACCTTTCTTCCCCGGAACATAGTGGACATACACCTTTTTCCCCGATACTATTATTCTTCTCCCTTTAATTATCATGGGTTAAGCCAGTTTTTTTATTCTTTATTTCAGAAGTTCAATAGAACCACAGAGCTGCCAGCAGATGGCACCGTAAACTAAAAATCGCTACAGGAGTGATACGTGTGCGGAAAAAGCGATTAACGTTGTTCTTGAATCGCTGTAAATTGTACTCGGTTTGAAATACAGCACTGGACAAATTATTCCAAAGGGATGATGTTCTCTATATAAAAGACTGCTTGAGAAGCATTGTACGAGAAGTAACAAGCTGAACCTCATACGGATGTGAAGCGTTAGCGCGACGTATATTTCTAACATGCACGGCTCTTAGAGGAATTAAGCGGGCTACATCCTTCGAACACTTTCCATGAAAATACTTGTAGAATAGGCTCAAGTCGCCAACCGTTCTTCGATGTTCCAACGAATCAAAGCCACCGGTCAGTTCCGGGTCTCAAATCAGACCAACAGCTCTTCTCTGAATAGAATCCCACAAATGCAATGTATGTTTGAGAGCGGAGCCCCAAACATGGGAGCAGTATTCCATAGTTGGTCGAATTTGAGCTTTCTTGAACAGTTGTTGTGGAGTGTAAAGCTTTCTGGTTCGAAATAATTTTCCCAATTTTCGAGAAGCTCTCCTTGCTATGCCTGCGACATGTTCATGCCAGGACATATTTGCTCCTAAACTAACGCCCAACAAATTAAGTGACGATGTTAGGAGAATATATATATATATATATATATATATATATATATATATATATATATATATATATATATATATATATATATATATATGTATCTTTGGAAGGGAAGACCTTCATTTTGAAGTGTGCAAAGTAGTGTTGAGGGGTCTATAGAATGTGCTGGTGTCGTAGACAAAGACTTAAGGTTACTAGTTGTTTGTGTATATAGGAGAGGATTGGGGTCGTTTGAGACATTTATAGACAAATTGGAAGAAATATTAGATTATATTAGGGTAAAGTATGTTAAATTTAAACTTGTATTGGCCGGAGATTTTAATTTAAACATGTTAGTAAGAACGATTAAGAATGACCTATTTATGGATCTATTGTCGGGTTATAATTTGAGGCAGGCTATTTTTGCACCGACAAGGGAGGCAAAGAACTCATCCACACTTATAGATAATATTTTTGTAAATATTGATGGTTTTAGTGCTGCTGTGATTGAAAATGCTCTCTCGGATCATCATGCGCAGCTTATTTCATTTCACTCAGAGCAGGTTGAAACTTTAGATTACAAGTATATTAAAAAAAGAATATTTTCAAGAAAAAGATTACTTCTATTTAGGCAGGAGCTGCAGACTGTTGACTGGAGCCCCATACTGGAGTGCAATGACGTCGATGTATGCTATAATACATTTATAAATATAATAAAATGTCTAATGAATGTAATTTTTCCAACAAAAAAATATAATTGTAAAAAACTTCATAATGGTTGGATAACTAAAGGTACAAAAATTTCATCTAAAAATAAAAGGAAACTATACTGTGAGAAAAAGAAAGGTAAAATATCTAACGATGAATTCAAGAGATACGATAAAATTTTAAAGAAAGTTATATTGGAAGCTAAAAGAAAATCAAATACTGAATTTATTTTGAATTCTGATAATAAAACTAGGGCAACCTGGTCATTGGTAAGGAATATATCTGAAAATTCTCAAAAAAATTCAATAATCGACACTTTTGCGCCGAAATATGGGGATTCAGTGGCAGCATTGAATGCTTTAAACCATTACTTCATTAATTCTTGTCCAGATGTTGATGGTAGTGGGACAGTTGACTCATTCCCTATAGAAGGGTGTCAGCGAACGATATTCTTAGAACCAACTAGCACTGAAGATGTCTGTAGATGCATAAAAAAATTTGAAAAACAAAAAATCCGTAGGAGAGGACCAGGTGCCTGTTTCGCTGCTGAAGGAGACGTCAGATATTATATCTATACCTTTGGAACATATTATTAATGTTATGTTCTCGACAGGAGTCTTCCCATACCAATTAAAGCTTGCACATATAAAAGCAATATATAAAAAAGGTGACCGAGCTGAAGAAAAAAATTATAGGCCGGTATCACTGCTATCAAATGTAAACAAAATTTTTGAAAAAATATTATACTCCAGATTGATATCCTTCCTTGAGCGAAACAATGTCCTGGCTGATCAGCAGAATGGCTTCAGTCGACATAAATCTACTATTAGAGCTATTTATCAAGCCATATCAGAGATTCTTAATTCTTTAAATGATGATAGGGTGACTGTGGCCATGCTTCTCGATTTGTCAAAAGCATTTGACTCGGTAAATCACTCAATACCTTGCTTAAAACTAGAGAAGTATGGAATTAGAGGTGTAGCTCTTCAGCTCATAAAATCATATTTAAAAAACAGAACACAATGTGTTATTGAAACAGACCCTTGTGGAAAGCTTGCTTGCTCTGAGAAGGTCATAATAAAAAGGGGTGTACCTCAAGGTTCAATTTTAGGACCCCTGTTATATATACTGTATACTAATGAATTGCCTAAAGTGTCGCATGACTATATAGTGCTGTATGCCGATGATACTACTCTGATCTTTAAAGAGGATAATAAACATCTCTTACTTCAAAAAATGGTTAATACTCTAAACCTATTAAGGCAATATTTTACTTCGAATGATCTACTTTTAAATATCTCAAAAACACAGATGATTCTATTTTCTAACAAAAGTAATGAACGTGTAACAGTAACATATGACAACATTGATGTAGTTTCGGGAGATGAGATTTTATTTCTTGGAGTGATTGTGGACAGGAGACTTGACTGGAAGTGTCATGTCAGTGCTTTGGCCAATAATATGGCTAAGTATTGTTACGCACTAAGAGTCATTTTAGATTATGTTGGTGAAGACGCAGCACTGTCTTCTTATTACGCCTACATTCATTCGCGTATGAGATATGGAATCATCTTTTGGGGAAATTCCTGTGAGATAAACAGAATTTTGGTTTTGCAGAAGAAGTGTCTAAGAGTAGTGTACAGAATAAAGGCAAGAGATAGTTGTAAAAACGTATTCATTTCAAAACGGATTTTTACTGTAATAAGTTTATATTTATATGAAGCAGTGTTATTTGTTCATAGTAATAAAGACCTATTTCAAGAAAGCATAAGAGTGCATGAACATAACACTAGGTTAAAAAATGATTTAAAACCAAACAAAAGTAAATATTCCTATATACAAAAGAATGTACATTTTCGTATTCTAAGATTGTACAATAGTTTTCCTAATCATGTTAGAATTTTAAGAACGAACTTGCTGAAACTAGTAATTAAGAATTATTTAGTCCGTAAGGCATTTTATAGTTTGGAGGAGTTCTTTGCTGATGAATCTCGGCTATTTTTATGTGTGTAACTAGAATATTTGATAAAATGCAATATTTCTTAGTTTAAGAACTTTTGACATTGTTCCACGCTCCTATATGGAGCTTTGTAATTTACAAGGAATAAATAAAAACATTATCTATCTATCTATCTATATATATATATATATATATATATATATATATATATATATATATATATATATATATATATATATATATATGTATATATATATATATATATATATATATATATATATATATATATATATATATATATATATATATATATAACGCCGACCAAGAACGACAGAGACACAACTGTTCCAAGTTGATTTGTAGCCGTTTTCAACAAGATTTATTTACTTTGGGTCGAATGGTAACTATTAATGAAACATAGGTCCATCATTATCATCCAGAGACAAAGGAGCAATCATGTTAGTTTAGAAACGCTGGTAAATCTGTGTGAAATACAGTCCTAAACAAATCATTTCAATGGGATCGGATTCCCCATACAAAAGTATTCTTGAAAAGATTTTTTTTATGGGCTAGCACACGTACTGCAGGGAAATCAATAAAACTCTAGAGGAGCGCCGCGTGTGCGAAAAAAGCGATTCACGTTGGTCTTGATTCGTTGTAGGTTGTACTCGGTGGGAAATACTGTCCTGGGCAAATTATTCCAAAGGGATGTTGTTCTCCATATAAACAACTGCTTGAAAAGTTTTGAGCGAGGATTAACAAGCTGAACATTATGCGGATGTGATGTATTAGCGCGACGTATATTAATAGCAAGTACCGCTCTGGGCGGAATTAAGCGGACTACATCCTTCGAATACTTTCCATGAGAATACTTGTAGAATAGGCCCAAGTCGCCAACCGTTCTTCGATCTTCCAAGGTTTCCGACAAATGCAGTATATGTTTGGGAGCAGAGCCTCAAACATGGGGGCAATATTCCATCGTTGGACAAATTTCAGCTTTGTAGTGAATTAACAGTCGTTGAGGGGTGTAAAGCTTTCTAGTTCGAAATAGTATTCCTAGGTTGGTACGAAGGGTAACAAGCTGAACCTCATACGGATGTGGTACTGGCACAGCAGTATTTCTGACGTGGACACTTTCTCTATGTCCTTTATTAAATAAATTATTTAGTTAGTGTAGTTCGCTCAACTTGTTGTTATTTTTTGCACAAAAAACCCGAATCATTTATTTTGTTCAAATGTTGTTCGATCAAATTTACGAATTTCTCCTCAATTTTTTAGTTTATTTAGAATCGTCGTCTCGTTTATTTCTCTAAAAATTTCAGGATTGATAAAGTATAATTATTTTCGATATATAATTTTTCTTAATCACAACACTGACCGTGCTGTTCACCCGATCGGTCAAAGTCACCAGACGCGTCGACAGGTCATGATAGATTACAACAATTAAATAAGCGACCAATCATATTGCTCTTGCGAACGATATCGCAAACCTTTTCATCAAAGTCATTCCTGCCACTGCATACGTGTGTGTGTGTGTGTGTGTGTGTGTGAGTGCGCTGATGGTTTATTACTGAAATATTGCAGCAGGAGATTTATACTTCTTCGATTTTTCTTTTCATACACATTTAATTCTCGTACTGCAGCAACGTTGTACGTTTTATATATTAGAGCAATTTAAAATTTCTTACCTTTTAATGCTAATAAAAATGCTATTTTCAAATGCTAATTTATTTAAAAATAAAAACCGGTCAAGTGCAAGTTGAACTTGCACAATTAGTGTTCCGTACGTTGATTGTTTTTAAAATAAAAAAATTTTGTTAGGGTGGTATAAAAATGATCAGTGACTTCACAAAACACACCTCAAAGGAGTTTTCAACAAAGGTTGTTTCCAATCTTTACTGAAAACTGGTGACCTTGAAATTTTTTTTTTTTTATATACCAAATAAATTATTAAAGGTGATAATTTTCGTTTAATCTATACCCCATGGAGAATATTCCAGAATTTTTTGATCAGTACTTTTCGAGATAAGGTAGGGGACAGCGATTTTTTAAAAGTAATACGAAGAAAAGTGTGCGCAAGTATTACATTATGTACGAGTATATATATATATATATATATATATATATATATATATATATATATATATATATATATATATATATATATATATATATATTATATATATATATATATATATATATATATATATGTATATATATATATATATATATATATATTTACTCGTGCTTTCATTGGACATCACACTCGATGACCTAGTAAAAAAAAATTTTTTTCACTTCCGATTTCACCCGTCAAAATGAACCCCTTAAGTCAAAATTATGTTACGGTGGTATAAAATGATCAGTGGCTTCACAAAACACACCCCAAATGAGTTTTCAACAAAGTTTGTTTCCAATCTTTACTGAAATCTGATGACCTTGAAATTTTTGTTTTTTTTATATACCATATAAATTATTAAAGGTAATGCACTCGTGATAATTTTCGTTCAATCTACACCCCGTGGAGAATATTCCAGAATTTTTTCGAAATTTTTTGATAAGTACTTTTCGAGATAAGGCCCGGGACAGCGATTTTTTCGCGAATTTTTAAAAATAATACAAAGAAAAGTGCGCGCAAGTATAATATTATATATATATTTTTTACTCGTGTTTTCACAGGCTTTCATTTGACACCACACTCGATGACCTAGTAAAAAAATTTTTTTTTTTCGCTTCCGACTTCACCCCCCAAAACTAACCCCTTAAGTCAAAATTTAATTCTCAAAACTACATGGCTCTGATGAGGCCATCAATTCCTATATTATTACCAAATTTCACCTTTCTATGTCAAATAGTTTCGGAGAAAATCGGGTGTGACAGACAGACAGACAGACAGACAGACAGACAGACACCGAAGTGATCTTATAAGTGTTCCGTACGGAACACTAAAAAAAATACACAATTTTTACATTTAGTTATTGTAAAGCAGTTGAAAATAGACAGAAGTCCATATTTCAGCAGTTTACTAGCTGTTTCTTTTCCATCAAATCCATCCTGAGACGCGTTTCACCTTATCACGGCTAGCTAGTAAACTGCTGAAATATGGACTTCTGTCTATTTTCAGTTGCTTAACAATAACTATATATGCCTGAGGAAGGATCCCTCGAAAAGCGCTACCTGCTTTTAAGAATTGAAAGTGTCAACCACTCTGTCAGCTCGAAAGCTGCTGTGTCAGTTTTCGATGGAGTAATAGGTATGCGTACTTAATACAATTCGTTATATCCTACCATCGTACTCCGTAACTTCTGGGATAAGTACCAGTTGATTCCGTCCTCTTGTTTGTCCTAAATCGAAGGAAGAACCGCCAAAGTGCGCAAATTGCGCAGGTGATCATCCTGCTTCATTTAGTGGGTGTCCTCGCCACCCCTCTCAAGTTATGGTTCAAAAACAGTCCTCCTTCCGAGGTTGGGGGACGCAAGACAATTCCCGTCTTGCTCCCAAAAAACCCATTCGGTCCCAAAATCAGGCTCCTAAACCAGATTCTTCCAGCGAGTCTCTTCTCTCCCAAGCGCGACTTGCGCAGATTGCTAAGATGTTTGCTGAGTACATGAAAGGATTCATGGCTCAGACATTCAAACTACGCACGGACTCGAATTGACTCAGACAGGACTAATCAATTATTTAGGGTAGGTTAGTTGAGCCACTCCTTCTGGTTAAAGTGTAACACTTCATACCTCTAACTAAATGTAACTTCAACACCCCCAGCAATGGGGATTAGGATTAGGTTAGGTTAAGATAGTTTAGGGTAGTCTAATTGATATAAATTTAACCTTGTGTTAAATATCACAAACAGTCTAGATATTAACAAGCTCAGATATGTAAAAGGAGTAAAGGGTTTTCCCGGCTTTAGTGGGTAGGCCAATCTTTCAGATTGGAGAGCCCCACATAACTGGAGCACCTTGGGGCACCCTTATGGTGACGCAAGCTGCTCCGGAATCCATAAGGCGGATTTCTCCTTGACAAAAAAAAAATCCTCTTGTTTGTCAATCCTAGCCTGACTGACGAGCTGTGATACGGCGAAACGCGTCTCAGGATGGATTTTATGGACAAGAGAAAAACTTCTAGTTTTCTTCTTTTTCTTCCTACGTTAGGACCATGTCCAGTGTTCACTTCAAAGGTTTCCCAGAAACAATTGCGATGATGAAGACCAACTTTCATACCCTCTTATTGGTGGTCTTCCAAGCGGTCGAGGTGTGTTTGGTCACTTCTCTTTTTACAACCTTAGCCAACCGGTCATTTGGCATTCTGTCCACATGGTCTCTCCATTCTCTTCTCCTATTTCTTGTCCATCTCACCACATCCTGTATTTCGCACATTTCCCTTATTTCTTCACATCTCTTCTGGTCAAATAAGGTATGTCCTATTATCGATGTAAGTGTTCGCATTTCTGTTGTTCTTAGGACTCGTTTTGTTATTGTGTTCTCCGCTCTGGTTTCTATCGCGTACGTCATGATCGGTCTTACGCATGTTTTGTATATTCTTACTTTGCTCTTGGTGCTCATATATTTGTTTCTCCAAATTATATCTCTTAAGATATTAATGATGCCTTTGTTGTTTGAGTTTTTACTTCCTCTTTAAGGTTTCTGGGACTTGTTATGTTTGCCCCTAGATATCTGAGGGACATCACTTGTTCTACACTCTGATCATAAATCGCGAGTTTGCATCTTTTCGGTTCTTTAGATATTGTAAGGGATTTTGTTTTCTTTACAGATATTTGCATATTAAACACTTTTGCTGTTTGTTGGAACTTATGTAGGAATCTCTGTAAGTTATCTTCGTCTTCTGATATGATTACTGCATCGTCGGCGTAGCATATTATTTTTATTTCTTTGTCTCCCAATCGATATCCTCTCCCAGTTTTCTTTACTTCGTTTATAATTTCATCCATTATGATGTTAAATAAGATTGGGCTTAGACTATCTCCTTGTCTGATTCCGGTTGTCATAGATATTTTATTGCTTATTTTATTTGCCACTCTTACATATGTGTGGTTGTTGGTGTTCAACTCTTCGATAGTTTTTATTATATTCGGGTGAATTCTCCTTTTTTGTAGTAGGGATATGACATCAGTTAACCGTACCCTATCGAATGCCTGGGTAAGATCAATGAAACACATAAAGGCTATCTTATTAAACTCTATGGCTTTTTGGGTAATTTGGCGGATTATAAATATGGCGTCTATAGTAGACCTGTTCTTTCTGAACCCTTGCTGTTCTTCACAGATTCCTGTTAACACTATTTCTTCTGTCAAGATTTTAGTGAACAGTTTTAGTACCACACTCATTAAGCTGATATCTCGATAGTTTTTTGGATCTGTCCTTTCTCCTTTTTTTGAAAATTGGTATCAAGGTGCTTTCTTTCCATTCGGATGGTATAATCTTGGCTGTAAGTATTTTGTTAAAGAAAATCGGTAATTCTTCTAGTAATTTATCACCTCCATATTTGATCATTTCGTTCTTAATTTCGTCCATGCCCGGGGCTTTTCTGTTTTTTAGTTTCGCTGCCATGTGCTGTATTTGATTCAGGGAAATGGTCCTATTTGGTTGTGCAACATTTTCATATATATCTTTCCCATTCTTGCGCTAGTAAACTGCTGAAATATGGACCTCTGTTATTTTCAGTTGCTTTACAATAACTATATATGCCTGAAGAAGGATCCCTTGAGAAGCGCTACCTGTTTTTAGGCGTTGACTGTGTCAACCGCTCTGTCAGCTCGAAAGCTGCTGTGTCAGCTTTTGATGGAGTAGTAGGTATGCGTACTTAATACAATTCGTTGTATCCTACCATCAGTAGAATGAGCAAGGAGAGAACGGGCTCAAAATGCCATGTAAATTCTTATGGAGCTTCATTTTGCATTTTTTAGTGCCATTTTTTGATTTGAATATACATATTTTTCTCTTAAGATGGTTGAAAAATGGTCAAAAAGGCCTAAATGAGTGTCCAAAAGGTGCTTATTCGTAATAATAGGGTTGTTTTTGTTGAAAAAAGGGGGAAAAATGTGTCTAAAAGGTCCAATAAGGACCTTTGGACACATTTTCCCCCCTTTTTTCAATAAAAATACTCCTATTATTACGAATAAGGACCTTTTGGAAACATTTTTCACCATCTGTCACCTCCTTTTTCAATAAAAACACCCCTATTATTACGAATAAGGACCTTTTGGACAAATTTTCACCATTTTTTCACCCCTTTTTCAATAAAAACACCACTATTATTACGAATAAGGACCTTCTGGGCACATTTTTCATCATTTTTCACCATTTTTTCACCATTTTTCACCCCCTTTTTCAATAAAAACACCCCTTTATTACGAATAAGCACCTTTTGGACACTCATTTAGGCCTTTTTGACCACTTTTCAACCATCTTAAGAGAAAAATATATATATTCATATCAAAAAATGGAACCAAATATGCAAAATTAAGCTCCATAAGAATTTATATGGGATTTTGAGCCCGTTCTCTTCTTGCTCATTCTACTACCATCGTATTTTTTTTTACATTTGTAACAAATAAGGAACTGATTAAGTAATTATTTATACCTTTTTTCTTTTTGAAGCGCCATATTTTTTTTTATCCTTCGCCTCCCCGTCTGAGCAGGAATTTTACCCTTTTTTTATAATCTAAGGATATCGGCTAGGATATCGTAATACCCGTCAACGTTGTCCTAATGCTGAATGATTTTTGTATTTCACAGCACGGTAGTACTGCCACGGACGTTATTGCATTTCTGCAAACGACTACTACCTATGTACGTGGCCAGGCCAAATATACTTAACTAAATTAATAAATAAGTAACCGACCTGCCGGGATTGGAGCCCGAAACCTTCTGCACCGCAAGCAAGGACTACGCCAAGGAGCCACGTGCTGCCATATCCGGTACGGACGTCGGCGAGCCTCACAGTAGTATATATATATATATATATATATATATATATATATATATATATATATATATATATATATATATATATAGCTACTCTAGGTTTATTTTTAAGGTAACAATTGTTCAAAATGTCTACCGTTAACAGCGAAGCAATGACCCAATCTGTCATAAACTGCCTGAACAGAGTTTTGCAGAGAATCCGGGGTGATCTGTGCTACTTCATATTGAATTCTTAGTTGTAAATCTTCTACAGTTTCAGGTCGACTTCGGTAAACTTTGGTTTTCAAATGACCCCATAAAAAAAATCGAGTGACCCCTGTTAGGGGTATCCAAATTATTTTCGTCTGGAAAAAGACCTACGAATGTTTATTCGTAGGTCTTTTTCCAGACGAAAATAATTTGGTCATTTTTTGATACGTTAAGTCGTTACCTGACAATAAATGTTTAACACAAGCCGCCTAATTTTTTTTTTAATTTGATCTCCTTAATTTCAAATATCAATAATTCCAAAACAGTTCAATTTAGAGGTATGGTATGTTAGAAGAATAATATCTAGAATTTTAAGCAAAACTCAAAAATAAAATAAAATATAGGGCTTTCCATTAAAAAAAAAAATTAAGATGGCGTAATTTCTTCGAACTGACTGTTCAAAATATTTTACTGTCAGCGTCGTATAACACCTGATAACTTTTATTTAACCTTTTTTTGATACCCCGATTAATAAATGCTGTGGAATCATTATTCCATACATATGGGGCACCTTGTATATATATATATATATATGTATATATATATATATATATATATATATATATATAATATATATATATATATATATGTATATATATATATATATATATATATATATATATAATATATATATATATATATATATATATGGCTGATTCTCTCTCAAAGGCAGGCCACCCCCTGCTTACTTTTGAGATAAAATTGTTTTAAGGGGCTCGAAATTTTCGTTGAAAGGTCTATTTGATATTGTATGGTACTTTGCATAAATCAAAAGGGCGGATTCAAAATGGCGGTCAGATTAGAAATGTTGCGGTAAAATAAACTTTTTTTTTGGCGATTATTTCAATTAATTTGCCTTATTTTATGTATTTTTCACTGGTTTTCTACGTTTTTGAAGTCACTAATAACGATGCTAATGATAAGAAAGACCAGGAGTAGCATGGTTGAGAAAAATTGATCAATTTTAGCATTTTTAATACAATTTCTGACAACAACAGGGCTGCCTCTAAGCTATATTTTATATGGCTCATTACTTAAAATCTACTTTATTTGACTATAATGGGTAAAACAATGACCAACTTTGGCCAATTTAGACCATTTTTCTATATCAAACTCCATCCGGCCGCCATTTTCAATCCGCCATATTAATTCATGCAAAGTATCATATGACATCAAAAAATTGACATTTCAACGAAAATTTTGAGTCCCTTAGAAAAATTTTATCTCAAAACAAGAAGAGGGTGGCCTTCTTGACAGAGAATTACCCAATATATATATATATATATATATATATATATATATATATATATATATATATATATATATATATATATATATATATATATATATATATATATATATATATATATATATATATATATATATATATATATATATATATATATATATATATATATATATATATAATATATATATATATATATATATATATATATTTATATATATATATATATATATATATATATATATATATATATATATATATATATATATATATATATATACATACATATACATATATGTTGATAGAAAAGTTTTGTATAATTGATATTTTTCTGTTGTAAGTTTTTGAAGTATTCAGAACTGTATGTGCAGCTCTATATACCTATAACCATTGACATATCAGCACAGCCTTTCTCCATATCAACGCTATCACAAAGTTGAAAGACTTCTGAGTTTAATTTAGTTTCACAAAAGTTACTAGATTATTTTAAAAACCTTATCATATAAAGTCCAATTCTCGCATTCCACATATGCATGGTTTCGACAACGGCTCGCAAATCTACCATAAACCAAAAAAAAATATGCAAATTTTCAAATAATTTTATGACAAATTAAATTATCGCAACTCGTCACTCGGAAAATAAATTGTCATTTCGTTCTTTATGCGGACAAAATGCAAATCGGGCCAATCTTCCCCTCTTTCCGATTAAAAAAATCTCAATCTCGTATCAATTACATGGGCTTTTAAGCCTCGTGGACGCGCCCCGAATAAAAAATTCACCCCTCAACTTTTAAAAGAAAAGTTTAAAAAACGATTAGTGTTCCACTTATTGCGTCCGCTCGTTAATCGAAAAACCCTCGAAGATGAAAATTGATATTGGAATTTTTTAACCAAGTTTTCTCCGCATCAACTTTTGGTTAAATTTGATGGGTTTTCATTGCTTTAAGGGTAATTTGAAAAATATGATTAAAAAGTTTAATAAAAAAAAAACGCCGTTGGATTTTTCTATATTCAGACGATTTTGAGTAATATCTTATAACGAACAGCCGAAGGCAAATCTAGGATTTGCATACAGCATGATATATTTCCAGAGCACACTTACAGACTGTCAAGTAAGAACATGACGTATTCTTTGGTGTGCTAACAACGGCGCAATTACCTTAGTAACTTGTCCAATCACCTCCTGCATCAAAATTCGCCTGACATCTGTCGACGAGATTCTCTGCGTACTACGGCAATGATCTCCAAATTTTTGAATCTCGTCAGACAAGTGAGTGAGTTTTCTCTCTTACAAAAGACCAAACAATTTCAATAGGGTTGGCGTTCGGCGATTATAAGGGCAACTCTAGTATCTTATCGATAACCCAAGCGACCCACTTCGCGACATGATTTTCGCCCAGCAAAGGTTTCTTCAACGTGCTACAGGATTTGACATCATTAGCACGAAGATGTTGTCGAATGGTCTCATGGGACACATTCAAACCTGATTTTCTTAATTTTACAGCTCCTTGATGCAGCGTCAATTTCGAGTGACATGAAAACAAAGACGTAATACATTTTTAGACTTTCAGTGTGACTTTGCATACCGAGCCACGTTTTGGCAAGTCGTTAACATTTTTCGTCTCGTTAAAGCGATTTACCCACTTCCTCACAAACGACACCGACTTTTTAATATATTTAGTGGCCGCGGGATGTGTCATTTTAGGCCCCTTTGGATGGAAATAAAGAAAGACTGCCTCAAACTGTAAGTAACTAATTTTGTGTACGATTCCATATCCTTTGTTGCAATTTTGGCACATTTCCCTTAGTTCTTGTATGGGAAAGATAAAAAAATGGTCACATTTTTAACCCAACTGAATCACTTTTAACACACACCTCCAGAAGACAGGTAATGCTGACAGATATCAGAGTTAAGTTAGACTAGTTGCTTGTGAAATTTTTATGGCTAGAAATTAACTTCATAGTATCATCATCATTATCGTCGTCATTATCTAATTTCATCCTAACCGCCCCAAGTTGTCTCCAATAAGCTCTGTTGTTTTTGCATCTAATCGTGTCCTGTTAATCTTTTTATTTCGTCCGTCCACTTTGTCTACCTCTGCATCTTCCATTCAACTATGGACACGTCCATCTGTTATCATTCATGCTTGCGATATGCCCCGCCCAATTCCACCTTAATATACATATTCGTTGTATTACATCTGTCACTTTTGATCTTCCGCGTATCTCGATGTTAGGAATACGATCTTGGAGTCTAATATTTAGCATTCTCCTCTTCATTACTCTTTGGGTTACCTGGAGTTTATTTATTATACTTGTATTTCTTCTTCTTCTTCCTACGTTAGGACCATGTCCTGTGTTCACCTCAAAGGTTTCCCAGAAACAATTGCGATAATGAAGACCAGCTCTCATACCATCTTATTGGTGGTCTTCCAAGCGGTCGAGGTGTGTTTGGTCGCTTCTCTTTTGCAACCTTAGCTAACCGGTCATTTGGCATTCTGTCCACATGGTCTCTCCACTCTCTTCTCCTATTCCTTGCCCATCTCACCACATCCTGTATTTCGCACATTTCCCTTATTTCTTCACATCTCTTCCGGTCAAATAAAGTATGTCCTGTTATCGATCTAAGTGTTCGCATTTCTGTTGTTCTTAGGAGTCGTTTTGTTATTGTGTTCTCCGCTCTGGTTTCTATCGCGTACGTCATGATCGGTCTTACGCACGTTTTGTATGTTCTTACTTTGCTCCTGGTGCTCATATATTTGTTTCTCCAAATTATATCTCCCAAGCATCCTGATATTAATGATACCTTTGTTGTTTGAGTTTTTACTTACTCCTTAAGGTTCCTGGTACTTGTTATGTTTGCCCCTAGATATTTGAAGGACATCACTTGTTCTACACTCTGATCATAAATCGCGAGTTTGCATCTTTTCGGTTCTTTAGATATTGTAAGGGATTTTGTTTTCTTTACAGATATTTGCATATTAAACACTTTTGCTGTTTGTTGGAACTTATGTAGGAGTCTCTGTAAGTTATCTTCGTCTTCTGATATAATTACTGCATCATCGGCGTAGCATATTATTTTTATGTCTTTGTCTCCCAATCGATATCCTCTCCCAGTTTTCTTTACTTCGTTTATAATTTCATCAATTATGATGTTAAATAAGATTGGGCTTAGGCTATCTCCTTGTCTGATTCCGGTTGTCATAGGTATTTTATTGCTTAATTTATTTGCCACTCTTACATATGTGTAGTTGTTGATGTTCAACTCTTCGATAGTTTTTATTATATTCGGGTGAATTCCCGTTTTTTGTAATAGGGTTATGACATCAGTTAACCGTACCCTATCGAATGCCTGGGTAAGATCAATGAAACACATAAAGGCTATCTTATTAAATTCTATGGTTTTTTCGGTAATTTGGCGGATTATAAATATAGCGTCTATAGTAGACCTGTTCTTTCTGAACCCTTACTGTACTTCACAGATTCCGGTTAAAATTATTTCTTCTGCTAAAATTTTAGTGAACAATTTTAGTACCGCACTCATTAAGCTGATACCTCGATAGTTTTTTGGATCTGTCCTTTCTCCTTTTTTGAAAATTGGTATCAAGATGCTTTCTTTCCATTCGGATGGTATAATCTTGGCTGTGAGTATTTTGTTAAAGAAAATGTGTAATTCTTCTAGTAATTTATCACCTCCATATTTGATCATTTCGATCTTAATTTCGTCCATGCCCGGGGCTTTTCTGATTTTTAGTTTCGCTGCCATGTGCTGTATTTGATTCAAGGAAATGGTCCTATTTGGTTGGGCAACATTTTCATCTTCATGCTGTATTTCCTGTGTTAATGAATTGGTTTCTGATGGACTATAGAGTTTTTCGAAATATCTTTCCCATTCTTTCACCGTAATTTTTGTATTTTGTATATACTCATTTATTGTTTTTTTTTCTATTTCTCAGTAGATTCCATATTTTTTTTGTCCTCCGTACAGATCATGTTCCATATCGTTCGAAAATTTCTCCCAATGCTCTTTTTTGATTCTCTGGATATTCTCGTTGACCCTGTTTCTTACATTTTTATAATCATTGTATGTTATAGCATTGGATCTGCATTGTAGGTACGATTTTCTTTTTTCTTCAGCTAATGTCTTAACTTCTTGTTTGAACAATACTTGTATTTCGACTGATACTTTTACTAAAATGCGTCGTAGACGAAGGTTCCATCTACCGATTTTTTGTTGAATCACTGGAATCGCATCTACCAAAAATAAATTATCGCGGACACGCTCCTACTTGACTGACTGATGTGATCTCTTTCCAAGTCAAACGTCGCTTCTGCACTTAACTATCCCCTAACTACCTATATGTGTGCCCTTCTGAAGCATAGACTTGTGGGATGATATCTTGGTAATACGGTTCAGTCTAGCAGAGAAGTGACAAAAATGTAGCAGAAAAGCTATTGTTTTGATCGTTTTATTTGTTATATTAGCATCATTAAATATTGTCATAAATAACTAAAAATCATTTTTAGTTATTTCAAAACTAGTTCTTTGAAAATTTTCTATTCAGTTAGTATCGAAAATGATATTGTTGGTGTAATACTATAAAATTTTGAAATATTTAGTATTTTCTTTTATATTAAGCATCTTGTAAGAAAAGGCACACGTAATAGTAAAGTTAATTTTTTCAAATTTCATTTAGTGATATTCCTTGTCTGATATAAAATTAGTATGATTTCCAAAACACGCCACACCATTTATAAGGAATATAAACAAATAAAGTACCACTAATAATACAGTACAGAAGGACAAAAGTGGTCATTGAAACAATTTTAATACCTTAATATTTTATTACATATAACAAGAAACTAGCTAAAATCAATTATTACTAATATTTACATATATATATATATATATATATATATATATATATATATATATATATATATATATATATTTATATATATACATATATATATATATATATATATATATATATATATATATATATATATATATTTATATATATATATATATATATATATATATATATATATATATATATATATATATATATATATATTTATATATACATATATATATATATATTTATATATATATATATATATATATATATATATATATATATATATATATGTTATATATATATATATATATATATATATATATATATATGTATATATATATATATATATATATATATATATATATATATATATATATATATATATATATACGAACCTGAACCAAAATCATAAAAATATAAAAAAGAAATATTATATGGAAATCGGGCACAGCCAGTACTTTATTAAAATAACCGGTCAAGTACAAGTTAGATTTGCGTAATTAGTATTCCATACGTTGATTGCTTTTGAAATACAAATTTTTGTTACGGAAGTATAAAAATGTTTTGTGAAGTTACTTCACATAACATATCCCAAAAGTTTTTTTTTCGGATCTTTACTGAAAATTGATGACCTTGAAATTTTTGTTTTTATATACCAAATAAATTATTAAAGGTAGTGCATTCGTGATAATTTTCGTTCAATCTACACCCTATAGAGAATATTCCAGAGTTTTTTTTAAAATTTTTTGATCAGTACTTTTCGAGATAAGGGAGTGGAACAGTGATTTTTCGCACTTTTTTAAAAATAATACAAAGAGAAGTGTGCGCAAGTATTACATTATATATTTCTTTAAACTCGTGTCTTTACAAGCTTTCATTTGACATCCCACTCGATGACATGGTAAAATTTTTTTTTTTTCACTTTCGATTTCACCTCCCAAAACAGT
The DNA here is from genome assembly GCA_019049505.1 of Pachyrhynchus sulphureomaculatus. NCBI lineage: Eukaryota > Metazoa > Arthropoda > Insecta > Coleoptera > Curculionidae > Pachyrhynchus > Pachyrhynchus sulphureomaculatus. The sequence goes on from CM032448.1 coordinate 22,984,922, forward strand.
TAGTTTAGGTTAAGTCAAAATTTAACTTTCTATGTCAAATAGTTTCGGAGAAAATCGGGTATGACAGACAGACAAACAGACAGACAGATGGACACTGAAGTGATCTTATAAGTGTTCCGTACGGAACTCCAAAAGTAATATAACTGTACATAATTTAATAAAATCACCAACCGAAAACAGGTATAAATTATAGTTTAAGGAACATATTACTAACATTACCATTTAAAATAGTTTAGTTACTCATAATATACTTCTGAAGAAGACACTGTGTGTTTGAAACAATTGTTAAAATAAATAAATTGAAAATTGAAACTTGAGTGTTTGTATATTTTTATTAGAACGAACTAAAATTAACAAATAGGAAACATCGGAAAAATAATCTGTAAATTCTTCTGTCAACAATTCTGAATGATCTGACAGTCAGCTCATTCTCATCTAGATCTTACGAGGATATTTTTTTTATTATTTATTTTATATATATATATATATATATATATATATATATATATATATATATATATATATATATGTGTGTGTTCTTTTTTAATAGAAAATTATAAAATTATATAAAAATAACACTACATTTTAATTTCCAATATATTTAAAGTAACTTGACAATTGTTTCACCATACAATGGCTTCTTCAGAAGTAAATAAGAAAGAAAACAACATAATATTCACTAGAGCTGATAAGGGTAAGTCTGTAGTAGTTATTTCTAGAGAACAATGTATATTTAAAACTCTTTCTTTTCTTAACACAGACAAATTTCAAGTATTAAATAATGACCCAACAAAAGTCTACCAAAAACTAATAAAATCTACTTTAAAAGATCTCACAATTTTCAATGATTTTGAAAAAGTACTTTAACAATAATGAACCCGCAGGCTCCAAAATTATATTCCCTAATTAAATTACATAAAAAGGATTTCCCTATTAGGCCAGTTGTATAGTTTGTTACGGCACCATCAATCAAATTATAACAAAAACTCATCCCTTTACTACGACAACATTGCAAATTTAAACCGAAATATAGTATATCCAACATCTATGAACTAATTGATAAAATTAAAAACATTAACTTAAGGGAAAATTCTAGAATTATCTCATTTAATGTACAAAATTTATTTCCTAGTATTCCACCATATGAAGTCATAGAATTAGTAGATAAGTTCCTAATCAAGAATAAAGTAAACGAAATTATTAAACCGGATATTTTAGATTTATTTACGACGTGCTTGGATCAAAACTATTTTGAATTCAACGATAACTTTTATACATCTAAAGAAGGTCTAATAATGGGTAATCCTTTAAGCCCTTTACTAGCGGAAATTTTCATGGATCATTTGAGGATAAAAAGGATTTCCCTATTAGGCCAGTTGTATCGTTTGTTATGGCACCATCAATCAAATTATCACAAAAACTCATCCCTTTACTACGACAACATTGCAAATTTAAACCGAAATATAGTATATCCAACACCTATGAACTAATTGATAAAATTAAAAACATTAACTTATCGGAAAATTCTAGAATTATCTCATTTAGTGTACAAAACTTATTTCCTAGTATCCCACCATATGAAGTCATAGAATTAATAGATAAGCTCCTAATCAAGAATAAAGTAAACGAAATTATTAAACGGGATATTTTAGGTTTATTTACGATGTGCTTGGATCAAAACTATTTTGAATTCAACGATAACTTTTATACATCTAAAGAAGGTCTAATAATGGGTAATCCTTTAAGCCCTTTACTAGCGGAAATTTTCATGGATCATTTGGAACTAAAAATTCATCAAAACGCGGTAAGCAAAAATATTGTTTACTGGTATAGATATCTTGACGATATCATTTCCTGTTTCACGCGAACGGATAGACAACTAACAATCCTCCTTAACTTCCTAAGTAATTTTCATCCTAATATTAAATTCACCTTAGAATTAGAAACCAATAACTCTATAAATTTCTTAGACATATCTATATCAAAAGTGAACAATAAACACGATTTCTAGATTTTCCACAAACCTTCACATACTGACACAGTCATACACAATAGTTCATCCCACCCTTATACTCATAAAATGGCAGCTTTTAACTCTTTCATACATAGATTGTTACATATCCCTATGACTAAAACTAATTTTAACAAAGAATTCAACATAATCAAACAAATAGCAATTAATAATTGATATGACCTCAACATTATAGATAATATCTTGAATAAAAAATCCTTTAAACAAGCAATATCTCTAATTTATCCCACAATTAATGACAAAAAAGGAAAATTTAGTACACTCACATACACAGGGAAAATAACTAGAACAATTTCCAAACATTTAATAAAAAAGAACAATGAAATAGCATTCAAAACCAGTAATTTCTTAGGGAATATAATTTTGAATAACAAAACCAAATCTAAGAAATCCTTAAAATCAGGAGTTTATTTATTAAATTGTGGATCTTGTACTTAATAAAAAAGAACAATGAAATAACATTCAAAACCAGTAATTCCTTAGGGAATATAATTTTGAATAACAAAACCAAATCTAAGAAACCCTTAAAATCAGGAGTTTATTTATTAAATTGTGGATCTTGTACTAAAACCTACGTAGGACAAACTGGTAGATCTTTTGAAACTCGTATTAAAGAACATAAACATAGTTATTTAAAAAAAAAGAACAATTCACATTACGCAACCCATATAATAAACGAATCCCATAATTTTGATGATACGTTAAAAATCCTACATGTAAAAAATAAATCTAAAAAATTTAATTTGCTTGAATGTCTTGAAATTAACAAACGGAAAAACTCCAATATATTATTAAACGAACAGATAGACATTCACCCTTACTTAATCTTTATTAGTTAAAAATAGTACCACAGATTTGCATTCTTAAAATAATTCTGTCTGTAAATAATATAATAAAATCGGGTGTGACAGACGGACAGACAGACGGACAGACGACAGACAGACAGACGGACAGACAGACGGACAGACAGACAGAGACAGACAGACGGACAGACACCGAAGTGATCTTATAAGTGTTCCGTACGGAACACTAAAAATGATTAGCATAATCTTAGGTAATTAAGGATAGTTTTTTAAGCACTATATAACCTGGATTACTACCAAATTTTTCTTTCTTATTTACTTCTGAAGAAGCCATTGTATGGTGAAACAATTGTCAAGTTACTTTAAATATATTGGAAATTAAAACATAGTGTTGTTTTTATATAATTTTATTATGAATTTCCAACAACGGCTAATACAATCAAAGATAAAATTATAAATATTGTGTCTGTGATAATTTTAGTAAATGTATTAATGTATTAATGGTTTATCAATAAAAGTTTCTGTTATCTAAATCATAATTTTATTGTAAAATAGGTAGCATTTGTTTTTTTTAAAATCACTTTTTCATGTTATATTTAAGACAAAATATTGAGACAGAAATAAAGAGAATTAACCAGACCTTTTCTAGAGCAAAAGCTAAAAAAATTGAATTTTTCGTAACGAAAAAATTAAAAAATAAGACAGTTTTTTCTATATTCTAACCACCTAGAAGAGCACAAAATTTTGCATAGTTTAAAAAAAAAAGCTTTCTACGACCTTTTGCCCATAAGAAAAATCCGTAACAAGTCTTTTTTTTAATAAAATTTGGCCCACTTTTTTTAAATATAAAAGCTATATTTTTTTATAATTTGAAGCCGTAATATCGAATTGAACGGAACTTAACCGTAAAACACCATTTTTCAATTTACCGCAGTAAATACTTTTTTTTAGGTTATGTACTTAACATATTTTAATGCAATCTACACAGTTTGTTAGGGAATTTTATGACGAGTAAAATAATTTTTTTTTGTCGCATAACAACGAGCAGAACCTAAGATATTTAAGAAATAGTGAGCCAAAAGCGTTAAAAATGTGATTTTTTTTTTTTTCTGAGTCTAGCACACGTGCTGCAGGGAAGTCCCTAAAGCGCTCCAGGAGCGGCATGTGTGCGAAAAAAGCGATTCACGTTGTTCTTGAATCCTGTAAATTGTACTCGGTGGGAAACACAGCGCTGGGCAAATTATTCCAAAGGGATAATGTTCTCCATATAAAAGATTGCTTGAAAATCGTTGTACGCGTAGTAACAAGCTGAACCTCAGATGGATGTGAAGCACCAACGCGACATGTATTTCTAACATGCACAGCTTGGGGACGAATTAAGCGAGCTACATCCTTCGAACACTTTCCATGAAAATACTTGTAGAACAGACTCAAGTCACCAACCGTTCTTCGATGTTCCAGCGAATCAAGGCCGCTGGTCAATTCCGGGTCTCCAATCAGACGAACAGCTCTTCTCTGAACAGAATCCAACAAATGCAGTGTTTAGGAAATAACAGCTGTTGTGGAGTATAAAGATTTCAAATGCACTAAAATAGAAAAAAAGTGGCCTTGCGATCAAAATTAGACTGAAAAAAACTCAAATTTTGGATTGTTGTAGCTTCTACTTGATGGAAATTCATTACAAATATATAATAAAAGACTGTTTTTAGTCAATTTCCACTGGTTTATTTAAATTGCGATGACGCGTTTCGCTGTCGATGCAGCTTCTTCAGATCTACATTTTACACATTATATCAATAAAGACAATAAATCAGGGGTTTATCAATTAACATGTCGGTCATGTCCTAAAACATACATCGGACAAACTGGACGTACATTTAGACAAAGAATTACAGAACACGAAAAATTTCCATCCATAGAAAATCTAATTCAACATATGTTAATCATCTATTAACAGAAAATCACACATTTAACAAGAATTTCAAAATTTTACACACCCAACAAAAAGGTTGAAAACTAAACCTTTTAGAGACTATGCAAATAAATCGATTAAGGACTACAGGTACATTACTCAACGACCAGGTAGATTTAAGCAATTCACTATTATTGAATTTATTCTCTTAACTCCAAATCTGTGTGGATTTTCCAATACTATCAATTTAATTAGGTGTAATATTATAATTAAGAAATTATATAAAACTGTGAATATTAAACCTAACTTGACAGGGTAAAATGTAGATCTGAAGAAGCTGCATCAACAGCGAAACGCGTCATCGCAATTTAAATAAACCAGTGGAAATTGACTAAAAACAGTCTTTTATTATATATGAAAAAACTCATTTACATTATGCTGGCACTGCTTTAAAGTATCAAGTAGAAGCTACAATCCAAAATTTGAAACAAGCTGATATAAGCTTTCTAGCTTCAAACTACTTCAAGTTACTTCTAAAATGTGCAACAACTACGCAAAATATTTGGTTTTTCAATCAGTGCCTCCAAAACCAAGTTACACCTAAGTATATAAATCTGAAAACTAACAACACCAGCAAAGCAGCCAAAGAAGCAGTTATACTCGCCAAAAGAAAATGGATATACACAGAGAGAAAAATCCAGTATAGCATTAGAGACTCATATAACATGTATCTGAAGGTAATCCACACAGAATTATTATTTAAACTACATTTTATAGAATTTATGGTCTTAGATTCGAATACACGTGAAAAAGTAAAAACAATAATACATAAAAAATATTTGAAACAATACAATAAATTACAGTATCTCATTCAACAAAAACGTATAACAACACAAAATAAGAAAGAAAAAGAATTTTTTACTGATCATCAATTCTTTAATCGATTTATTAACATTTCTAACACACCTTTTTCGGACAGGGAAAAAAATCTTCTAACAAAAGGTTTCAAACACAATATTCAAACTAACTTCAATATCAAAGAATCGGAGACATTAGGTATTGATACTGAGATTGCCTTGAAAGATAGTCCTAACAACATATTATCAAAATTTCAAACAGCCGAAATTATTAAAAAAGAATTCATATCTAACACTAACAACATCAACCAAGACTTAAGGACAATAAAAACAATTCAGGGTAAAGCAAAACAAAATGATGTAATCTTTACCAAAGCAGACAAAGGTAACACAGTAATAGCAATAGACAAAATCGACTATATTAATAAAACGTTAGATTTTTTCAAAACAGGAAAGTACGAAATTTTAAATAAAGATCCAACAAATATTTTTCAAAAAGAAATAAAACAACAAATTGAACAGGCTAAAAGTATCATTCACGATAAAGATAAAATTAAATTGATAAATATGAATCCCCAAATCCCACAACTTTATTCACTCATAAAACACAAACTTGACCACCCAATAAGACCAGTTGTTTCCTACATGTCTGCTCCAGCATATAAGACGTCATCCTTTTTAATTGATTTAATCAAATATCATACCAAATTTGAACCTAAATATAGTATCAAAAACTCATACGAACTCGTGAATAAAGTTAAGAATATTACAATTCCAGATAATTCTAAATTAGTCCCTTTCGATGTCAAAAACTTATTTCCAAGTGTTCCTCCAGACGAAACAATAATTTTAATAGAGAATCTATTAACAAAAAACAAAGTAAATGAAGTTATAAAAATGGACATAATTAATTTATTAAGAACTTGCCTAAGACAAAATTATTTTTCATTTAACAATACATTCTACAATAGTAAGGAAGGGTTAATTATGGGGAGTCCATTAAGTCCATTACTTGCCGAAATTTTCATGGACAGTATTGAAACAATGATATTTAACAACCATAACAACAATAGTAGTAATTGCCTATACTGGTATCGATACGTAGACGATATAATTGTATGCTTTACAGGTACGGACAGACAATTAACTCACTTTTTACAGTATACTAATTCTTTACATAGAAATATCAGTTTTACAATGGAAGAAGAAGTCGAAGGGAAAATCAATTTCCTAGACTTAACAATCAGTAAAGCCAGGAAAAAAACATGAATTTGCAATATATCACAAACCTTGTCATACAGATACCACAATTCACAATAGTTCTCACCACCCTAACCATCATAAACTTGCCGCTTATCATAGTTTTATACATAGACTAACTAATATCCCCTTATCAGAAGAAAATTTTACTAAAGAATTAAACTACATAAAACAAGTAGCCGTTAACAACGGTTATTCGGTTACTTTAATCAATAGTATCGTTAAGAAAAAACTTAGAAACAAGGCTATCTCAGAAATATACCCACGTTTTAAGGACAGAAATACCACTTTTAAATGCTTAACCTATTTCGGCAAACCAACGGAAAAACTGGGGAAATTTTTAAATCAAAAAAATATCAACATAGCTTACAAGACTAACAATACTATAGGGAAATACCTTAAAAACTACAAACCACAAATCAATAAAGACAATAAATCAGGGTGTTTATCAATTAACATGTGGGTCATGTCCTAAAACATTCATCGGACAAACTGGACGTACATTTAGACAAAGAATTACAGAACACGAAAAAAGTTTCATCCATAGAAAATCTAATTCAACATATGCTAATCATCTATTAACAAAAAATCACACATTTAACAAGAATTTCAAAATTTTACACACCCAACAAAAAGGTTTAAAACTAAATCTTTTAGAGACTATGCAAATAAATCGATTAAGGCCCACAGGTACATTACTCAACGACCAGGTAGATTTAAGCAATTCACCATTATTGAATTTATTCTCTTAACTCCAAATCTGTGTGGATTTTCCAATACTATCAATGTAATTTAATTAGGTGTAATATTATAATTAAGAAATTATATAAAACTGTGAATATTAAACCTAACTTGACAGTGTAAAATGTAGATCTGAAGAAGCTGCATCGACAGCGAAACGCGTCATCGCAATTTAAATAAACCAGTGGAAATTGACTAAAAACAGTCTTTTATTATATATGAAAAAACTCATTTACATTATGCTGGCACTGCTTTAAAGTATTGATTTCCAAGCTGTACCCAAATATTTCCAAAAATCATGAAAATTTTACGGTATTTGCCTCCACTATTTGCTTTAAAGCAAATTGTTTTGATTAAATTAATTTGTTCTCCTATAATTCCCAGAACCACAGAAATATTAAGAAAATACAATACATTAAAAACACAATGAAAGGATAATCTATTGAAAATCTAATATCTAAGAATCTCAAAGTATATACAAGACACTTCTTAACATCTGTGATCGCCGTATTAAAGCAGCAGGGGAGCTGTATTTCTATGCCTATGACCTGTCAGATAAGGAGTTTGACAGGCGAAACGGTAGGCTAGTGATGCACGATACACCATTAACCCATATCACGACATCGGCGACCCCTGCTGGGCTAATATGGTAATATTGGAATTGGAAAAATATGGGTATTTGGATTTGTTATTAATGTATCAATATAGAGGCGGCTAATTATTACAGACGAAAGAAAACAAAAGCATAAGAAAAAAAGGTTCAACATTTAGTTCTTTTGCTACGGGATTTATTGTAGGTATTCTTGAATAAATTCGATATTTTACGGTTCCGTGTGGTCTATTTGTTTGTCACTGTTGAACTCTCGAGCAATATAAGATATCTATTTCAAATTTGGCACACTAATGATATTTAAGGTAAGGAAAGAACCTGTTGTTTTTGAGCTATATCGCTCCAGAAAAAAGGGATAAAAGGTGTGGTCGTCGATAAATTTTGTATAGTTTCAATAGTATAATGAGAATTTTTTTTTGCTTTTTAGTTAGACTGCAGCGCTAGACTGAGTACCTTAGGTTTACAGACGACATCGTAGTGATAGTTAATAACACCAATGAGCTACAGGAAATGTGGAACCAGCTGAATGTGGTCTCTGCAAGAGTAGGTCTTAAAATGAATTTTAAAAAAAACTAAATTTATGAACCCTGAAGATACCAACATACAGATAGGAAATAACTCCATAGAACACGTTGACAAGTTAGCAGGTGTACAAGTATGAAATGCGGATTTTAGACAACAGATGGTGCACCAATGCAGTTTGTGCTATAAAGATTTGACACTGCGCCATTTTGTTGTGTCATCAACAAGTGTTAGACGCGCACGAGTGATAAATTGGAAAAGTGTGTGCATAGTGTTGTGTTCAATATGTTGAAATTTATACCGAACAAAGAACATTCGCGGACAGCATTAATTTTTTGTTTTCATTTGAAGTAAACTGCTGTTGAATCATACCATTACTTCGAGAAGCTTATGGTGAACATGCTCCATCGCAAGATACGCTTGAACGATGGTTTCGGCGTTTCAAAAGTGGTGACTTCGATATTGCAGACAAGGAACGTGGAAAACCGCCAAAAAAATACGTAGATGCGGAATTGCAAGCATTGTTGGACGAAGATGATTCGCAAATACAAAAATAACTCGCCGAGTAATTGGGCGTTAATCAACAAGCTGTTTCCAATCGGCTACGCGAGATGGGAGAGATTCAAAAGACCGGTAGATGGGTACCACATGAGTTGAACGACAGGCAAATGGAAAAGCGCAAAAAACACGTGTAACATTTTGCTCACTTGGTACAAAAGGAAGTCGTTTTTGCATCGTATAGTTACAGGGGATGAAAAGTGGATTTATTTTGTGCGCAAAAAATCATGGTTAGACCCAAGCGCACCATCCACATCGACCGCAAGACCGAATCACTTTGGTACAAAGACGATGCTCTGTGTTTGGTGGGACCAGAGGGGCGTGGTCTATTATGAGCTGTTAAAACCTGGAGAAACGGTTAATATTAAACGTTACCAACAACAATTGGCCGATTTGAACCGTTCGCTGCTTGAAAAAAGGCCAGAATACCGAAAGAGGCAACACAAAGTCATTTTTCTTCATGACAATGCTCCATCGCATACGGCAAAAACTAGTTCGCGACACGTTGGAAGCACTCAGCTGGGAAGTTCTACCCCATGCTGCTTACTTACCAGACTTGGCTCCTTCCAATTATCACTTGTTTGCACGCACTTGCTGAGCAGCGCTTTGGTGAATGGTTCGCAGCAAAAGGGGAAGATTTTTACTGGCGTGGTATTCACAAATTGCCCGAAAGTTGGAAAAAATGTATAACAAGCGATGAAGCATACTTTGAATAAAGCACTTTTTATCATTCTTCCGAATTTAACATGTTTTTTTAGAAAAAAAAAATCCACATTTCATACTTGTACATCTGGTACACTATTAAGACCGGAAAGCAGAATCAGCATGCAGTATATAAGGCTGGCATGGGGAGCTAGGACATATCTTAAAAAGTACTACAATATCCATAAACCTAAAAACTGAAGTCTACAATTCCTGTTTTACCGGTCAGCCCATACAGGGTGCCCCATATGTATCAGATAATGATTCCACAGCATTTATTAATCAGAATATCCAAAAACTGTTTAAATAAAATCATTTTATAAAAATATTTTATTAATCAGAATATCCAAAAAATGTTTAAATAAAAGTTATAGAATATTATACGACGCACATACTGATTTTGAGTCTTACTAAAAATTCTAGATATTATTTGTCTAACAAAAATTTGAATAAATTGAAATGTTCTGGAATTATTATCATTTGAAATTTAAAATAAAAAAAGAGAAAACAACTGTTAATAAATACTCTAGGTTTATTTTTAAGGTAAAAATTGTTTAAAATGTCTACCGTTAACAGCGAGGCAATGACCCAATCTGTCATAAGCAGCCTGAACAGGGTTTTGCAGAGAATCCGGAGTGTGCTACTTCATATTGAATTCTTTGTCGTAAATCTTGTACAGTTTCAGGTCGACTTCGGTAAACGTTGGTTTTCAAATGACGCCATAAAAAAAATCGAGTGGTTTAAGGTCGGATCTCCTTGCGGGCCCTTTTACAGTACCTCTTCTGCCTATCCATCTATTAGGAAAAATCGCATCCAAATATCTACGAACATTGATTTCATAGTTAATAGGTGATCCGTCCTGTTGATACCACAGATTCCTGTTACGGGTATCCAAATTATTTTCATCAGGAAAAATACCTGCACCTGTCAGAATAATTTGCCTTTGGAGTAACTGTAAATACCGCTGTCTGATTTCTATCGATAAAAAAGTGACCAATGATATGACGTCCACAAATCCCTGCCAACATGTTGATCTTTTGTGGTCTTTGAGAATGACTGTCGATTACCCAGTGGGGATTCTCAGTAGACCAGTACCGGCAGTTATGCCTGTTAACTCTTCCGTTAAGAAAAATGTGGCCTCGTCAGAAAAACGTAGCCAGTATACGACTTAAGGTAACTTTACTCATGTTGTGGTCTAGGTAAAGCTGACGAATGGCTGTATGGGGATTTTCTGTAATTTCCAATAAAACATCTAACTTTTTATCATCACTTGTTTAAACTTTTGGAGGTCCAAATTTAGAACGATCCTTAACATGACTTGATTGTCCAAATCGTTTTAATGTTTTGCTAACTACGGTTGGGTAATAGGGTCTCAGTTCGGATATTCTGCATTAAAAAGATCACAAACCGCCTGTTGTGTGTTCTCCTACGGTCTCCGTAACCAACCATCATTAACAACGTGATTCTTTCAGTTTCTGTTAAATGTACCATTATGATATTACGCTCAAATTGCAGTTTCACAAAATGCAGCAATAAACGTTTTTGTCAATAGATCATTTTTTTAACAATTAAGTCGTTACCTAACAGTAAATGGTTGACACAACTAAGCTTAATTTTTTTTTTAATTTGATCTCCTTAATTTCAAAAATCAATAATTCCAAAACAGTTTAATTTAGACATATGGTATAGATAGATAATATCTAGAATTTTTAGTAGGACTCAAAAATAAAACAATATACAGGGCATTCCATTTTAAAAAAATTAAGATGGCGTAATTTCTTCGAACTGACAGCTCAAAACATTGTATTGTCAACGTCAAGATATGCGCCGTATAATACCCTATAACTTTTATTTAAACATTTTTATGATACACTAATTAATAAATGCTGTGGAATCATTATTCCATTCATATGGGACACCCTTTATGTACTGGAAGCGATGTGTTTCACTAAAGCATTTGTTAAAAAGCTCCTGACTTCATAGAGAGCCATGGAGAGAAGCATGCCTGGTATCTCCCTTAGGGATAGAATTCATAACGAGCAGATAAGGAGACGAACCAAAGTCACTGACATAATTCTCGAGGCGACATAGATGAAGTGGCGATTGGCAGGTAATGTGGCTAGATCATCTGGAAACAGATGGGTGTATAGGATCACAGAATGGAGACCCAGAGAAACAGAAAGAAGCGTTGGACGTCCACAGAAACGATGGGTCGATGATATAAGAGAGTAGCGGGTAAACAGTGGTTAAAGGTGGCAAAAGACAGGGAAGCACAGAATAGATTAGAAGAGACCTACGTCCAGTAGTGGACAGACTTAGATTAAGAAGAAAAAGAAGAAGTTGGGATGATGATCTGATTCTAGGCAATACCAGGTGTACAAGTATGAAATGCGGATTTTTTTTTTCTAAAAAAATATGTTAAATTCGGAAGAATGATAAAAAGTGCTTTATTCCAAGTATGCTCCAGTTATACATTTTTCCCATCTTTCGGGCAATTTGTGAATACCTCGCCAGTAAAAATCTTCCCCTTTTGCTGCGAACCATTCATCGAGCCATTTTTTTCACATCTTCGTACGATCCAAAGCGCTGCTTAGCAAATGCGTGACCCATCGATGCAAACAAGTTGTAATCAGAAGGAGCCAAGTCTGGTGAGTAAGTCGCATGGGGTAAAATTTCCCAGGTGAGTGCTTCCAACGTGTCGCGAACTAGTTTAGCCGTATGTGATGGAGCATTGTCATGAAGAAAAATGACTTTGTGTTGCCTCTTTCGGTATTCTGGCCTTTTTTTAGGCAGCGAACGGTTCAAATCGGTCAATTGTTGTTGGTCGATGTGGATGGTGCGCCTGGGTGACCCATGATTTTTTTGCGCTTGGGATTCTCAAAATAAATCCACTTTTCATCCCCTGTAACTATACGATGCAAAAACGACTGCCTTTTGTACCGAGCGAGCAAAATGTCACACGTGTTTTTGCGCTTTTCCATTTACCCATATACCGGTCTTCTGAATCTTTCCCATCTCTAGTAACCGATTGGAAACAGCTTGTTGACTAACGACCAATTGCTCAGCGAGTTGTTGTTGTGTTTGCGAATCATTTTCGTCCAACAATACTTGCAATTCCACATCTTCGTATTTTTTTGGCTATTTTCCATATTCCTTGTCTGCAACATCGAAGTCACCACTTTTGAAACGCCGAAACCATCGTTTACACGTATCTTGCGTTGGAGAATGTTCACCATAAGCTTCACGGTATGATTTAACAGCAGTTTTCTACAAATGAAAACAAAAAAATAATGCTCTCCGCGAATGCTCTTTGTTCGGTATAAATTTCGACATATTGAACACAACAACACAACACTATGCACACACTTTTCCAGTTTATCACTCGTGCGCGTCTGACACTTGTTGATGACACAACAAAATAGCGCAGTGTCAAATCTTTATAGCACCAACTGCATTGGTGCAGCATCTGTTGTCTGAAATCCGCATTTCATACTTGTACACCTGGTATTATTTATAATCAAAAATATAAGGTTTCAAGGGATAGAGGTTACATCGGATATATCGATTTATACTTCCTTTTCTGAGGGTTCTTAAAATCGAGGCCTTTAAATGTTATGTGTTTTTTTTTAATGTTTCCAATTTGTACAAAAATAGCATATTAAGGGATGTGATAACATAAGAAAATCGACTCAAACTATTTGGCTTCATTTATCATGGATCCTAGAATTTAGTTTTTATATATTTTTATGTATTTAAGTAACACTTGAAAGCTCATTCTATTCTCTGTCTAATGATACTAAGTTCCATAGCATTCCTCATGCTTTTTAATAATTAAAATGATTGAAAGAGGAAACAAGAAGACCAAAAATTGAAAATACGGATAAAAGAAACAAAAAATTAAACAAATTTTAAGTTTAACAATTAAATTTATTGATAAAAACCAAAATCAATATTTTGTATTACTCTCCTAACCCTTATTACTGCTTCCAGCCGGTTTTTCCTGGAGTGGGTGAGCTTTTTCACCACTGTCTGGGATTTTTCCCCACTCTTCCGCCGCCTTTAAGTCGCTCGGCGATGTAGGGGCTGGATTTCTGGCTCGAACACTTTTTTTGAGCTTTTTCCACATGTGCTCGATTGGATTAAGATCAGGACTCCGCGCAGGCCAGTCTAATATGGGCATTTCCACTTCCGCCAGGCGTCGCCGCACCGGTGCAGCAGCATGTGGCCTCGCATTTTCGTGCATTAGCACGACGCTATCACCAACAAACCCAGCATAAGAAACAACGTGTTCCTGTAGAATCTTCTCGATGTACCGATGAGTAGTTAATCCACCGATACGAGTTTCATCAGTCACGGAAACAAAATTGGTTTTCGCATTCAGTGAGATGCCTCCCCACACCATGACAGAACCTTCTCCGTAGGCAACCGTTTCAGTAATGCAGCTCTGCGCATAGCGCTCCCCAAGCCTCCTATAGAATCGTCTTCTTCCATCATTGCCATGTAGGCACATTCGGGACTCGTCGCAGAATAAAACGAAGCGCCATTGCTTTAAGGTCCAGTCGACATGTTCTGGGGCAAATCTGAGTCGCGCTTGTCAATAGGCTGCTGTCAATTTAGGCCCGTTACCTAGTCTCGTCGGAGTTAGGTTAGCTTCTTAAAGTCTTCTTCTGACTGTCCAATGACTGAAAGCCCGACCACGAACTTGTCGGAGCTCCTGCTGGGCCCCAACGCCGATCAAGTGACGATTACTTAGAGTTGCGTTAACAATGAAACCCTCGTGTCGCTCCGAGGTACACCCTTCTTCTTCCTGATTCCGGTCTCCGTGTAAAAGCGCCAGTCTCTTGGTGACGTCTATAGACTCGGAAAACAGCTAACTGGCTCAGGTGCAGTTGCACAGCGACTACAAGTTGGCTATGCCCTTCTTGCATTAGGGCAATGACTTCTGTCCTTCCTTCCGGGGTGATATCAATTTTCCGATGAGCAGAGTTGTTGAAGGTTCACGTTCCGATAAAGAAATAATTAGAAAATGCAGAAACCCAAATGTTTTTTGTATTATTGGAAAGAGTAGAAAATCAACATTCTAATGATACCAGAAATAATACCAGTGTTGAAAATTAAATTCAAGATTCGGTATTAAATGAAGCAAAATCGTTTTTTCAGTCGATTTTTTTGCTCACCAGTGTATATGAAATATATCCAAATGCTGGAATAATTGTATCGCTCTTGAAGGACACTATGTAAAAGAATAAAATCGATTTTTGGTGAAAACCTTTTTTTCTTCAAAAGACTTTTCATCTCATGTATAAAACACGAAAAAATCTCGGAGAGTCATTTTTGCTTCAGGAGTAAAAGTAAAAATAAGTTTTATTCTCTGATGTCCAATAACCAAAAACAAAATTAAATTAAAAACATTTTTAATAACAGCGAGAACTATCAAATATAGTTGGTATTCCGCCCATGAATCGTTTACGTTGTATCGTTGCATTAAAATAAATTTAATCCATATCTCCCAAAAAAATTAATAGCCCACTCTGATCCTTCATAATGAACGACATAAAAATGGTATTAATCGCGCCACACGAACAAATGACTAACGACGGCCATCTACGATCCGTATGCACCGCAGCGGGCGCAAAACAATGGAACGTGGGCGATTGAACGATCGTATCTTGTTTTTGATATCAATGGATACTGTTGTAAAGTGGATTCTTTAAGAAATGGACAGTATGATCGAGCTCTGTTGTCATTCGGAAATATTGAATTTTCTACTGGCCTTGACATTTTTTAGTACTGATATGCCATCAGGAACAGTCCCTTTTTTTCACATTTCTTGCTCTTCAGCACTCCCAATTCACTGTCAATGTAACGCAAATATTCGTTATTCAATTACCAATTTAACTTCAGACATTTCTAATTTGTATTATTTTTCTAGAATACGACAGCACGATGCCCTTGGTTTATGAAGCTCATAAAATATATCTATGGAATATACTCTACGTGTTTCTGCTTGATATGACTGGACCACCCGCGATCTCGCGGCCCACTGAGATCCGCTGCCGGCCATCAATTAGGAGCCGATGCTCGTTTGTCACTTGTCACGCGTCACTTGTCGATCGCCGATTGTCTGATAACAGCAAGAAGCTCATCCGAGCCAACGATGATTCAAGAAGGAAGACAAAGATGGATAGGTCTGATGGTGTATGGAATGTTGTTAGCACGTGGCCACAGGGGTATCAATAACAAAAGTAGCTTAAAATAAGGTGCATAAAATTTTTTGGGAAGTTAAATGATATTAGTTCATGTTGTTTCACCTCTAACCTGCTGAATACCTGCTCCGATAGTCAGATCTACTCGAAGATATCTCCAAATATACACCAAATTTCACTGTAGTCATCACGCCAAAAAACAGACAGACAGTCCCTAGATTATGAGTTTTCCAAGGACCGCATCATGTGAAAAGTACAAGAGAAGTAAAAATAAAGTAAAATTACATAAAAAAAAATTTCAGGATGTTAAAGCATGTGGCGTTTCGAGAATCTTTGCCTACCTATATTTGCTAAAAACAAATAATTTTTCTTATCAATTTTAGGCGGTTAATCTTAATTGGATTGCCCTATATAAAAATTTTCCTTAAGACGGTTACTTCCAGACAGATCAATTAAATAAACTATCTTCGGAAACTAACACAATTCCACAATTGTTTCACTAAGAAGGTACAAGATATTAACTACGTTTGTTACGTCAAAATAACGCTGGAGCCTTGAAAACTTTGACAAATAGATACGCATTTCTGTTACTATGTTAGCATCATCAGTAGCGATTATTGCTTAAACTTAAGATTAAAAACATTACACTATATATATATATATATATATATATATATATATATATATATATATATATATATATATATAGGAAATAAACATCGAGTCTGTCAAGTTCTGGTCTCCGGTATAACTTACACTTCGACAAAGTGGACTCATCGTCCATTAAATCAATAATAAGGATAAACGTATCAACAACCATACTAATGGGTTTTCAGTCAGCAGTAAAAAGATGTTTGCCTAATCAGGGCACATGCAACAGGAGTTTCTAGGAAAGTATCTTCTTTTTTCTATAGTAGGAACTCAAATCTCAACTTAAGGCTGCGGATGATGAAGTATTACATTTAGACAACACTTTTGTGTTGAAACACGCATCTTGAAAGTTAACTTCTTATATAAGTTGAAAGTACTGGAAATGTTAATATTCCTCACGAAGTACTAGAGTTAGAGCTTCAAGATGTACTTCGAGGCACCAGTACTGCCGTCAGTTACACGAACATATGTTGAAATGATCGAAGAAACATGTGCTTCAATTAATAATGAAAGAGACAATTGACGGCAGCTAAAACACTGAAAGAAAATAGATATCAAGGCTGACGAACATCAGGGACTTGACCCGGCTTCGAAAAGCTGGAAAACCCTTTAAAGTGGTTGAAGATCGAGACGCATTTTCTATATTAATAGTCAACTTTGGGTTATCAATCACGATACGTAAAAAAGATAAAGGTCTAGGTACCCAAAAATCATTATTCGCAGTCCAAATGCTTATTCAACGATGTAGAGATGTAAACTGTGATAGTATGCCTGCATGTCCCGTATTATTAAAGAAAACCTAATACTTGCTAAGTGATTATAAGAGACACACTGGTCATTTGCTAACGGAAGATTTAAAGCGAAAACGGTGGCAAAAATCCTAAAATTTGTTGAAAGAATACACTAATGACAAACAGAAAAATTTTGTTTACTGACAAAAAAATTTTCACTGTCAAACAATCTTAATTCAATAAGCAAATTGATAGCATTTATACCAGATTTTCTAAGGAAGCACCTGAACTTGTTCTAAAAGTTCAGTGGGTTCATCATCCAGCATCAGTTATGGTTTGGTGGGGAGTCAGCTTTAATGGGGTTACCAGTATTCATTTTTGGTGAAAAAAGTGTGAAAACTTCGGCTAAAATATATTAATCATCATATCATTGGGTCTAGCAGCTAAATTCTGAACCAGGACACAAAGCTGAAATAACACAAGCATCACTTCAATAAAAGGTGCCTTCATCTATTACTACAGAAGATTGCCTTTCTGCAAGTCCTGATCTAAATCTTTTAGATTATAAACTACTTTCTTAGAGGGTATGGTTTGTTCTAAAGAACATGCCAATCTTGACTCTTCAATGTTTTTCTTTCTTGGTATTCTTTTATGGGATAAATTAAGCAAAGTGATTTGCTTTTATTTACGGCTTATTAGGGTATTAATTATTTTAGGTTGCAAGCCGTTATTAAATGATATATTTGTGATTGTGTCCATTCCTTTTTTTTAATTATTTTTACTAAGAGGGATATTATAGATCAGAGATTCATAAGCTGTCAGTTTATGAGAATTAGGGTATATTGAGTCAGCTGGGATGGTGACATCTGAAAAGTTATCCAGTCAAAACAGACAAAAAAAGTGGTAACGTCACAATAATTCGCGTAGAGCTGCAAATTGGTATAGATCTTAATTACTTTATTACAAATAAAATATCAAAAGTCCCCACGGATCCTACGTCTGCTAAAAATTTTATTCAAGGTCAAAAGTCAAAAATATCAGTTTTTCGCATTTTTCTCGTAAACGATAAGTGTTATCGTAAAAATAGGCCAGACAGAAGTTATAGATCATGCAATTTTCTACAAAAATTGTTGTTATACTTTTTTTCCTGCGAATTACCATTCCTGAGATATCGCGATTTAAAACATCGAAAATACTAATATGCACTCTTACGTGGCCTGTATACATCACTGGACGTTCAATATAAGTAAAAATATGGAAATATAGGTTTGTGTGACTCACACACTAAAATACGTAAAAATTACATGATTTTGAATGAATATACCCCTAATTCCGTTCGCCCGTATAACTTTGAGCAATATCTATCAGCTACTCCATTGTTCGTACATACATATTTTGTTCATAACGTGACTATAGTATTTGATGGTTATACTGATTATAAGAGACATATTAAAGCTGCAGAACAACGTCGTCGGACTACAAAAACATTTTTATCTTCTGATATCGTTTTTGATCGATTTATGACGGTTCCAACACACCAACAACAATTTCTTGCAAATACTCACAATAAGTCTCGCTTCATTTCGGTGTTATGTGACAAATTTACAGCTGCGAACATTTTAGTGAAACAAGCTGATAATGACGCTGATGTCTTCATAATTGAAACAGCAATAGAACAATTCAATAGAACAAATACAAGTATGGTTGTTGGTGAAGATGTTGATTTGTTAATACTACTGACTGCACGAGCTTCAATTGATTTTTAAAACCTGGAAAGCTCGAGTACAAACAAAAATATATTCATCGGAAAGCATATCCAAAACGACAAGCTCATATTTTATTTTTATATGCAATAACTGGCTGCGATACTACATCCGCAATTTTCAAAAAGAGTAAAACAACAGTAAGTAAATTGTTAGAAAAAAGTAATAATAATGAATAATGATTTAATTTATTGTGCAGAAGTATTTAAAAAGATTGACTCTTCTCCACAAGTCATCATCACAAATGGGATTCGCTTTCTTCTTGCTGTATATGGAGCTCCAAAAAAAATTGATTTTATAGACAAGTACAGATACTTAAGTTTAGTAAAAAATACACGGAACAATAAAATAGTACAACTACCTTGCCTTCCTCCAACATCTGCTTCTGCTTATCAAAACTTATATCGTATATACTATCAAGTTGAAGTGTGGCTAGGCAATCAACTGGACCCAGGAGACTGGGGTTGGAAATTAATAGATAACAGTTTGAAGCCGATTCAAACTTTACTCTCACCGGCTCCAGAAGAACCTCTTAACACTATTTTTTGTAATTGTAAGAAGGGTTGTAGTAAAAATGGTGGCTATAAAAAGTCGGATTATATTGTTCACCAGTATGTACCAATTGTCTAGGCCAGTCTTGCTCCAATGTTGAATCAAATAAAACAGATGAGGATTCTTATGGTGTCAATGAGGAGACAACTGATACATCTTTCTTCTTAGAGCAACCTATAGAAATCCAGCAAGAAGAGGAAGAAGGAAGCGAAGATGAAGACATTACTGTTGAATTAGCATTTGAAGATTATCAATCTGACAAAAACTTAGTACCAGCATTAGTAGTACCATTTTTTCAATCAGTAGCAGAATGTATAATGAAACTTAATCATAATAGATCGTGGAGTATGCCTACTGGGGAAACCATGTTAAAAAAGTACAATACGTCACAGGTGGTGCGTATTATGTAGAATACGACTTCTCCAACTTTTGGAATCGCGATAACTCAGGAATGATGATTCGGAAGAAAAAAGTATAGGAACAATTTTTGTAGAGAATTGTATGATCTATAATTTTTGTCTAATCTGCTTTTACGATAACATTTACCGTTTACGAGAAAAATGCGAAAAACCGATGTTATTGACCTTTAACCTTGAGTACAATTCCGATATTTTATTTGTAAGAGTGTAGACCTATACCAATTTTCAGCTCTATGCGAATTTTTGCAAAGTTAAATGTCTATTTTGACTGGATAAAAGGTTGGTTTACGGAAAATATCGAATTCTAATCTATTTCCCTCCTTTCTGTTTCCTTTTCCAATGTGAATTTTATGTTGGGAAGTATATTATTTAGATAATTTAAAAAAGAATTTAGTTCAATATCTTTTCCATGGAAACATACTAAGATGTCGTCCACATATCTAAACCAAAAGAGAATATTTTTTGCGTGTTGAGTTTTTAGAAAATCCATCAAATCTTTAAAACGAGTTTTGACAAAAGCAGTGGACAATTTTCTGTTGGATCAAGTGCGTGCTGCCACAGACGAATAACCTAATCATTTGGGGGCTTGTGTAAAAGCAAGAGAGGGACATTTTGGGTAAATTTTAAATTAATTTTGTCAATACGAATATATGCATTAATTCCATAATAATTTGTTATAATTTTCATAAAAATTTAATGTTTGGGCAATGTTTTCATTGTAACAGTATTTATGGGAATTTTATTTATCTGATCTAAATCGAAAAAGTGTTCACCTAATAAACGTAGTCATTTCAAATATACCTGAAGTGCACCCTCCACCGATAGATAGGTTTGTTTACCGAGTGCTCGTACCCTGAAAACGTTTTGATACAATTGTAATTGAACGGGGCTGCTAAAACAGCAATTCCGTATTCTCTCGAATATTCTATTCGATTCTGTTTGAGAGAGCACATCAACCGCCGCACCTTAACGTATGCAAATTCCTATCTCGCACTCTGTTGAATTATCAGAATTCTACCTTCTCCTGTTCGGTAAACATCGTCGAGAAATTGGTTGTTTGTCTTTGATTACTTATACTTAACTTCGAAGGATACCTTAGCTAAACCTAATTTTGTTTATTTAGTTTTACCTTGTTTTCCTAATGTATTTCATCGGATAACCGAACATATTCTGTTTTACAACAATCTATTTATAGAATGAGAAATCAAAATCTTCAAAGTACTTTTTTCTTGAAATTTTCACTTTTCGAACTTGTGTATTAGCCATGGCATTACGATGATTTTATAACATGAATTAACTAAGAGAATTAACAAAAGTAAAAAATTATATATATATATATATATATATATATATATATATATATATATATATATATATATAAAGGGTGGGCCATTTATCGGTTTAAATTTGAACCACCGATTATTTCGGTAATACTTATGTCATTCTATTCTGTCACAAAATTCAGTATATTATCTCCACTGAACGAAATGAATCGATTTACGCTTGAGCAACATTGGGATTTATTGGAAATTTATTTCCAAAACAAAGACAATTGGTCGGAAATTGTCGTACAAAATTTGGTCGCAAAGAAGGACCAACAGTGCCCGGTATATGCAAGTTTATTGCTAAAGTTCGTGAAACTGGTTTCATTGTTGATGCGCCAAGACGTGAGCGTGCTCGTACAGTGCGTACACCCGAAAATATCGAAGCTGTGGACGGCGCAACCATTACGGACAATGGAGACACCTATCGCACCATGATAACCGATTTTTTTGTGCCCGCTCTTCATGGTATTGATGTGAACGATGTTTGGTTTCAACAGGATGGTGCAACTTGCCACACATCTCATGCCACGATCGATTTATTGCGTCAAACGTTTGATGGCCGTTTAATTAGCCGAAATGGTGATGTCAATTGGCCGCCAAGAAGCTGCGATTTGACACCGTTGGACTATTTTCTGTGGGGCGCCGTTAAAGACAAGTGTTGGGCCGACAAACCAGAGACAATTGAGAATTTGAAGGCCAACATTCGTGATGCCATTGCCGAGATACGACCCCATACACTCGAAAAAGTGCTCGAAAATTGGTCCGATCGAATGGGGTACTGTGAGGCCAGCCGCGGCAGCCATATGAATGAAATAATATTCCATCTCTAACCGGAACAATTGTACTTCACAACAAAAAAATAAATTTGGCAAAATTTCAAACCGTTTTTGTTTTATTGCATTTTTAAATTTAAACTTTTAAATGGCCCACCCCTTATATATATATATATATATATATATATATATATATATATATATATATATATATATATATATATATATATATATATGTATCGTGCAAATTCATTCTTAGACGAACGGATTGAAACCCGGAATTTTAATGTATTATATATATATATATATATATATATATATATATATATATATATATATATATATATATATACATATATATACCGGGTAATACAGCCAACATGTAATAATCTGTAATTTTTTAATTTTGAAAGTTACATAATTTCATTTTTAGATACCAGAATGGGACATTAGGATTTTTTATCACTTAAGAAATATTTTTAACTACTTCCAGTTTGACCGGAAGTTACTGCAACTTTCTTATTTTTAATGGAACTCTGTATATTTTTTTTATCAATTTCAATTCGCTTTGAAATTCTCTTTCCAACGATATATCATAAGTTGACATTCGTTTGACAGGTGACCGGCAAAAACTGATATACTAGCAATTGTTTTGGTTCGTTTTATCTCACAAGTTCTGCATCACATGGAAATCCATATTCAGGCATCAAAAGTGTAAATTACTTAATGGTATACAGGAAAAATAAAAAGTAGTGATTTATAATGAAGCGTAAAGTGTGTTTAAATTTAAATACAGAGCAAAATATTAACTGTAAATGTTAAGAGGAACCAGAAAATTATAATCATGTTTAGATTTGTGGCCTTCCTAGTTGAAAATTCAAAAAAACTCCAGTAAACATTTTAGTAATTGTAGCATTATTATACCAAATACGCATACCTGGCTGGCACAGCAGCTACACTACACTAAAGGCAGGCAGTGAGATTTGCGAGGGATCAACCTTATGTCGTTTATTGTAAAACAACTGAAAATAGGCAAAGCCCATATTTCAGCAGTCTACTCACTGTTCTCTTATTTGTCCATCCATCTTGAGACGCGTTTCGCCGTATCACGGCTCATCAGTCGGGCTCTGATCGACAAGCAAGAGAACAGAATTTTAAGTACTTTATTCCGGTACTTACGCAACAAAACGGTAAGATATAACGAATTATACCAAATACGCATACCTAGTACTCAATCGGAGGCTGACACAGCAGCCACAAGCCGACAGAGTGGTTGGCATAGCCAACACTAAAGACAGCCAGCGAGATTTGCGAGGGATCAACCTCAGACCTTATATGGTTTATTATAAAACAACTGAAAATAGGTTCATATTTCAGCAGTCTACCCACTGTTCTGTTATTTTTCTTGGGATGGATGGACGAATAAAAGAACAGTGGGTAGACTGCTGAAATATGGGCTTTGCCTATTTTCAGTTTTTTTACAATAAATCACACAATGTCGGATTATTTATTGAATAAAGGAAAACGAAATTAATCAAAAACGAGTTCACTGATTTTGATCGTATCATATTTTTGTAAAAAAAAAGTCGATAATCTTTGTATCTGCTTTGCAACAATTACACCCATTATAAACTGTATTATTTTTTATTTTGCCTGTATACCATCAAATATTTTAAACATATGATGCTTGATTATTGATTTCCATGTGATGCACACCTTTTTATCAAGAATAAATTTTTTTGTAATATGTAAGATAAACTTTTTCTCCATTTGTATAAAACTTTTTGGGACACGCTGTATATATATATATATATATATATATATATATATATATATATATATATATATATATATATATATATATATATATATATATATACATTAGGGTGACCGCAAAAAATCGATGTCGGAATTTTGTTCGTCTGGACCTCACAAAACGATTTCCCTTTCCAGATATTGAGATAGCCGAAATTTGAGGTCGATTAAACGACGTTAACCCGTGCCGCTCGTCGCTCAAAGTTTGAAAAAATCCAAATTTTTGGCCAAAAAGCTGACATATGGAGCCATAACTCCAGAACGGTAAATAATAGAAACACGCTTAATATCTCAAAAGAAAGCTAATGTTGTTCTTCAAAATTTATATTCTATACATAATTGTTGTTATTTTAAGTCAAACCGAGTTAAAACAGCCTTTAGCCCCAAAAACGGGACCTGGTACCAGTAGGAGCCAGTTTGGGAGTATTCTAAGAATTTTACGGGTTGTTACATAATGTGTCTCGGAATTAACATTTTTTTTGTTAAAAAGTATTCTGGAACTCAATTTTCAAACATAAAGAGCCTTTTGTTCAAATTTAATCTTTTATTATAAGGGGATTACCTGACTAGTTTACCAAAGAAAGACCCGTTTGACAGGTAAAAAGGAGGGTGAATCTAATTTCTATTTTAGGGATGGTGATTTTACTTCAGCGTACAACCAACCTTTTATTTATTCAGTTTAGTTTCTAAAGTGCCTTTGAGCTGGTTAGATCGAACAATTATCTAGTGAAGATATTTTAAAAACGTTTTTTTTTTTTAATTTTCCAAGTGTGTGTGTAATTGTTTTTATAACTATTATAGTATTATTTTAAAAGACATTTGAAAACATTTTATTGAAATTAAAGTTTGCAATATATTTTGTTTCATTTTCCAAGTTAACTGTTATTTACCTATTGGCCTCTGAAATGGCATCCACATCAGGTGTACAAAGCCGGACCAAGGATAAAATATTTCTTGTGGGCTATCCCATTCACCAGATCACCGGTTGTAAACTACCCTCAAATCGTCAAGTTGTGTGTGCTTTATTTTATCATTTACGTACTGTGAAATTAACTGTAAGAGAATCAGCAAAACTTACAATACGAAAAGTGTTCATTTTTTGGGAGAAAGCTCGAATCCCGACTAAACATGAGCAAGATGCAATTACTAAGCTGGAAAACTTCACGCCGAGTGGAGAACTCTTCAAAAAGACCGGAAGAAAACATTGAAAACGGCCAAGAACAAATTTAAACAGTTTGTTGAAAAGTTGGATGATCTCTTTGATATTGCTCAACAAGATGCCTTGGCTCTGATGAAATCGGAAGAAGATAAGACGTTTCTCGTGAAACAGGGGCAGAAGGGCCGCCCAGGTTCCATGACTGGAGTGGATCTCAAGTTGTCTCGAGCTGAAGAAATCAAGGTGCAAAAGGAACTTTTGGATATTGGTGAGTTTTTTTTTATTATTAGTATTCTAAAAAATAGATAAACAAATAAGTAAATAGTTTCATTATAATTGAAAGAAAATTGTACATGAGGGCATGATTTGGCATCTTTATGATTGAGTTTATATTTTTTAAATAATACCTTTTGATAATTGGAAGTAGATAATTTAGTACCTATGTATTATTACTATTCTGCTAAAACGACAAGTTTTTATAGTCTTTTTTTTTTCTCTTTCTTTTGTTGCTTCTTAGAGACGGATGATGAAGACAAGTTCGAAGAAGGAGAAGAAGACACTGAACAGGACAGCATCTACCAGGAACTTGAGAGCTTGGAGGAAATGGACATCGCTGAAGAAGCTGCAGAAGATCCAGGACCATCTGAGAGCAAGAGGATGAAAGTTTCATTTGCAAGGGGCGTTAAAGAGATTTTAAATATGAAATTGTCCATTTTATTAGATCGACGTAAGGTATCCGACAGAAATGCCACGAGAATTTTAATACCTACTCTAGAAGCACTAAACCTTGACCCTCTTGAGTACAAAGTCTCGAAAACTTTATTACATGATAGAAGGCAAATGTTCAGAGAACAATATAATAAAAAAATTTTTGATAAAGTAAACATTCCTGAAAAAGAGCCCGTGGTTGTCCATTGGGACGGTAAACTTTTACCGGGTGTTTTAAAAAATGAACAATGTGAGTGAATAGCTATAGCTATTTAATATGGCGAAAAGGAACAGCTGCTGGGAGTTCCTGTAACAGCAAACAGCTCTGGAGAGGAGCAAGCCGTAGCCGTATATGAATGCCTACATGAATGGGGTCTTCTCAACACCGTCAAGGCGATGTGCTTCGACACTACAGCATCCAACACGGGAAGACTCAAAGGAGCATGCGTCATATTGGAGCAAATGTTAGGAAGAGAATTGTTATACCTAGCTTGCCGTCACCATATCTTGGAAATTCTGTTAAGAGGCGTATTTGACACAAAAATGGGATAAACCACTGGACCTCATCCAGACATTTTCAAGAGATTCCTCACTGCGTGGCCCAAGATAGAGAAAGGAAAATACGAAACAGGTATCAGTGACAATCTAATACAAAAGCAGCTAACTCCAGAAGTAATTGCAAATGTTACTGCTGAATTCGAGACCAAATTAACTGAGAGCCACCCCAGAGATGACTACAAGGAACTATTGCAGTTGGTTCTCGTATTTGTTGGATCACTAGACGGCAATGTTGTGGGTTTTAGAACTCCAGGAGCCATTCATCACGCTAGGTGGATGGCAAAGGCTATTTACTGCTTAAAAATGATCATTTTTCGTCGTCAATTTAAGATATCTAAAGAAGAAGAAAGTTCTGTGCGTTTTATTGTAAAGCTTGGTTCAATGCTCCAAAAGCTCATCTTGCACCAAAGCAAGATTTAGGTATTTCGCATAGTCTGTTAGACTATAAAGAATGTGACAACGACATTGCAGAAATAGCCCTGACCAAATTTTCGAACCATTTGTGGTATTTCAATGCAAAGTTGGTGGGATTATCGTTTTTTGATCCCACCATTACAGACGATGAAAAGTTGTTAATGGCTAATAAATTGCTCAGTAGCACACATGAACCATCACAGCACGCTAGGGTTGTAAATCCAAAAGTTAGGAAAGAAAACTTAAAAGAGGTAATTGATGGAGGATTGGTAAATTTACTTACCAAAGAAACGTTTACATTCTTTGACCAATTTAATATAAAAACAGATTTCCTAAGACAACATCCAAACACCTGGCCTCAAAATAATGACTTCCAAGAAGGATTGAAAATTGTCAAAACATTAAAAGTAGTTAATGATATGGCTGAGCGTGGTGTTAAATTAATAACCGACTTTAACGACCTTCTGACAAAAGATGAAGACCAAAGGCAATATGTCCTGCAAGTTGTAAGTAAATGCCGAGCATTATATCCTGACGTTTCAAAAACTACTTTAACAAAAGCTCTAGAATAGATTAGATAACTATGTAAAATTATCAACTCATGTAGGTACTACGTCTGTATCTTTTCTGTGTCTGTTTTGTATGTATTATATACCTAATTTTTATATTTTAAAATAAAAAATGTCATTAGACTTATCAGTATTACTTGTTTTTTTATTATATTTCTACTTTAAACTCAAAAATATACCAAATGAAAGCAAAATTTATCACTTAATAACAGAGTATACGAAGTATGCTCCTAGTCGTACCAGGTCACGTTTTTGGGGCTAAAGGCTGTTGTAACTCGGTTTGACTTAAAATAACAACAATTATGTATAGAATATAAATTTTGAAGAACAACATTAGCTTTCTTTTGAGATATTAAGCGTGTTTCTATTATTTACCGTTCTGGAGTTATGGCTCCATATGTCAGCTTTTTGGCCAAAAATTTGGATTTTTTCAAATTTTGAGTGACGAGCGGCACGGGTTAACGTCGTTTAATCGAGCTCAAATTTCGGCTATCTCAATATCTGGAAAGGGGAATCGTTTTGTGGGGTCCAGACGAACAAGATTCCTACATTTTTTTCCCTCTCTATGAGATCCGGTCACTCTAATATACATATATATGTATATATATATATATATATATATATATATATATATATATATATATATATATATATATATATCTATATATATATATATATATATATATATATATATATATATATATATATATATATATATATATATATATATATATATGTATCAGTCGATTCCGAACTTTCGTCGAAATCACGTAAAATCCAAAATGAATCACTTGTTTACGTATTGGTTCGACTGAGTCTTTCTTTGTGCCCATTCAAAGGGATATAAAATGACAAATTCCGCGGCCGCTAAATATAAAATTCGGAGTCTTTTTTGAAGAAATGGGCAAATCATTTTAATGAGACAAAAAATGTCAACGACTTGCCAAAACGTGGCTCGGTAGGTAAAGTTACTCCGAAAGTCAGAAAAAGAATCGTGTCTTTCTTTTCACGGGACCCGAAATTGACGCTGCATCAAGGAGCGGTAAAATTAAGAAAATCGAGTTTGACTATGCCCCATTCGAGAACATCTTCATGCTCATGATATCGAATACCTCCACAATCGCCGGACGCCAACCCTATTGAAAACGTTTGTTCCCTTGTAAAGAGGAAAGACTCTGAGGACTTTGACTCAGTTGTCTGAAGAGATTTGAGTATGCAGAAAGTCTCGTTGACAACATGCTTCAAAAAATACATTGATGCCAAAAAATGTTCTCGAAACACATTTTTCCAAGAATACGAGCGGTCACGTTCTTACTTGACAGACTGTATTAATTAAGCAGTCAAGTTTCAGTGTTAAAATTATCTTATATCTGAAACAACTCCGTTGGATTTTCAGATATAAATCACTTTTCTAATTCTTCAATTCTATCAAAAATAACCTGGCTACTTTAACAAAGGATATTTTAAATTCTAATCTAAAATGACAAATAGTTTTTCCAGCAGTCACATATCCGCGATTTTTCCGTCTGGCGCGTCTGTAACGTGTCGCAATTTGTTGGGCAATAAAGACATTACCGAAACTTAAAGTATGCCATACACATCGTCAGGCTTATGACTTACCTAACGGACGAACGAAGATGAGATGCATATTTGAACAGTTGCGTTTTACAGAATATTGGTAACTTGGAAAGATAGGCTGAAAAATTAGTGTTCACCAAGGACCCGTTTGTTTAAATCAAAACGCGATCAATTAACAGTGCACTCAAGGAAGGGCGACTGGAAACGATAATAAGTTACGGTTTAATTGTATGTTCTCAGATTTCTAAAATTTAAAATACCGCATGGGGTGAAAATTCGTGTGACTTTTAGAGAAAAAAACAATGGTTTTTGCCATTATTCTTCAACATAGTTTCCTTCAAGAGCAATACTTTACTTATTCCAGCCATCTTCCAACATTTAGATACCTTTCATATAGTACAATCTATCGAGCTGTCCAAAATGAACATCAGTTTCCCATTTCAGCTCTTCACTTGACCCAAATCTCTCTCCCTAGAACCATCTTTGCAAATTTGGAAAGAGTTAATAATCGCTGGGGGCCAGATCTGGTGAGTACGGCAGATCAGGAAACATTCATAGCCCGATTGGCCGAATTTTACCACCGATTTTATGAAGTTGTGAGTTGGTGCATTACCTTGGTGAAACAACATTTTTGTCTTCGCTAAATGCGTTTTTTTTTTTTTGATGTCACCCCTTCGCAAGATCGGTCGATCAGTATTATTCCATATGCATTCTCAAAAATCCATTCCAGCTGTTGTTTGTGTTTTTGGACGTTTCGGGGCTTCGTGTGATTCCAGCCATTCTGCGGACTGTCTCCTAGAGTCAGGCGTGTAGTAGTGAATCCACGTTTCGTTTATCGTTACGAATCGATGCAAGAACCTCTTTGGATTACGCCAAAATAGTACCAAACAGCGTTCTGAATCTTCTATCAATCGTGAGAGTGCGTGGCACCCATAGGGCACATAGCTTTTTATATACAAATACTTTTTTATATACAATTGAACGCAATTGAACACTTTGGAGAATCTCGAGCTGTTGCTCTTGACATATCCAAGGCATTTGACCGTGTTTGGCACGATGGGCTGTTGACTAAGTTACGTTCTTATGGTATGTCTGAAAAGTTCTGTTTGTGGCTCTCATGTTTCCTCAGAGAGCGTTCTTTACGAGTGGCAGTCGACGGATTTCTTTCTAACACCTTCACTATCAACGCCGGTGTGCCCCAAGGTTCCATACTATCTCCTACTCTCTTCCTTATTTATATTAACGATCTGCTGGAAAAGACCGAGAATCCAATCTACAGCTTTGCAGATGACAGTACACTTATCTCTTCATTCACTTTGAATGCTCGGACATCGACTACTCAGACGAATATCCGCAGACAGCAGGAAGTCATTCAACTTAACAAAGACCTGGAAGAAATTCTATCTTGGGGTGACAGTAACCAAGTGGAATTTAACGCTACAAAAACCCAGGCGGCAGTTTTTTTCTAAAAAAGTTAACGTTGCAGAACCCGACATAGTTATGTCGGGGCACTCCATCCCTCTAACATCGTCACTCAATCTGTTAGGCGTTAATTTGGGAGCAAATATGTCCTGGCATGAACATGTTGCAGGCATAGCAAGGAGAGCTTCTCAAAAGTTGGGAATATTGTTTCGAACCAGAAAGCTTTACACTCCACAACAACTGTTAATTCTTTACAAAGCTCAAATTCGACCAACTATAGAATACTGCTCCCATGTTTGGAGCTCCGCTCCCAAACATACACTGCATTTGTTGGATTCTATCCAGAGAAGAGCTGTTCGTCTAATTGGACACCCGGAACTGACCGACGGCCTTGATTCGCTGGAACATCGAAGAACGGTTGGCGACTTGAGCCTATTCTACAAGTACTTTCATGGAAAGTGTTCGAAGGATGTGGCCCGCTTAATTCCTCCCAGAGCGGTGCATGTTAGGAGTACACGTCGCGCTAATACTTCACATTCGAATGAGGTTCAGCTTGTTACTCCTCGTACAACGCTTTTCAAGCAGTCTTTTATATGGAGAACATCATACCTTTGGAATAGTTTGCCCAGGACTGTGTTTCCCATCGAGTACAATCTACAGCGATTCAAGAACAACGTGAATCGCTTTCTCCGCACACGTGTCGCTCCTGTAGCGCTTTAGGGACTTCCCTGTAGCACGTGTGCTAGACCCATAAAAAAAAATAAAAAAAAATACAATGACAAACACCAATTTTGTTACGAGCGCTCTTGAAAATCACATATAGGTGGACGCAATTTATATAGATTTCTCCAAGGCTTTCGGTACGGTCGACATCGGTATTCTATGCGCTAAATTAAGCTCTTCTGGTATTGGGGTCGTTTGTTGAGATGGCTCCAGTGTTACCTGTCTGAAAGGGTTTAGTCTGTTCGTACTGTAGGTGCAGTCTCTGAATATTTTGCTGTGACCCGGGCGTGCCTCAGGGCAGTGATTTGGGTCCTCTTTTGTTTAACATTTTTATTGATGATGTGGGTACTTGCTTGAAGTGCCCCTTCTTTCTTTTTGCAGATGACTGCAAGATTTATAAAATGGTGAGCTCTTTAACGGATTGTCGCCTTTTGCAAGACGATCTTGATTCCTTCATTGTGTGGTGTAAAACCAATGGTCTGGACCTCAATGTTGACATGTGTCAGGTGATGTCTTTTTGTAGAGCCGGCATTGCTATTGCTTTCTCCAGTAGCATCGATGGACGGGTTTTGCAGACTGTGAATAAGGTTAAAGATCTGGGTGTAATCCTGTACCCAAAATTAAGTTATCATTTGCATTTTGACTACATGGTCAATAGAGCCTTTAGGATGATCGGCTTTATCTGCAGAGCCGGTAGGGATTTCTCTAGCATTGACACATTGAGACTATTATATCAGTCCTTGGTGAGATCATTATTGGAATACTGTTCCCCGGTATGGTCACCTTATTATGAGTGCCATATTCACTCAGTTGAATTGGTGCAGAACAAGTTCTTGCGTTTTCTTTCTAGGAAGCTTAATATCCACCATTCAAATTTTTCTGCAACAGCCATGAGGTCAGTGACCCAACTCCCTAGGCTAGCTGTGAGAAGGTCTAATGCGGAACTGTTACTTCTCAGCTGGACTGTCTTGGTCTCTTGGCTCAAATTAATTTTTTTTGTTCTATCCAGGAATACAAGGAGTCATTGCACCTTTTCACAGTCTGTTCATAGATCCAAATATGCCTTACATTTCCCCATCGCACGTCTTCATGCCAGACGCAATATAGCTAATGTTGATTTTTTTTAATATGTCACTTGGCAGCCTCAGACGAATATTGTGGAATGACTCTTTGCAACAACTATGACACTTGTGGATCCTTGTGCACTGTGTTTTGGTACCTTGGTCTCTTGTTTGTTATCTGTCGGTTGTTACTTTCTAAGTTTACATTTATATTCATTTATATTTACCCTAAATTTTACTTCTTTACTCATTGTTTAATTATATTTTGTTTTTATGACTTTAGTTAAGTTAGCTAGTTGTTAGTATAGGTAATTTTTTTGGTAATTTTTTATTTGTCAACTTACCCGTAAATAAATAAATAATAATGATAATAAGAGCATATCATCAAAGACCCAACTTTTACAGAAGCAGAAACGATCGAGCACATAACAAGCAGATGTAAAATATTAGCCGGAACGGAATACACAGCCAGACATGACTCAGCGGCAAAAATAGTTCACCAAGCACTAGCCACAATATACAAACTCATAAAAAACACAGATCCTTACTACAAATACTCACCAACATCCATATTTGAAATAAAGATTACAAGCTGTACTGGGACATCAGTATTCATACAGATAAAACAGTCTCCGCCAATAGACTCGATATTACTTTTCAGTGCAAAAAAGCATGCAGCTATCTAATTGACGTAGCTGTCCCCAACGACACAAACATCCAAACGAAATACACAGAAAAAATCTCCAAACAGACAGACCTTGCAACAGAAATAAAAAGTCTATGGAACAAGAAAAAGTTATCATTGTCCCCCTCGTCATATCAGCCACAGGCCTTACACCAACAACATTCACAACACACAGTACAATTAGGACTCAACACAAACATACACAGAAACATTCAGAAATCAGTGATTTTGAAAACATGTAACATTGTCAGGTCATTCCTTAATACACAATGCTAATAGCGTTTGAGCTGACGTCGTTTGGGCCCGTCAGCCAAACATGGAACCACATTGACCAAATGTGAGAAAGAGAAACCAAAACAATAATAATAATAATTTTTTTTTCTTTCTCAACTCCAAGAATCTCACTAAAGCCATCAACACGTTCGCTATACCTATACTCACATATTCATTTGGTATCATCAAATGGTCACAAACAGACATAGAAAACATTCACATCCTTATACGTTCTCAATTCACCAAATACAGGAAATTTCACCCCAACGCATGCAAAGAAAGACTTACCATCGAGAGGAAGGCAGGAGAAAGAGGAATCATAGACATCAGAACACTACACACAAAACAAATACAAGCACTTAGGAAATTCTTCCACAGCAAGCAAACCAGCCTCCACACAGCGACAGTGAAAGCAGGCAAAAACTACACACCTCTCGACTTATCCCGGGCAGACCACTTAGCAGATACACACAGTCACACCCCATTACAACAGGAAAAGATGGAAACGTGATCAGAGAAAACACTCCATGGAAAAATATAGATACCACATAGAACAAGACCACGTAAATAAAAAAACATACACCTGGTTACAGGATGGGCAGCTCTTCCCTGAAACAGAAGGCTTCTTACTTGCCATCCAGGATAAAGTCATATTAATTAGAAACTACCAAAAGCATATCATCAAATACCCAACTATTACAGAAGACAGATGCAGAAAATGCCACCAGCAGAAAGAAACCATCGAACACATAACAAGCGGATGTAAAATATTAGCCGAAACGGAATACACAGCCAGTCATGACTCAGCTGCCAAAGTAGTTCACCAAGCACTAGCCATAACATACAAACTCATAAAAAACACAGATCCCTACTACAAATACACACCAACATCCATACAAGCATAAAGATTACAAGCTCTACTGGGATATCAGTATCCATACAGATAAAACAGTCTCCGCCAATAGACCCGATATTACTTCTCAGTCATCATTGTCCCTCTCATTATATCAACCACAGGCCTTACACCAATAACATTCACACCACACTTAGTACAATTAGGACTCAACACAAACATATACAAAAACATTCAGAAGTCAGTGATTTTGAAAACATGTAACATTGTCAGGTCTTTCCTTAATACACAATGGTAATAGCGTTTGTGCTGACTTGGCTTTGGCCCGTCAGCCAAACATGGAACCACATTGACCAAATGTGAGAAAGAAGAACTTTTTGTAATAATAATAATAATGCTTCATATGTTCTATTCATATCTTCACTCTCTTATTTTTACTTTGCGGTCATTCACCGGTATGTAGCAACAGTCGATTTTACTAGCAGAATACGTGCAATTACGTAAGTTAGGATTGGAAATCTGTCCTGGATTTTCTACTTGTTTTTATAGCACTTACTGAAGTTTCTTACTGATCATTGATCTGGCGGGAAACGATGTTAAGAATGACATACTAGTATTTTTAATCTCTAGGGTTTTTACTAACTTAGCTGACACATACATACATTGTGTGAAAAAAATCACCATCATCCATAGCGAAAACCATAGTATTCAAAATCTGTCAGTATGTTTACCAACTGCGACTTACAAACGAAATGAAAACAGATATCTATAAATTTGGTGCACCTGAGAAATTGAAGTAGGAAAATTATTATTTTTTCACGAATTAAATACCTTCCTTTAGGAAAAAAAAAGAACTGCGCAGAAATATTACTCATCAACCAAGGTATAGCAAACGCCATTAATAACATGGAAAATATCCGGTCAGAAAAATTCTCGCTCTAAAATAATAAAGAGTACCAAAAGTGGTATCCGGTCGGAAAATTCTCGAATCTGAAATAAAATATATACGAAAAAGTACCAAAAGTGGTATAAGCATAGATCATGGCGACCTGGTTCAAAAACCAAATAAAAGATATATTTTATCTGCTTTATCAGCTATCAGAAATGGGCTTTTGATAACCTCATAGCCAATCGTCTGTTGGAAAGCCTTCGGAAATGGAAATTGTCACTACTACACCAAACACTTTTTTTAGCAATTGACGCAATTTTGCTAACCATATTATCAGGTACTATGACTGACAGAGCGATGATGCTCACATGATTAGCGAAACGCAGGTCGAGGGCAAAATAAAATGTCTGGTATAATGGCGATAACTGTATGTGTGTGAACTGACACCACTTTTTTTCTTTTGAGTGTACCAAAAACCGCAGTCGGATTTCTCGTTTTTCAAAATAATCACTTACTTTATATATATATAGTTGCGTTAATTACTTTTGTACAATACACAAATCCAAGAAAATAAATAGCACCCTTCCACATCCATCGGAATACGTCAAAACGGTTCTTTGACGAATAGCTTTTTCGCATGTATCCCATTTGAACAATCAAAGAAAAGCAGTATAAAGAAACGATTTCCACCATTTATGGAAGAAATATTTCCAAAGAACTAAGACACGCACTTTACTAATTAAAAAAAATCATTAATTGTGCTATAAATATGCGATAATTGCCCTTAAAAGCGGGGGAGAGGGGGAATTGGACGATTTGGTGAAAATAATCGACGAAGTTGTAGTTCTAGAGTAAATATTAATGTACAGAAAACAAATTGTAAGTCAAATATGTCAGGGCGCAGATAATTTCCACACCACTAATCCGTTTATGACCTAGACATATTTAAGGGATTGTAATTGCAGAAGTAAATTCCACAACGGGTGGTGGTACGCACCGGCCTGTTCAATTAAATCATTATTAAACCCTCCTACATATCAGTTTAGTACATATTATTAATTTGTGATTATTACTTGGTTGTGCGTATATTTTTTAAAGTGTTGCTAACATGGAAGCAAAGTTAACAAAAAGTAATCGAGGAAAGGACATGTTATGTGTGAATTACTACACTTACTTTCGACAAAAGGTGCTAAAATGTGGAGAAACATTTTGGAGATGTTCAAAAAAAGATT
This sequence comes from Pachyrhynchus sulphureomaculatus, assembly GCA_019049505.1. Lineage (NCBI taxonomy): Eukaryota > Metazoa > Arthropoda > Insecta > Coleoptera > Curculionidae > Pachyrhynchus > Pachyrhynchus sulphureomaculatus. The sequence continues at coordinate 23,021,275 of CM032448.1, forward strand.
GCAAATCAAAAGTCTTCACCGTTGGGCCCGAGAATTTAGTTACCAGAAGTGAAGGACTCCATACACACGACTCCGACACCAAGAAGCTGAATCGGCAAATAATTAGTAATTTCTGCAAAAGAAAAGCCGGAGAGCATATGAGTAAAAGGCCATCTAAAATTATCCGACAAGAACTACAAAACACGCTGCCTGAAACAGTAACAGAAAAAGATGTCGAATATATATATTAGAAAAAACATTTATAACCATAGACGAAAATTTTTGCCAGGACGTAATCCAAGGAGTGCTGAGGAGGCGCATAGTGTTTTAGAGACATTTGAAATCAAAACTAGCAAGGGTGAGAATTTTCTATATATCAATGAACTCGAAAGTGGCATTATTGTTTTTTCTTGCACTACAAATGTCAATATGTTGTGTAAAATATCCAATATATATATATGGACGGCACCTTTTCATACTGCACTAAATATTTTACACAGTTATTTACAGTGCATGGTTTTGAAAACGGTCATTACATTCCATTATTATTTTGCTTATTGCGTGATAAGAGAGCTGAAACATACAAAAACCTCTTCACATTATTAAAATGTAAGATTTATTCAACAGATACACTGTATTTCAATCCAGAGAAAATTACTATTGACTTCGAAAAATCTATTCATAAGGCAGTATCTGAAGTTTGGCCAAATGCTAAAGTGTTAGGATGTAGATTTCATTTACACCAATCTTGGTTTCGCAAGATACAGAATCTAGGTCTAACTAAAGAATATTGCGACAAAAATTCTGAAATTGGTCGTTGGTTAAAGTATTGTTTAGGCTTGTCCTATTTAGCACCCGAAAAATTAGGTGACAGTTTTGCATACGATTTATATTCTATAAAACCTGAGGATGAACGTTTAAATAAATTTTGTGATTACCTACTAGAAACATATATAGAGGAAGGAGCCGATTTTCCAGTTGAAATATGGGCAGAATCGAGTCCATCTTTAACTCGAACGATTAACTGTTCCCCCCCCCTTCCATTCCCATCTAAATAATTCTTTTTATTCTACACATCCGTCTCTGTATACTTTTATCGTTAGGCTGAAAGAATTTCAGATTAACGTATATATAAAAATACAAAGTGTCGACGAGTCTAAAATAAGTAATAATCATAATAATCAAAAATTAAAACATTTAAAAAATCTTTATGGACAAAGACAATTAGGAAATATTAATCGTTTCCATTTTTTAAAATGTATCTCCTATTTTTCTCAACCTGTTTTGTAAATATATATATAAATAGATATGTATAGGTTTGTAGCATTATCTAGTATATGTAAGGAAATTTGTCCAATTGTATTTTATGTCAATAAAACTACTTAATTACTTTGTTAACTGTCACTAAATATATTTGTAAAGATTTTACAATTGCGATATCGCGATTTCGTAGTACAACTACATTGTCAAACGCTTAACTAAGACTAAAACAGATTTTTGGTATTTTATGTTTATATGATGAACAGAAGTGTTTAGCAAAGTGAAAAAAAATGAAAAAAAAAAAAATGAAAAATCACACTTTGCTAAACACTTCTTAGAAACAGGCCATACTTTTCCCAATATCGATTGTTTACAAATACTCCATATGGCACCTAAAGGGTCAAAACTCAACTTCTTAGAATCTATAGAAATTTACAGACATTCAAAGGACCATAATATAAATTTACTAAATAGTCAATTAGACGTAGCAAATTCCCTTTTGTTCAAACTTTTTTAACATATAATAGACCCACATCTGTTCATCATATAAACATAAAATACCAAAAATCTGTTTTAGTCTTAGTTAAGCGTTTGACAGTGTAGTTGTACTACGAAATCGCGATAACGCAATTGTAAAATTTTTACAAATATATTTAGTGACAGTTAACAAAGTAATTAAGTAGTTTTATTGTTAAAATGTACTGTCACAAAGTAACGGACCACTCAATCAACTCTGTATTTTATGTATTTAGCAAAAACTTCATGTTTTATCAATATTATTCTACTATGAAATAAAAACATATATTTTTGCAAATATCTAAAATTTTCAATAAAAACTGATTTAAAAAAAATCCGTCCAATTTTATTTAGTTGAATAAAGCATAATTATATTTGCTTGGTGTGGAAATTACCTGTAAGATTTAAGCACCCTTATAAGGTCAGTGTGGAATTTACCTGTTGTATTAAGGGCGCAGGTAGTCTTGGTGTGAAATTTACTAACGCCGATATGTCAACGTAGTCACACTGCCCCTGAACTAGTCTAGAAAGTTGTTTTATAAATAAATTGTGGGAAAAACTAGTAGAATGGTTGTACACATTAAGAAGATAACAACAGAAGACAAAAAGAAGACAATATGACTTCTTCTTACGACGCCGTCGCCTCACGAAGATTGGCGATCCATATAACTAAACCAATTTTAGAAATTGCTGCTCAAAAAATATCTAGCATGTCCTTCAAGAAGAATTCTGTCGTCTTCCAATCGATCGTTTACCCTTTATTTTGCCTTCAATAATTAGACATAGCAATTCGTATTTTGGACAACTTATCTTCTGTGCGCCCATTATTGGAGAATTGGCAAAACGGCAAACTTAAAATGTCGAGATTGCACGCATATGGAAGACGACGATGACGGACCGCTACATAGGATATATTAATGTGACTTCTTTAGAGAAGCCAGAAACAGACCGAAGGCGATGCTAGATGTTGAGGATATAAAGGACATAACACCGAGCACGTTACTAGAAGAACTTTGTAAAAGAGAAAAGATCGAAGCCTTAGAAGACTTTGTTCCGACTGGGGTGCTCCGCCTATAGCCGGAAATGTAAATTGTTGTAACTTTTATTGAGCCAAAAATAGTTTATAAAAAGTTAGTATTAGACTTTCTATTCAATGAAAATTTTGTATTCAATGAAAGTTGTTACTTATAAATAAAGATAAATATCTTTGGTTGGCATATTCAGAGTAATAGATCTGCGCAAAGCTCAATAAACCATTCTGGTCAGCATAATAAATTTATTAACTAAGTACAAGTATTTCACTAAGTACAAGTATTTCAAAAGTATAATGGGGGTTGTAGGTACCCCGGGACAGAGTCCCATATTTGATGAAGGGCACCTCACCATAATAACAAATAGTTACATGAATATGTAAAGTATAATCAGAATAAAATCGAAAGAGGAATAAAAAGTAATTAAATTTCGATTTTAAATTATTGTAGTAAGAAGGGGCACCGCCGGAGCTTCCTTCAGGAACCGGCGGTGGTATCTGGGAGCTGGGACCCCTCCTTCGATTTTTTTTTTTGATCTTATGTGAGAAGTATTGAGTTTTTTTTTATTTTTATGGTTGTTAGTAATTTCGTCATTTTGTTCTTTCTTTCCAGTACTTCTGTGTTTTTTTTTTTCATTTCTTTACCCATGAGATACGAAGAAGGCGTCTATAAATATACATTTCAAAAGCTTCCAGTCGTCTCTCTGAGCCAGAGTCCAGAGTACAGCACTCACACCAACACAGAGAATATATACGCTCTCACCATTTTCATTCGGAGTTCAAGACTGAAGCTTGTGCCATAGAAAAATTTATTATATTCATGTATGTTACTCAGGCCTGTTCAATTTGGGAATATATTTCCTTTCTTGGATTTCACTTGTCATTTATATTTGTTCCCAAATATTTAAATGTGAAGACCTGTTCTACTGTGTTTTCTCTGATTTCGAGGGATTCTGGTGGTAGATTTTTCTTTGTTAAGACCATCCATTTGGTTTTTCTTACTTATATTTAATCCAAATCGTTCGCTGGCTCTTACAGCTCGTTTAATCTGTTACTGGAGATCTGTGATATTATTTGCTAATAGAACAGTATCATCAGCATACCGTATATTGTTCAGTGTACTACCATTAACTGTCCTTCAATGGATTCATAGATGGCCCCATTAAACACAGCATCAGAATAAATATTGAACAAAAGTGGTGGAGAATGTAGCCCTATCTTACACCATGTATTATTTTTATGCTTCAGACTCTTCCAGCCCAATTTTAACTTCCACTGATTGACTCCAGTACAGATTTTTAATAATATTTGGATTTCTTTTGTCTATATTTGTTAGTTATTAATTTCTCCTGCATCACACAGTCAAAAGGTTTATTATAATCTATAAAACATGCATATACATCTACATTCATATCTTTACAACGCTGGACTAGTACATTTAATGAGAATAAAGTCTTTACAGTCAGTTACCATGTTCGAATAAATGTACACGGTCCTCCGTGTTTGTGGTCGGTTTGAGCTTGCTGCTGCATCTACTTTTTTTTTAGATCCATATGTGTCTCAGGTGAATCCTCCTTTTAAAACGACGGTTTCACTTGTCCAGTCCTCTCTACTATTAAAACGTTTAAAAGCTTCACATTAAGGACTTTTTGGGAACTGTCCATCCTCATCTGCAATACGGAGCAGTCCTCGGTACACTTTTAGATATTTTTCGAAGGAGCGCAGTTTTATATACATACAGTCTGTCAAGTAAAAACGTGACCTCTCGTATTCTTGAAAAAAATGTGTTTCGAGAACATTTTTTTGCCATCAATGTATTCTTTGGTGTGCTAACAATGGCTCAATTCGTGTTTCGATTTTCGGAGTGACTTTGCCTACCTAGCCCTACGTTTTTGGCAAGTCGTTGACATTTTTCGTCGCCTTAAAACGATTTACCTACTTCTTCACAAACGATACCGACTTTTTAATATATTTAGTGACCGCGGAATGTGTCATTTTAGCCCCTTTGGATGGGAACATGTTCTTACTTGACAGACTGTACCATAATGATTTTTCTGTAATTAATTTGTTTCTGTCTCTATAAGCATGTTAAAATTAAAGTGTTTTACTGGACACCTTGAACAAAAGTTTGTCTCGGGTATCTAGGCAATATTAACGGATGTCAGAAAAAGTTTAACTCTCTTAAGGTGTGTAAGTAAATGATAGAAAACAATAACTTTGTTTTTCTTACTCTAAAACCTCATTTTTAAAACGAGAAATTTTAATTCGTAGCTATTAAACGGCGGCATTTGATTCCGTGAAAAGACCTATTTAGATTTAATAATTTCAGTCATGCAAAATCAAAGAAATATGAACGTTTTTTGTTGTAGCGATTAATCAAATCTACCCTTTGAATTTTCTGTTTTTGGACGCTTGATCCGATTAGGGGGGAGTAGAGAACACAATCGACCTTCGGTTACTATCGATCTCTGAGTCATTTCATGTTAAATTACACATAGCCAGTCCTAATTGTTCATTGTTTGAATAGCAAGAAACAATAATTTATTTTTTAGTACTGCACATTACCCGACTTTCCCCTATTTTTTTTTATTTCTTTCTATGATTTTTAATCAGTTTATAGATGAAAGTATAACGCAACGAGAGCTTTAAGTATATGAAAACTGGGTCAATTGAAACAAGAAAACGTTATTAAGATAAAATATACTATATATACTGTATTTCTCTTTCGGTTCAAAAAAACTTTAATAAAAATGCAGTTTGCAAGAAAAGTTACAGAATGCTACAAATTTATCTCTAGTTTAGAAACACTTTCAAATATTAATCAACTACTCAAATTGAACAAAGTCGATTTTTTAGCAGTTATTTACTGTTCTCTCATCTGTCAATCCATCTACGATGCGTTTCGTTGTATTTCGATTCATTGACCGAGCAATGATCAACAGGAAGGGAGCAAAGCTCAAAGAACTTCGCACATTACTGATAAAAGTTAAACTTCTATCAGTACTACTTATGACACCTGATCATTTCTGTTTAAATTAATTTTAAAAAAATTTTCAGTTTTTTTGACTCCAAGAACCCTAGAAAGAACTAACTACAACGACAATATATAAAGCAACTGCTCGAACTCATCCTCTGCCTCATTTACCTCATTCTCGGCCATAAATAAATGAAACTAATGACAAAATAACACAATTTTCAGATTTAGTGACCCCAAGAACCCTGAAAAGGACATACAATATATACGAAAGAACGACCTCCTCTAACTTTTTTATTATATTAGTAATTATTAACTCAAAAACATAAAATTCCGTTAGAGTTTTTCACAAAAATATTTTCTACACGAATTAAATCAAAATAACCGGTCAAGTGCAAGATGAACTTGCACAATTAGTGTTCCGTACGTTGATTGCTTTTAAAATAAAAAAATTTGTTACGGTGGTATAAAATGATCAGTGACTTCATAAAACACACCCCAAATGAGTTTTCAACAAAGTTTGTTTCCAATCTTTACTGAAAACTAATGACCATTAAATTTTTGTTTTTTTTATATACCAAATAAATTATTAAAGATAATGCACTCGTGATAATTTTCGTTCAATCTACATCCCGTGGAGAATATTCCAGAATTCTTTCAAAATTTTTTGATCAGTACTTTTCGAGATAAGGTGGGGGGACAGCGATTTTTTAAAAATAATACAAAGAAATATATGCGCAAGTATTACATTATATATATTTATATATATATATATATATATATATATATATATATATATATATATATATATATATATATATATATATATATATATATATATATATATATATATATATATATATATATATATATATATATATATATATATATATATATATATATATATATATATATATATATATATATATATATATATATATATATATATATATTATATATATATATATATATATATATATATGTATATATTATATATATATATATATATATATATATATATATATATATATGTATATATATATATATATATATATATATATATATATATATATATATATATATATATTATATATATATATATATATATATATATATATATATATATATATATATACATTATATATATATATATATATATATTATATATATATATATATATATATATATATATATATATACAGTAATACCCCGCTTAGCGCGACCCCCCCGTTACGCGCGGTTTCACTATAACGCGAATTTCAAATTTCGCGCTCATGTAGTCATTAACTTCTCTATGGTCGCGGGGGATCCCCGCTTTCTCTGAATATTCTCTTTGAAGAATTGGGAATTCCCTGTCCTTCGACTTTGTTCTATGGGGATTTCCTCGTTCGTTTCGTGTGTTCATTTGTTCCGTAATGTTAGTTCGGTCGGCTGGCAGTTTTGTTTTAATATTTATTGGAGATACATACATACATAATTTAACCCTACGTTAAAAATGCCCGCCTGTAAAGAAAAAAGAGCGTAAAAGCGTCACTTTGGAATTGAAGATGAAAGTGTTAAGAAGAATGGAAAATGGAGGCAAAGCAACAATTGTTGGGAGAGATTTTGGACTCTCAGAATCGACTGTGAGAACGATTTATAAAAATCGGGAAAAAATTAAAATCTCCAGCGAAGGTTCAACACCTATAAGTGCAACAAAACTTTCTCGTTCGAGATCATCTATCTTAGAAAGAATGGAGAAATTACTGTCAGTCTGGATCGAAGATTTGAATAAGAAGAACACACCACTAAGTCAAGATCTCATATGCACAAAAGCAAAATCTTTGTATGAGATGCTGAAAACAAAAGAAGGAGAAGGGAGTGCCACTCCGACTTTTGCTGCCAGCAGAGGCTGGTTCCATCGGTTCAAGCAGCGTTCTAATCTTCACAATATCCACATAACAGGCGAGGCGGCCAGCGCGGACATTCAAGCTGCAGCTGAGTTTCCAGACAAGTTTCAAGACTTCGTTAGACGAGAGAAAATTCCTGCTTGTCTCATCTTCAATGTTGATGAGACCGCACTTTACTGGAAAAAAATGCCATCTCGAACGTTCATTTCTAAGGAAGAACGTCAAGCCAGTGGTTTCAAAGCTGCGAAAGATCGACTAACACTTCTGCTGGGTGGTAATGCCACTGGTGATTTCAAACTGAAACCTTTACTAGTGTACCATTCAGAAACACCCCGTGCAATGCGAGGCACAGACAAGACAAGTCTACCAGTTGTGTGGCGATCAAACAGAAAGGCGTGGGTTACACGGGAAATTTTTCAAGAATGGTATTCTAATAGTTTTTGCCCATCAGTCAAATCATACTGTGGCAGAAATGGGCTTGAACCTAAAGTTATATTACTCTTAGACAATGCCCCAGGACATCCAACCTCACTTGATACGCCCAGAGACTTAAAAGTGTACGTAAAGTTCCTTCCACCAAACACTACGTCAATATTACAACCTATGGACCAGGGAGCAATAGCAAACTTCAAAGCTTATTACCATCGCCGCACTTTTAGCCAACTAATTCATGAAACTGACGGGGAAGGAAGACAGTCTATGCGAGAGTGGTGGAAGTCATACAACATTATGAAGTCTATTCACAACATAGAAGAGGCTTGGAAGGAAGTTAAAATGAGTTGTATGAATGGGGTGTGGCGTAATCTTTGGCCAGATGTAGTGGAAGCACCTAGAAGAATTGTCCAGATGCAGAGACAAGTGCTTGAAGACATTGCTGCAATGATTGAGGGGTCTGAAACTTGAAGATGTCACGGTAGAAGATCTCGTAGAACTTGTAGCAACGCACGACGATCCTACTAGCAATGAAGATCTGATCGAGTTACAGAATAATCCTATCTACGATGAGGAAGAACAAGTAGAAGAGAAAGTTTTATCTTCAGGGGAAATACAAAATGCACTTTCAAAAATTTATTCAGGTTTGGACATATTGCAGAGTATAGACAATAATGATGACCGTGTCTTGACCGTGTGTCAAACAATTAAAAACAGTGTTGGGTGTTATGAACGTATTTTACAAGAACGTAAACAAAACGTTACCCAAAAGACAATAGATGTATTTTTCCGTAAAAAATAAGAGTATGTATTGCATAAAGTGTTCTTAGAATTAAAGTGATTGATTAAAATGATTTGTATTTTTTTGTATTAAATTTTGACTATGTTTAATCATAAACCTCGATATACGCGAATTTCAGTTAACGCGATTTTTTCGGAACGTATCCCTCGCGTAAAGCGGGGTATTACTGTATATATATATATATATATATATATATATATATATATATATATATATATATATATATATATATATATATACATTATATATATATATATTATACATATATATATATATATATATATATATATATATATATATATATATATATATATATATATATATACTTTTTGAAATAAGGCGGGTGGACAGCGATTTTTTCGCGATTTTTTAAAAATAATACAAAGAAAAACGCGCGCAAGTATTACATTATATATATATTTTTTACTCGTGTTTTCACAAGCCTTCATTTGACACCACACTCGATGACCTAGTAAAAATTTTTTTTTTCACTTCCGATTTCACACCCCCAAAACTAACGCCTTAAGTCAAAATTTAACTTTTAAAACTACACGGTTCTGATGAGGCCATCAATGCCTATATTAGTACCAAATTTCAACTTTCTACGTCAAATAGTTTCGGAGAAAATCGGGTGTGACAGACAGACGGACATACAGACAGACAGACTCGGTGTGATCTTATAAGTGTTCCGTACGGAACACTAAAAAGACTCCAGAAATGGCCAAAATGGCCAATATTCGAAAGTAGGAGCGAAATGGGTTAAAATAATTGCTATATTCATAATTAGCAACCCAAAAAACATATAATCTCGTTGGAATTTTTCTTAAAATCATGCTCTAGTCAAAATAAATCCTAAAAAAAAACTCAAAAATAGCATTTTCTCAGCAGTTTTTTTTTTATTAATTTAACGCTCGATAATTCCTAATCTATCCATTTTTGAACTTTATGTCCATAAGGTCTTTTAATCAGAATGGCTTGAAGCATAACATACTATATTTTTAGCCGATTTGACCTGGACCCAATTTCCATAAGAATAATGCGGGGTTCTTTATAATATTTCTCGCACCTACACCCTCTTCCCCTATAGCGATGTTGCACAGGAACTATAGGTTCCATTTTTACCTCACAAATTATGTTTACCAAAATTTCAAAGCAATATCTTATTTCTTTCGAGAGTCATCGTATCAACAGACGCACAGGCAGATCTAACCTAAACAACCTGAGATGACATTTTTCATGATCTGGGAACCTAAAATGTGACGAATTGAGAAAGTCTCCAAAGAAAGAGTTCTTTTACGAATCGTAAAAATTGTTCAATTTTTTTTATTTAAAGACTAAAACAAACTGATTTTCACATGAACTGATTTTAAACTACCATGAGGGCTACTGATTTATAGAGCCTCCTTTCTTCCTTAAGGGACTTAATTCTTGACGGTCACTTCAGTTTACACGCGGTGAAAGAAACTTTCAACCTAAACTCCTTTGGAAGTTCGTACGGAGCCGGACCGTAACGGTCGGTCCCGTAAAGGACAAAATACAATCCGGGGCGGCCAAGATTTACGAGGCGAGTCGATTATTGTTTTGCTGTTGTTCGGTTTTCAATTGTTTCGGGTCGAGAGGTCGGTGATTTAAGAGGGGGTGTATGTTGGAAGTTCCGGAAGGGGTAGGTGGATTAAGGAAACGGGTGGGTCCGAGTTGAAGTTTTATTTAGGTTTGGAAACGACTAAATAATTTTTTTTATTATATTTTATATATTTTTTTAAGTAAATACTAAATATGATTCCGATTTTCAGAAAACATCAAAAAATTTTCGATAATACGTACAAGAAAATATATATATATATATATATATATATATATATATATATATATATATATATATATATATATATATAAATAATACATTAAAATTCCGGGCCTCAATCTGTTCGTCCAATAATGTGCTCTTGCTGCCGCTGCCGCTCGATACTGTGATCCTGCTGCTGCTGCCACTCGAAGCTAACTCGTCAGCAGCAGCAGCAGCAGCAGCAGAAGCAGTTAGCCTTGAGCGGCAGCAGCAGCAGGATGACAGTATCGAGCGGCAACGACAGCAAGAATACTTGAAAATGCAAATGAGATTTTGGCGAAACGTCGTGCAAATTCATTGTTGGACGAACGGATTGAGGCCCGGAATTTTAATGTATTACATTCCACCATCCGTGAAAACCTCTATTGTAACATACTACACACACACACACACACACACACACACACACACACATTATTGGACGAACGGATATATATATATATATATATATATATATATATATATATATATATATATTATATATATATATATATATATATATATATATATATATATATATAGTGTGTTATGGAATTTACTGCATATATGGGAACAGGCGCCTCCTTGTAGCTAGACCGATTGCAAATTCTCCTTAAATAGCGGATCTGAATAATAAAGGAAAAAATAGACTCTGAAGAAATGATGATATAAATACTGCCACTACTGGTAAATCATACATTTACACAATAGGGTCAATCGTTAACCAGAAAGTCAGGTCTACAATGTTGGAAGATTTGGCCAGGCTTTTGCCAACAAATTTAATAAAAGAAAAATATGTAAAAATTGTTAGCTTTTAAAATAATTACTTCCTGATACCAACAAATTAATTACACGAGTATAATATTTCAATATTTTATTATAATAAGTAAAAACTTTAACACATGTAATTCACCCAAATTTTATTTTCTTCATTTTAAAAACGATGGCACAATGAAGAAGTTGTTAAGGTAGATTACAAAGATTCTAAAACCGACAAAATATTTATTTTCGGCGTCTACTCGCTTTATTGTAGCTTTCTAGTGGCTCTCTCTCTACTTGGCGGTCGCCAAGTGACAACGCTCTCTACCAAAACGTCAAATTCACGTGCAGTTTGTTTATTTACAACGAACGTTTACAAATTTTTCAATATGCCATGGGTAAAGTGGGGTAAATATCAAATATTACTACAGGTTTTTGTAAAGATATCCACAGATTAATGAAGTGGTGTTAATTAAGAAATTTGTAGAAAGTGTAGAATATAGCAACAACTGTGGTAGTTCATGTCGTTCGGTACAGTTAGTTTAGTTATAAATAAATCACTTGCAACCTACATATTTTATATGGAGATCGACTGCCCATTTAAGTTACATAACGTTTTTAAACTTACTTTGTTTTTTTACTTTAACACTAAAAAAAAGCTTACATTTCTTACAAGAAAATCGTTTACCATTTTGGTATTAAAATTGGAAAGGTTGAAAGGAAAACCTATTTAAAATTTTGTTTTTATTTTGCCCAAGCTCAAATATAAAAATCAAAATCATCTGTTAAGAGTTAATGATCCAGTTCTCGCGCATTTCTTTTTAAATAATACATAAAAATGTTCCTTAATTATAGTTAAATATTATTTTTACTTGGTGTTTTCCATTGTTACTTTCATTTGTTATTAGATTAATTTTACCTGACATTTGAAAATCTGTAACTGTTGAAGAAAATCGTATGCATGGCAACAAACGACTGCAGTTAAGCTAATTCGTACAATAACGGCCTTTCAGGAGCGGGTGGGTTAGGCTGGTAAAATCCAGTTTTGCCCATTTTTTTATTTTTCAACAATTTTCGAATTTGAGCAAAAAAAGTAA